>OX382335.1:11527981-12127981 GCA_947507615.1 Hemithea aestivaria
AGATCGGCTAGTACCCCAACAGTGTCAGTTATTCTGCCGCCTGAACAGTGATGTGCAGACATTACTGTGCTTCGGTAGGAGGGCACTGTGGCTAGTGAAATTACTGGGCTGAAGAATCTTAACATTTTATGACTCAGCAGTGCACCCAGAATTTAACCTTCGTTAAATCCCAGCGTTATCTCTTACCATCAGGAGAGCATCTTGCTCATCTTCTTACATCGTTGTATAAAAAAAACTAAAATGAAATTTTCTGAAATGAAACTATCATATACCTACGTACTCAAACTATTTATTATAATATATCTATCAAATTTCACCTTTCAGCTCCATCATCAGACTTCAGATCACTTCCATGTCATAAAATTATTGCATTGTCATCCGATTCCCGGTATGCAAAATTTCTGCTCAATCGGGAACTGTGACTGATAGGTAGAGTGCTTTTCACAAAAGGAGTTCTTTTTGCGGGGCGCCACTATCGCAAATTTTAAAAGTTAGCATATTAAATAACTTTAGAATCTTCGATGTATCCTTCTGCAATCTTGTTACACTTCTAGCCACAATGGCGTTTAAGAACTGTAATATCAGCGCTCGAGTCAGCTAAGAGTGTTGCTGACGTCCGCCTCAGGCAATGCCCAGTGTAAAGATGGGAGTCCCGAAGCTGAAGAAATTTAGCAATCGTTTTTGGCATATCACCGATTTTATTGATGCCTATGGGCTGTTTTTTACTTTTTCCATTATCATAATGTAAGAAAAATCTTGAAGTTTTTGTATTAGCGGGTCGTAATGCCATATACTTGTCCACCACATTCACATATTCTTCACTAATGACGAATGATCTGTCGATTTTAGTCTTTGTATTCAATAATTTTACTAATATTAATTTGTCCGAATGCTTTTCAACGTCGTTTACCTTAAGATTCAACAATTCATTTGAGCGGCACGCACCTTTTATGCCAATAATTAATACAACCTGTAAAAAATAACAATAATTTAGTTTACTTATTTTTAGATAGGTACAGTTAGATAGGTTTTCTTTGAAATAAATTAGCTTTTGTATCAATTTACTTACTTTTAAAGCGAGGTATTTACTGTCTGGTGCTTCATTCAGAAATTTTTCTATTTCAAGGTCACGTTTCGTTTTCAAGACAGCTTTTATCATAGAAAAAATGCTCCATAATGTACTGGATTTTCTTGTTTTAGATAGTTCCATGAAATATGATAGTATCACGGTCTCGGAATATGTTTTTGCATTTTTTGAGAGGCGCCAATTATTGAAGGATTCGTACGCCTTTACATATTTCACTTTAGATTTTTCAGGCAAATAGCTGAACTCGGCATTCGAAACTTGTTCTTTCAACTTTTTTGGCGTAAGACAACTACCTTCATCACTGGGGTCACTCATTTCTTTGTAATTAAACAGACTATTAGATCACAAATAGAAATTTGCAAAAGTTTACAACTTAAGTTGAAAATATTTAGTTGAATCTTTACCAAGAGGTTTAGAACCAAATGGAAAATGTGTTGTGAACACCACTGTCGCAAGAAAAATGACAACTATAAGTGCCATCTCACTTACCTCATACAAAAGAGAGAGACAAAGATGGCATTTATCGATGACGTCACAACGCATTCTCCATTTGACTGTAAACTCTAAACTTCTACATCCCGCCATTTTGTATTTTTTTATTTTTATTAAAAGAGTTGCGTTCGAAATTTGTGTGTGTGACATATTTATGAAAAACAAATTGTAATAATATTTAAAAAAAAAAACTCACTTACGACTTATTATTCTATAATAGTATTTTATTTAAAATATTATTGAAAAAATACAATTTATAAAGTTAAAATTCAATAAATAACATTAAAAATTATGTGCATCTCAGTTAAATAAAAATTGTACACAAATAAGTTTCAGAACACACCAACTTCTTCATAGCCAATAAAATTGTGTTCGAAATTCAAATCACTTTGCCTCTCTACTCTCTAGAGAGCAAAAACGGCTTTTGCTCACTGAAATCGATGACCAAAGACACTATTTTCGTGCGAGAGTGGTGAAAAATTATTTATGGCATGAAGTCCAGAATTTATCGAAAAAATGTAATTTAGTTCCGCAAAATTCCGCGGGACCTCATTCGTGAGAAGGACTCTACCACTGAGGTGTATACCTAAAATCATAGGCGGATCCAGGATTTGGTTTGGGGGGGGGGCAAGGTGCAGACGGGCAAAAATATTATAATTTTTATTACGAAAAGTGTATGTTTAGCTCGCTCTGAGCGGTTAGGAAGTTTAAACATCCATTACAATAAGTGCGCGAGCAGCTAACTGCGAGTGCCGAAAAAAAAATTTTATTTCAGAAATATGTGCGAAATTCGTAACTCTACAATGCTTCTGGGGGTACCTTGGCCCCCTGCCCCCCCCCCCCTAAAGCTTAAACATCCTTTATAATATGTGCGCGAGCAGCTTGCTTAATGACTCGGGGGGGGGGGGCGGCTTGGCCCCTTGCCCCCCCTCCCTAAATCCGCCTATGATTATTAGCCCAGTCATATTAGGTAAAAAAAGGGGTCAACCTCGGAATGAAAGATAATAAGCTGCAAATTGGTATGAACCTTTGTTTTGTCATTCTAAATGTTGTCTCAAAAGTCACAATCGTTATCGTGTCCGCGTCTCAAGATATTCAAGGTCAAAGGTCACAAAAATCGGTTTTTCGCGAATATCTGGCTTCCTATCGGTTAAATGAGATTTGCATTTATTATAAAAGTTGTAGGCTATAAAATTCCCTACAACTTTTGTTTAAACTTTTTTTTCATACAACCAACCGTTTTGAAGGTAGAGCGCGAGAAGTGCACATCGTACAGTCATATACGGCCTAATGCAAGGTCAAGCGTGAGTTATGGTTATCAGTACGTTATAAAGTCAATTATTTACTTGGAAATTATAATTATTAAACAATGCCTATTATTTATGTACTAACTATTAATTATTTATATTTAATTAAAGTAAGTAACTTGATTATTTATATATAATTATTCATATTTAACTATTTAAGTATAAAATATTATTAATTCTGGATTATATATTTTAGTTTTATTTTAAGTTAACACATTATATATCTTTTCTTTAAAACGCGTAAATTTCTCAATACTTATATACCTGGAAATACTTGTCCCTACCCTATGCCCTTTTCTATTCATTGCCGGGACAGATGTTCTATATAGTATTCAAGGCCACTCTCAAAGAGCATATAAGAGAAGAGACGGCACTTAGAACAAAAAAAATGGTTCAATGTAAATGTATGAAACGGGCAAGAAGATCCAATACCAACATTACGGGCATGATTATCGATTATGACAGTGACAATTAACAACGCCAATGCTGCCAACATTGCTTACGTGGTAGGGTCGTTCCTGCACCGGCTACATATTTTATCGATAATTTGTTCGTATTATAATTTCTCACATTTAGGTTATTACATATTACAGAGTTAAATAATTTAGTCTACGTTTATTAAGTGGGTAAAGTCTATTATATATTAATACTAGACATTTACCCTATTAATAAACGTAGACTAAATTATTTAACTCTGTAATATGTAATAACCTAAATGTGAGAAATTATAATACGAACAAATTATCGATAAAATATGTAGCCGGTGCAGGAACGACCGGACCCTACCACGTAAGCAATGTTGGCGGCATTGGCGTTGTTAATTGTCACTGTCATAATCGATAATCATGCCCGTAATTTTGGTATTGGATCTTCTTGCCCGTTTCATACATTTACATTGAACCATTTTTTTTGTTCTAAGTGCCGTCTCTTCTCTTATATGCTCTTTGAGAGTGGCCTTGAATACTATATAGAACATCTGTCCCGGCAATGAATAGAAAAGGGCATAGGGTAGGGACAAGTATTTCCAGGTATATAAGTATTGAGAAATTTACGCGTTTTAAAGAAAAGATATATAATGTGTTAACTTAAAATAAAACTAAAATATATAATCCAGAATTAATAATATTTTATACTTAAATAGTTAAATATGAATAATTATATATAAATAATCAAGTTACTTACTTTAATTAAATATAAATAATTAATAGTTAGTACATAAATAATAGGCATTGTTTAATAATTATAATTTCCAAGTAAATAATTGACTTTATAACGTACTGATAACCATAACTCACGCTTGACCTTGCATTAGGCCGTATATGACTGTACGATGTGCACTCTTCGCGCTCTACCTTCAAAACGGTTGGTTGTATGAAAAAAAAGTTTAAACAAAAGTTGTAGGGAATTTTATAGCCTACAACTTTTATAATAAATGCAAATCTCATTTAACCGATAGGAAGCCAGATATTCGCGAAAAACCGATTTTTGTGACCTTTGACCTTGAATATCTTGAGACGCGGACACGATAACGATTGTGACTTTTGAGACAACATTTAGAATGACAAAACAAAGGTTCATACCAATTTGCAGCTTATTATCTTTCATTCCGAGGTGAAAGCCCTAATATGACTGGGCCATATCTATAACACAGATAAAAGGTTCTATAATAATCATTGCAAAATTTTACTAACATTATAAACGTGACAGTTTGTGTCTGGATGTATGCCTAAATGGGTGTGAACAGATTTTATGTCTGTGTGTCTCCGGATAACCAGTGATTTTTACAAAAGATCCCCCTAGATGGAGCGCCACAATCGCGTGATTTTAAGTTAAAATATCTACAGATTTTTAACAATTCATAATTTCTCATATTTAATTTCTCAATTAAATAGGTACATAATATTTAATTAATCTAACAAATAAAAAATATATAATAAATGAAGTATTCACAGTAATTATAAATCTATTATTTAGTTCCGCTAGGTTACGCGGGACTTCTTTTCTAAAACTGTTTGCAGAATAAACGATATTTCTTTTTCTTAGGACATTAGTTCCATTATTTTCCGTGGCGCTAGCTTGTATGAAAAATAATTTACTTTTACAATGAACTGTAAATGAATTTTTCTATTTATCTTCAGATGATTTTACATGTTTTAGAAATTAAAAATAAGCAGCAAAAAGATATTTATTACTGATATTTACACGCATCATGCGCACATTAGATTATTTTCCGCTGGCGCTGATTCATTTGAGAAATAAGTTACATTTACTAATTTAAATGAATTCTAATTTGTTTGGCTACTATATAGCATCAAAGTACTCGTCAAGACGAATCAAATGAGCCCAAACTCGATGGGGTTTTTTCTTTTAATCACGGAGTTCCTATGGCCACCTTCCAGCTCCGTTTCGGACCCTGGTTACTATATAGTATCAAAGTACTCGTCAAGACGAATCAAATGAGCCCAAACTCGATGAGGTTTTGTCTTTTGATTACGCGGTTCCTATGACTACCTTTCTTGTTTATTAGCATTTTATATGCGAATCTTTAGATTGATATAACTCTTTTATTTATGAACCGATTTGACTAAAACCAAGACTAAGGTTCAAGTAGAGAAAACTGCAACGTATTAGTGAAAATTTTATTCAAATCGGTGGTGTTGTTTAACCACACCAGTGACACAAACTATTTACAAATTTAGCCCAAATTAAACTAAAGGTCAACCACAAGTTTACAGCCACACCCGATAGATGGCGTCTGTAGCGTTTTTGGCACTATTTTTTTTTTGAATTGAATTTACTTTATATTCTATTACTTTTATTTCGAATTTTTGATGTAAATTAGGGGCGATGTGTCTGATATAAATGATTATTATTTATTTTATTATTTTATTTTACGTTTCCCTAGGAAAAATTGACAAAATGTTTTACGAATTAGATCGCGCAAGCGACTTTTTCGCGTCGTTTTGTTCATATGCGTATTTTCACAGTTCACCTTAGTAAAGGATCACAATGAATGGGGAGAAATTTCCATTCTTATTATATGTATGGATTTATTTAAACGACCTCCCGCAAAGGAAGTCTACACCTGAATATTTCAACGTTCCTATTATAATTATTATATCGCTCTTAAACACGGGCAAACCGAAGCCTTTTTAAAGTAAGAAGTTGAAAATATAATGTGTTGATAATATAATATTATGTTTTGTTACCCCTATTTGTTTGTTTTTGTTTTCAACCATTAATAACCTAAACTCAGTAACTATGTTTACCTTTACCTGAGTGTATATTTTTGTTTGTATTTATAATACCTACAGTCTACTTTAAAATATATTATTCAATTATTCTGTGAAAGCTTGTTATTATTCTGCCTTCTCCTGATGAAGAACATCGTAGTTGTCCAAAACCGTGGTCCAATTCTCAACTAACTAATTATGTGAGTACTGCCGTGTCGTATTTGTAATGGTTAACTCTCACGGTAGTTTCCAAAATCGTATTAGCCTTACAGTAGTAAGTTTTCGTTTAAATAAAATATTATTTTAATAAATCTGACTACGGCCACAAAAAGTGTCCAGTTTGCAACAGCCAAGGCAGTAAGGCAGCAAGCGTTGAAAATCCAATAAAATCGAATAGCCGCCACAAAGGCCTTCTTGGTGACGGATGTCGCTTTCGGAATTTAATATTTTATCGCGTTTGCTTGTGAGACTATTCGGTATTATCGAAGGACAGCCTTTGACCCACTGTTTTTGAACCGTGGGAAAGGTGAGAAACAGGAATAATGCAATGTGGCCAATCCTATCCTTTTTACTAATGTTATGGTGGCACTTCACATTGCTATTCGGTGTTCGCGTTTTTTTTATCGGCATGTTAATCTTTTTATATTCGAGTTACTTTTGTTAATCGGGACTTTGCTATTTATTGCGATTGCGTAAGTATTTTAATGTTGGTATTATAAAACCAACCTCGGCTACCAAAAGCTGAAGTTTTTCTTCTTCATCGTTTGATCCAATAATAAGGTGAATATATAGATACTTGTATGACTTATTTGCGTGATCTAGGATAAGGTATATATTTTGACAGCTTTTATTAGAGTAAAATAATAAGTTATGTTTGCGCTATATTTGTGGATTAAAATGCGAAACGTGATTTTCATGATATTTTATGCAAAAAAGCTCTGAACGGAAAGTGTTAAAGAACTATCATCCTACTTTTAGGACTCGTACAATAATATCATGTAGGTACATAAAAAACAATTAATGAAAAATATTTATAGCAAAGTGGACGTTTTTCAAAGATTATTAGAAAATAATATAAAGAAACCTTTATAGATATAAGTACACAAAGACGAAATGAAGTCTAATGGAGAAATTCACAAAGCTTTGAAGATAGCTCCATTAAAAGAAGTTAGACTACCTACCAAGTGATGACTTTAGGGCACAGATCATAAAGCTAGAGATGGAAGCTAAAATGAGGTAACAGTCGCCAAGTCATATGCCTGAATCAACATAAGCTCGTAGCTCCGCCTCTTTTTCGTGTTCATTCCACGGCCGACATTGACAGCGTGACATTCACATACTTAATGAAAAATAATTAATAAAAATGCCGTATTGTTCAATAAAAAGGCGCGGAAAGACTAGCGCTACATTCAGTTACGCAAAAGACGAAATCTTATTACACAGGCAAGTTATTATTCCGATAATAATCATTGAAAAATGTTTAACATAAAATGCAATATAAAAATGGCCAAGTTTCTTTTCGTCTCATTCTTTCTTGGTAAATTTGTATAACATTATCTCGTTCTCTCTTACGCCCGGATAAACTAGTGATAAGACACAAATTTAAATTTACACCACAAATTTTATCGACAAAAATGTTATTGAAATTTTTGAAGTAGGTAGGTATTAGGTATATTAAGGTACCAAAATTATCGGGGTTTAATATTATACAGGGTTACTGGTATTTAATTCATGAATGGTTATTATGAAGCTTATAATAAGAGAAGTGTAACGAAGCTTTTAAAATACATAATGTTAAATTTGTCACTAATTTAAAAACAAATAATTCGCTATCTAACATTTATTGTTTATTCTTATAGGGTGCGTATTCGCACGCATAATTTTTTAAAATTAGGACTAAAAATTTTATGCGAGCGATGGACCTATTTATATTTTAGTGAAACCATATAAAATGTTTATTCGGGTACTTTGGGAGGTAATAGAGATGAGAAAACATTTAAGCTATAATAAAACAATAATTGAAGTTATATTAAAATATCTCTCGTATACGAGTACAATACAACGAACTTTCTCATTAAACTTAAGAATAACAGTAACTTATATTTTCTTATCGATACGATATAGCGACTTTACCACATCACTAGAAAGTCATGTTATGCCTCTAACTATTACCTAATCTGTGGCGTAACTGTGACGTCACCTTGAACGAGCCAATTAAATCTAGCCACCCATCCCCCGCACCCCACCATGTTTTGGTGACTTTGTTTTCATACAAAAAATGACCTAAGCGCGGTATATATCTCTCTTGTATATGCTTTAGGGCGAGGAGGTATTTAAAAAATAAAAAAATTGGTAGTTAGGTATTTTGGAAGCTTTTATTACTTAAACAAATATTTTTCTTGCAATTGCTTTTTTTTTTTATAAAAACATAAGAGATATCAAGGCTGAGGAAATAAGTTTTTTTTTAATTTCATCTTTGTGATCCCACTGGAAAAAAAGGGCTGGCATAAAAATTCCACCTACCTACATAATATATTATTATGTACTAGCTGACCCGCGCGCACTTCGTAGCGCGTGACAGTAAATTATTCATATATTAATGAATTTGATACAGACCATTTAATTCGATTTCCAATTCCACGGAAAAGAGGGATTCAATTCACGGGTTTTCTGCGACTTAATGGGCGTAGAATTAGTAAAGGCTGGCAAACCTTGCCAATATGTAACTACGATCGAATCACCTACTATTCAAAATGTCTATTGGACGTTTCGCCTATGTTCATAATAACTATTGGTTGAAATCAATATTGGACGATTCGCCTACGGTTAACTCAGCTACGGTCGATTGAGCTATGGTTGATTAAACTATTGGACGATTTGCCTATTTTTGACCGAACTAACGGACCGTTCACGTATTTTTAGACCACGTTTCCGGCTGCTAGTCAGGTATGACAGCTAAAAAATACTTGTTTATAGTACAGAATTCAGAAACGTGTTGTTTTTATTTTTGTTTTTGTTGTTTTGCCATGATGAGGTAGATGAAAGAAGATGCCAAAATGCCTGAAGATGCCATGACACAGGATAAATAATTCAGTAATAAGAAAAATATCTGGCGCTTCGCCGGCCGCTGCCGCGGCACGCTCGCTTCGCTCGCTCGGCTCGCGCATTGTGGTCACTGTTCAAACCTAACCTAACCAACAGATTTCGGTTTGCCCTGAATACTGTACTAAAAACACGCGTAGCAAAGAATTTATAAACCGTAGGTGAGTCGTCCATAGTTGAATTAACCAATATATCAAATGAACATTGGCCGAATCGCCCATTAGTTCACATGCCCATAGTTTAATCAACCGCAGGCGAGTTGCACTGTAAGCGAGTCGTCCAATATGTGAAATGAACTTATGCGAATCGACCGTAGTTATATCGACCGTAGTTGAAACGACCGTAGGTATTATGAAACGTAACCCGTCCATGCGGGCAAAGCCATGAGAATAAGCTAGTGACTGATGTATCTGTATAACGTACAGCCTCAACCGCTAGATGGATTGGGTTGAAATTTGGAACATAGAAAGGTTTCATGACGTAGACCACTGCTAAGAAAGGATTTTGCCGTGCGGGCAAAGCCGCGAGCATAAGCTAGTAAATAATATTATGAAACATTTTTTGTGAATAATACTTAGATTTCAGAGACGTCCTGGGATAAGTCCCAGAACTATCGTTATACCTATACCACAGTACAAATTAGAACGGCAATAAATTACCACTTACACATATAGTACATCAAGATTAAATACAGTAAACAAAAATATATCAAATTATCATTTAAATCAGAAAAACTAATAAAAATACGGAATAATAACAGCTTGATTCCGTACAGTTACTCTTGACTTTTTTCCGCGTCATTTAATGGTGATCTCTTTACCGTGGGTAGACTTCCTCTGCAGGAGATCGGCTAGTACCCCAACAGTGTCAGTTATTCTGCCGCCTGAACAGTGATGTGCAGACATTACTGTGCTTCGGTAGGAGGGCACTGTGGCTAGTGAAATTACTGGGCTGAAGAATCTTAACATTTTATGACTCAGCAGTGCACCCAGAATTTAACCTTCGTTAAATCCCAGCGTTATCTCTTACCATCAGGAGAGCATCTTGCTCATCTTCTTACATCGTTGTATAAAAAAAACTAAAATGAAATTTTCTGAAATGAAACTATCATATACCTACGTACTCAAACTATTTATTATAATATATCTATCAAATTTCACCTTTCAGCTCCATCATCAGACTTCAGATCACTTCCATGTCATAAAATTATTGCATTGTCATCCGATTCCCGGTATGCAAAATTTCTGCTCAATCGGGAACTGTGACTGATAGGTAGAGTGCTTTTCACAAAAGGAGTTCTTTTTGCGGGGCGCCACTATCGCAAATTTTAAAAGTTAGCATATTAAATAACTTTAGAATCTTCGATGTATCCTTCTGCAATCTTGTTACACTTCTAGCCACCATGGCGTTTAAGAACTGTAATATCAGCGCCTGAGTCAGCTAAGAGTGTTGCTGACGTCCGCCTCAGGCAATGCCCAGTGTAAAGATGGGAGTCCCGAAGCTGAAGAAATTTAGCAATCGTTTTTGGCATATCACCGATTTTATTGATGCCTATGGGCTGTTTTTTACTTTTTCCATTATCATAATGTAAGAAAAATCTTGAAGTTTTTGTATTAGCGGGTCGTAATGCCGTATACTTGTCCACCACATTCACATATTCTTCACTAATGACGAATGATCTGTCGATTTTAGTCTTTGTATTCAATAATTTTACTAATATTAATTTATCCGAATGCTTTTCAACGTCGTTTACCTTAAGATTCAACAATTCATTTGAGCGGCACGCACCATTTATGCCAATAATTAATACAACCTGTAAAAAATAACAATAATTTAGTTTACTTATTTTTAGATAGGTACAGTTAGATAGGTTTTCTTTGAAATAAATTAGCTTTTGTATCAATTTACTTACTTTTAAAGCGAGGTATTTACTGTCTGGTGCTTCATTCAGAAATTTTTCTATTTCAAGGTCACGTTTCGTTTTCAAGACAGCTTTTATCATAGAAAAAATGCTCCATAATGTACTGGATTTTCTTGTTTTAGATAGTTCCATGAAATATGATAGTATCACGGTCTCGGAATATGTTTTTGCATTTTTTGAGAGGCGCCAATTATTGAAGGATTCGTACGCCTTTACATATTTCACTTTAGATTTTTCAGGCAAATAGCTGAACTCGGCATTCGAAACTTGTTCTTTCAACTTTTTTGGCGTAAGACAACTACCTTCATCACTGGGGTCACTCATTTCTTTGTAATTAAACAGACTATTAGATCACAAATAGAAATTTGCAAAAGTTTACAACTTAAGTTGAAAATATTTAGTTGAATCTTTACCAAGAGGTTTAGAACCAAATGGAAAATGTGTTGTGAACACCACTGTCGCAAGAAAAATGACAACTATAAGTGCCATCTCACTTACCTCATACAAAAGAGAGAGACAAAGATGGCATTTATCGATGACGTCACAACGCATTCTCCATTTGACTGTAAACTCTAAACTTCTACATCCCGCCATTTTGTATTTTTTTATTTTTATTAAAAGAGTTGCGTTCGAAATTTGTGTGTGTGACATATTTATGAAAAACAAATTGTAATAATATTTAAAAAAAAAAAAACTCACTTACGACTTATTATTCTATAATAGTATTTTATTTAAAATATTATTGAAAAAATACAATTTATAAAGTTAAAATTCAATAAATAACATTAAAAATTATGTGCATCTCAGTTAAATAAAAATTGTACACAAATAAGTTTCAGAACACACCAACTTCTTTATAGCCAATAAAATTGTGTTCGAAATTCAAATCACTTTGCCTCTCTACTCTCTAGAGAGCAAAAACGGCTTTTGCTCACTGAAATCGATGACCAAAGACACTATTTTCGTGCGAGAGTGGTGAAAAATTATTTATGGCATGAAGTCCAGAATTTATCGAAAAAATGTAATTTAGTTCCGCAAAATTCCGCGGGACCTCATTCGTGAGAAGGACTCTACCACTGAGGTGTATACCTAAAATCATAGGCGGATCCAGGATTTGGTTTGGGGGGGGGGGGGGGGGTAAGGTGCAGACGGGCAAAAATATTATAATTTTTATTACGAAAAGTGTATGTTTAGCTCGCTCTGAGCGGTTAGGAAGTTTAAACATCCATTACAATAAGTGAGCGAGCAGCTAGCTGCGAGCGCCGAAAAAAAAAATTTATTTCAGAAATATGTGCGAAATTCGTAACTCTACAATGCTTCTGGGGGTACCTTGGCCCCCTGCCCCCCCCCCCCTAAAGCTTAAACATCCTTTATAATATGTGCGCGAGCAGCTTGCTTAATGACTCGGGGGGGGGGGGGGGGGGGGCGGCTTGGCCCCTTGCCCCCCCCTCCCTAAATCCGCCTATGATTATCTATAACACAGATAAAAGGTTCTATAATAATAAGATAAGATAAGATAAGAAACACTTTATTGATCCACATATACAGTAAATTTTACAAACAACAAAATTAAAACTAAGGGTGTATCAATTGGCGATCTTATCGCTCAAAGCGATCTCTTCCAGACAACCGTGCAGGGAGAGGAAATATACAACACTGGAAGGACGGTGGTTTCATAAAACTTCAAAAGAAATATAAGTAAAAATAATTTACACAAAATACTTAAAAATAAAAAAAAATCAAAAAAATAATCATTGCAAAATTTTACTAACATTATAAACGTGACAGTTTGTGTCTGGATGTATGCCTAAATGCAGGTGGTTCACTACTGCGTGCCCGCCTATGCGACAGCAATAGTTTCTCCTAATGTTGTTCACTACGGCTTTTACAGCCCAAAACTGCACATCCTACCATTTCACTACCACTATGAGTATAAACCATTAATTATTCCCTGAAAGCACTTAAAATCTTAAAAAATAAAAGATAATGATGGTATATTTGTCACAAAGAAATCATTTGAACCATAGTTTGAACTTGTGACAAACAAATAAACCAGCCACGCTGAAAGGGACGGAAGAAAAATAGGTTCTCCTTTTTCTTCACATAGAATTTTCCCTATTGCCGTCACGCTCACACATAATATGGGTACTTCTAGTTGTATTAGTTCTTAGCCTAAATGGGTGTGAACAGATTTTATGTCTGTGTGTCTCCGGATAACCAGTGATTTTTACAAAAGATCCCCCTAGATGGAGCGCCACAATCGCGTGATTTTAAGTTAAAATATCTACAGATTTTTAACAATTCATAATTTCTCATATTTAATTTCTCAATTAAATAGGTACATAATATTTAATTAATCTAACAAATAAAAAATATATAATAAATGAAGTATTCACAGTAATTATAAATCTATTATTTAGTTCCGCTAGGTTACGCGGGACTTCTTTTCTAAAACTGTTTGCAGAATAAACGATATTTCTTTTTCTTAGGACATTAGTTCCATTATTTTCCGTGGCGCTAGCTTGTATGAAAAATAATTTACTTTTACAATGAACTGTAAATGAATTTTTCTATTTATCTTCAGATGATTTTACATGTTTTAGAAATTAAAAATAAGCAGCAAAAAGATATTTATTACTGATATTTACACGCATCATGCGCACATTAGATTATTTTCCGCTGGCGCTGATTCATTTGAGAAATAAGTTACATTTACTAATTTAAATGAATTCTAATTTGTTTGGCTACTATATAGCATCAAAGTACTCGTCAAGACGAATCAAATGAGCCCAAACTCGATGGGGTTTTTTCTTTTAATCACGGAGTTCCTATGGCCACCTTCCAGCTCCGTTTCGGACCCTGGTTACTATATAGTATCAAAGTACTCGTCAAGACGAATCAAATGAGCCCAAACTCGATGAGGTTTTGTCTTTTGATTACGCGGTTCCTATGACTACCTTTCTTGTTTATTAGCATTTTATATGCGAATCTTTAGATTGATATAACTCTTTTATTTATGAACCGATTTGACTAAAACCAAGACTAAGGTTCAAGTAGAGAAAACTGCAACGTATTAGTGAAAATTTTATTCAAATCGGTGGTGTTGTTTAACCACACCAGTGACACAAACTATTTACAAATTTAGCCCAAATTAAACTAAAGGTCAACCACAAGTTTACAGCCACACCCGATAGATGGCGTCTGTAGCGTTTTTGGCACTATTTTTTTTTTGAATTGAATTTACTTTATATTCTATTACTTTTATTTCGAATTTTTGATGTAAATTAGGGGCGATGTGTCTGATATAAATGATTATTATTTATTTTATTATTTTATTTTACGTTTCCCTAGGAAAAATTGACAAAATGTTTTACGAATTAGATCGCGCAAGCGACTTTTTCGCGTCGTTTTGTTCATATGCGTATTTTCACAGTTCACCTTAGTAAAGGATCACAATGAATGGGGAGAAATTTCCATTCTTATTATATGTATGGATGTTTTTATGATTCTGTGGCAAATGCCTTTATTGAGAAAAACAAACTAACTACAGCTACTACAACAGTAAAGAACACTTTTATTAACCACAGATCGGCCACAATCCGATTATTCTGTATACAATCGAAAGTGACATTTTGTATTCCTAGGTCAAGTACTATGACTATGTCAACTTTTGTATTTTGCGGTAAAAATAAACAACTTATTATTATATTATATGGATAATTATTATTTCAGCTTTTAATTTTTTTAATTTTTATTAAAAAAAAAAAACGGTTCAGCAAAAGCTTTATGTCTGGAAATTAAAAGAGGGCGATCTGATATAAAAATATTTTTATAATGATATACCGTCCGCTAAAGATATTTTATGTGTTAAAAGTCAATATTATAATAATGTAAATAGAAAAAATTGATAATAATAACGTAAAAAAAATGTTAGTAGGATAGAGAAAAAGTTTATACTCTTAATAGTGGTTAATAATACTCGAGAATAGGGGCTTTTATACATACTTATGTATATTCTGTATATCCGGAAACTAAGACACTGAAAAAAAAACGATTCTTAATTTTCCAAATTTGTAAAACTCACATAATAAATTGGCATATTTTTTATGTGTAAAACTAGTGATTGCCTTATTTAAACTATTACCTCAATAAGTAGTACACATCCAATATGGTAAACATTTACGAGCAAAGAAATCACAGTAACTACAGGAACTTATATTGGGAAGAATTTACGGGTCCCCAACGCAGGCCGTAGGGGTCCCCCAGGGTTGTTCTTTATTAAAGAGGGGAGCGTTATTAAAAGTGAGAGTGCAAGGGCATTGCCAAATACCTCTGGGGCGTGCTGCTTTACGTGATCGCTACAGTGATTTCATGATATTGCGAGTGTTTTGATGTGGCACTTCATTATTTTGGGTACATAAAGATTTTTTTATAATGTTTTTGCAACGAATGTTTTTAGTAGAAAATTTTAAATTAGCGAGAATAGGGTGATATTCTTATGTTATTAATGGTAATGGTAAAATATTATGTTGTACGCAATGCACTAAACTTTAGTTTATCACTTTATGATACACTTCCTTTAGTGACTAAAGGAAGTGTATCATAAAGTGAATATAAATTTTATTTCGAGGTTCAATAGGCACAAAACAATAAAAAACTCTTGTATTGTGACCATAATATTTTTTTTTACAAAAACAATTAGTTTAAAACTAAATATTATGTATAAAATGTATAAAACTAAGTAAAAAAGTTTTTAACTAGAACTAACTAGAACACTGGCCTACAATGCGCGGCCTTCGCTTAAAGCGATCTCTTCCAGGCAAATGACTACCGAGGTACTGTTTTTAAAAAATGTTTCCATGAGCAAAAAACGATTTTACATAACCATGTATTTGCGACAAAATAGAAGGTAAAAGGCCTCTAACTTTATAATAATAAAACCTAATGATTCATTGAAAATATTACAAGTAACAGATATAATTAAATAATACATCAAACTAATATTAAAAATTTATTCGTAGAATTTTACAAAGTGAAACTTTTCTCAGGACGTCCATTAGAGATTGACGCTTTGAGTGAGTCCAATTTTAAATTCATTTTTAAAGAAAGCTCTTCAAAGCAATGACGTAAATACGTTGAAATTAAAAGGCAGGAGCTCAACGAACTTTTATACCACTCCTAACATTAGGAAGTTTTAGATTGGGAGCTCGCGCTAGTTTCTGTTACTAACGTCGTGAAGTTTTTTTAACAATGATACGGCTACTCATTTACGTTGAGCGATTTTGTTTAAATTTTATTTTATTTTAAATATATAATTTATTTAAATATTTACTGACATTTTCATATCATAATATACATATTTTTAGCGTAATTTGATAGTAATACCCGAAAATATCAAAAACTACGGTAATTTGTGAACGAAATCGCATATACCTAGTGTGTGAGATTTGTGTTCTAATATCATTGCTAAGACTAATAGGTATTTTATTATTTCAAATTACATATACTTTATAAAGTAATTTAAATTGAAAGCAAAAAAAATCCAAAAGATCTCAAATAACTCGTAACAAAACTTGCCATTATCTTCCAAACTAAACGAAGTTCGCAGCGAATTTGTTCACGCACCCTCCTAAATGAATTATTCAGGGCGGTAAAATACAGGGTAAGAAGTTTAAATAGGCTGTTGTCTATCTGGCTGTCAATAATGTATTTTCATTTGGAGACTAATTTGCTGCTTCCCTGCGACTCCATCGGAGTTGGAGTTTATTTGCAGTTGGCAGGAAAAATACACATTCGATTTATTTTGATGGGATTTGTTGATAATATTTTGGTATTGGTTGCTTAAATAAAAAAACTTACTTAGAACTAAATGTTAGAAAGAATATGTTTAATATGTTAGAATAATAGGTACATTATTTACAGATTTATTAAAGTCGAAGACACTTTTGGATTCAATAAAACTAAGAAAGTTGTTTTTTGATACTTACCCACTAAATTATACTAAATGGAATGCCAGCTTTAAAAATAATCAAAAATCAAAATATTGTACATTTTGGCACCCCCTAAAGACACTTATTGTAATAAATAAAACATCCAATATTTTTCACAGAAATCACATTCAAAAGAAACCTTACGAAAACCACAGAATCTCTTCCAAAAATGATATAAATACATGGAAACCTGCATACGTCACCATACCCCAAGATAATAATCCCGCCCGAAGCTACGAATAGGCTGTCACTTACAGCCTTCCGATATTTGTAGCAGTTTAATAAAATTTACTCCTCCCTGAAGCCTCCTTGAAGAGTCGCCTGCACTTTATTGTCCAGTCCCTTACATGGATATGTAAGTATATGACAGTGATTGAGTTTCATTAAAACGTTATTGAAAATTTCGTATATTTTATTCTACCAACGAAACAAATACATGTATTATGTATCTCCGGTATCCCACCCTACTCTTTACATCTACCTCTCCATGCAAAGCCGATTGCATGGAAGAGATCTCGCTAAGCGATAAGGCCGCCCATTGTAGACCAAAATGTTATACATACTAGTAGTTCGCCCAGTGGCGGATTTACAGTCTAGGCCGCCCTAGGCCCCAGTCCATGTAATACCTGCATCTACGTCGTATATAACATGTCTACTCCTACTTACTCCTTAACACATTCGGTGCCACCGACTCGCGAACAAAATGAACGTGAACTCGCATGGCGAGTCGGTGGCACCGAATGTGTTAAACAGTGGCGGATATAGAATTTTTTTTCTTGTGAACAAGGTAGGTTTGTACATTTCAACGTTTACCTACAATTTGAATCTCTAAAATAGGAAATGTTACATCTCTGACAAGACCGTGTGCGTTAAACTCGTTCCGAATAGAATAAAATTTGTAATGCGCGAGCAGCTTGCTGCGAGCGCCGAGAAAATTTTACGTTTCAGACTACAAAAGATGTGCAATCAGAGCCGGTTTTAACAATACTAGCGCCCTGGGCGAGATTTCTACGGCGCCCCCTAAAAAGCAATTCAAACCCATACTAAAAAGGAAAAAATTCCAGGATTTTTTTCTGGGCCGATTCCGATGGGCAAAATCATGGGCGTATCTAGAAAAAAATCCAACTTTCCAGCTTGCTGCGAGTTCCGAGAAAATTTTGAATTTTTCAGCACGAATGATGTGCGTTTAGCTTGCTCCGAGCGGCAAAGAAACTAAATAAATATTCTTATTTATAAAAGCGCGAGCAGCTCGCTGCGAGCGCCGCGAAAATTTAGATTTGTTCAACACGAATGATGTGCGTTTAGCTTGCTTCGAGTGGCAAAGAAACTAAATGTCCTTATTTATAAAAGCGCGAGCGCCGAGAAAATTTTGAATTTTTCAGCACGAATGATGTGCGTTAAGCTTGCTTCGAGTGGCAAAGAAAGTAAATGTTCTCATTTATAAAAGCGCGAGCAACTCGCTGCGAGCGCCGAGAAAATTTTGAATTTTTCAGCACAAATGTTGTGCGTTTAGCTTGCTCCGAGCGGCAAAGAAACTAAATAAGTATTCTTATTTATAAAAGCGCGAGCAGCTCGCTGCGAGCGCCGGGAAAATTTAGATATTTTACAGCACGAATGATGTGCGTTTAGCTATCTTCGAGTGGGAAAGAAACTAAATGTCCTTATTTATAAAAGCGCGAGTTACTCGCTGCGAGCGCCGAAAAATATTTGAATTTTCAGCACGAATGATGTGCGTTTATCTTGCTTCAAATGGCAAAGAAAGTAAATTTTCTCATTTATAAAAGCGCGAGCAGCTCGCTGCGAGCGCCGAGAAAATTTTGAATTTTTCAGCACGAATGATGTGCGTTTATCTTCCTTCGAGTGGCAAAGAAACTAAATGTTCTTATAAAAGCGCGAGCAGCTTGCTACGAGCACCGAGAATATTGAATTTTTCTCAACGAATTATAGAGCCTGTGGCGCCCCTTTTATCCGGCGCCCTGGGCGGTCGCCCAACCGCGCCCCACCCTAACGCCGGTACTGTGTGCAATGAGCTCGTTCTAAGTGGTGAGCAAAATACATAATATTCTATTTATAATTGCGCGAGCAGCTAGCTGCGAGTGCCGAGAAAATTTTATATTTCAGGCTACAAAAGATGTGTTCTGAGCGGTGAGAAAATAAATATTCTTATTATAGAGCAGAGCCACCGAGAAAAACCCATGGTCCCTTGAAGCCTTTAAAATATTTACGTACTTTTAGTTATTTCTTGTCATCAGTGATTTTTTTGTCACGATTGGCCGCCCCTAATATCTGGCCGCTCTAGGCCCGGGCCTACTGGGCCTTAGGGCAAATCCGCCACTGAGTTCGCCTCGAACTGGGACCTCGCAGCCCAATTTCCGTGGTAAACCTTAGACTTTAGGCCTCGACTAAATATATCCTAATACAAGAACTTTAACATTAATATAAAAACTCAAAATACAAAACTTCTGATATATTAAAACTCAATAAACCTACGTACCGAGATTTTTAGAATATAATCCTTTTTAGAGTTTCGTTCCTCTGAAGGAAAAACGAAACCCTAATAGGATCACTTGGTCATCCGTATGTCTGTCAAGACCCATTACTACTCTACTTCCCGTAGAATTGTATATTTTTACCATAATACACAGGTCTATGGCCGCTTGGTACCCGTAAAATTAAACTTCTAAGTTAACGTAGAAAAAAATACACCCGTTTATCCTTCAAAAACGTACCTACATTTTTTTGACCCTCTGAATAAATCAACATTCATAGGGAACTTGCCGTTACCATATATTTATGAAATTTGGCAGACTATAAGTACATATATTTTAAATTCGGGAAAACTTCTGAAAGCCATTTGAATTAATTCATTTAAAAATGGCTTTATTTAAAGAACGTAAACATCGAAGTTAAGCAATATTATGTGCGTACGTATTTGGATGGGCGCGTACGTAGTGATCTTAACATTTTGCTGACTTTTTTGGAGAGAGCCACCAGCGGCCCGCGATGCATTATGGTGTGCTCGTGCACCTTTATTGTTGAATGTGCCGGCACAAACAATTACTCTAAGTTTTAAAAAGTTATGCAGACAGTCTATTTAAATAACCTTACTGCCAGCGAAAAAGCAGAGGCTCTCAACTCTAAGAGTTCGCTTTGCTCGGTCGATGATAATATAGGTATATAGGTATGTACTCGTATGTATTCATATAAATTATGTATTTAAATTATATTTTATAACAAAACGATTCAGCGAGTTTTTTTTATTCTATCACCACTTCCACAGACATATTATTACCTGCTTATTATTGTTTATGGTCTCCACTTTCGTGTTTTGCCAGTGGCCGTAGCATGCCACACAGAATCCCGACCAAACTTCAAGAGTAGAACTGTCATCCCATACATTCACAAAACTACAATGTATGGCATGACAGTTCTACGCTTGACATTTCAGCGGGATCTCGTTTGGCATGCTACGGCCACTGCTGTAAAATATTATTTTACTTGACAGCGAGTTATAGTCCGGTACATTGTGTTCGGGATAATTTATATAAAATTTTAGGCAATGTGACGTAGTTATGTCGTCATAATAATATTATATTATAATTATGCCTATACTACTAAATCCAACTTTGGTTGCTTGCCATTAGCGATGGGCATAAAATAACGCTATTAATAAGGTTTTTATTTTAAATAACTCTTTTACTTTATTTTTATTTTACTTAAATTAAATAACATTATATTTCATCGATCGAGCGAAATGAGGTTTATTAAAAGATTAAAAAAACAGCACAAAACGTGTACTTACCTACATGTATGTGACACCTATCTCAATAGCAAACTTTAGGCGGCCGGACTATAATTGACGCAATTATTGGTATTACGCAATGTACTAAAAAATAATGTTATTGAAAATAAGATAAATTGCTTGAAATTCTCGAATTATTGGACTTTATCGCTATTAATTCTTTAGCTTGATCTACTTGCCTGCTCTTTCTTGCCTGTAGGATCTTTCTCAAACTTAATGTACCTAACAAATTGTGCAAAACATTATAATTTAGTCATCTTTATAACTCTACAACCCTTGGATCGATTTAGCTCATTTTCGAACATGAGAATTCTTTTAGCTTATACTACCTGATCGCAAAGTTCCATTAAGATTGGAACTTTGGTAACGTTGTAATTAAGCATTTTCTATAACTCTAGAACCCTTCGACCGATTTGGCTGATGTTCGAACTTAAAAATTCTGTTGACTTAAACTACGTATTTGCAAAGTTTCATAAAGATTGGACCATCGATTTTCAAGTTATCGCGTAACAAACATAAATACAAACATACACTTTTGATAATATATTTATGTAGGTTATAAAAAATGTGTGTATATTAGAAAAAAAAATATCAGAGCACCAGTTTTGAAATTATCGTCAGACCTATCGTAAAGACTTTAAGTCACCTATATCTCAGCAACCCTAAGGTCTATTTCGCTATTTTTTTCACTAAAATTATTCTATTAACCTATCTAACTTATAGTTCTGTAAAGATTTTTTTTTGTGGATGATATGCCTAATTTAGAAATAGACATTGCATCAGACTACAATCTAGTCTAAATTATGACTAATAAGTAATTTAATTTTATCATAAACTGTAAAGATGTTTTCATAGTTTTATTAATATTATGTCATTTATTGTAAAATTATTTTTCTGGGTCACAATAAAGAGTATTTTTATTGTATTGTATTTTATAAAACAACAAAAATTGCATGTTTGGACAAACAAAATATTTCTGAAAGAAACCATCTTCCGGTAATAAGTAGCGTTACTACTTTTGTGACCTTATGTATTATTATTAACTACTGAATTACAAAAAGAGCACCGATTTCATTTTCAAAATTCTTTTTGCGAAATGATGACGATACACATACTATGTACTTACTCGTACCTAAATTTTTTTCATTAATTTCTAGTTTTCAAGACCGTCGCGTCATTTATTAACGAGTGACATATTTTTTTAAGTACTAAAATTTTTTACTAAAACCATACTTTATCTAATACATAATAAACATAATATTAGGAATCCTAATATGCAGTTATAAGAATATACAAAAGCTTTGTCACTGTCTTATAGTTTCATAGTGAGTGTGGGTCTTTACAATTCCTCCGCGTATTCAAGGAAAAGGTAATCTTCCGAGAGTCGAATTCCGCGGATTTTGTACGACCCCTATTTGCAAATAGTATTGGTATTTTTCCAATTCTCCTTTGCATTGTGACGTTTGATGAAATGCCTCCAATAGGAAGGCTCTTTAATCCGAACTCTAATCAGATTTGCAGGAAATTAGTTTTTCTTGATTCGCGAGATTACGTTGTCTCATCTGTATATTTCGGTATAGATTCGGTATAGATCGGTATATTTTGATAGTATTCATAATTAGTAGTGTTCAACGGTTCTACTTGACAGTATATTTCGTATATAATCAAGGATCTACTTATAAGCCAAATTTTGGGTATTTCCCGTTCGTTCACACTGTTGCCGAATGGGAAAAAAGTTTCGCTCGGTCACAGTGTTGACGATCGCTACTTTTTTATTTCTACTCGTACCTACAAGTATATCTCCCATGAACTAGATTTTTAGCTGTCGTGTTTAGTAAAGATGCTATAAATCGTCAACAGTGTTGACAACTGGGTATACTAATCGTAAGCGGATTGGAAAAAAGTAGCGTTTGTTAACACTGTATCCGAGTGAACCATTTTTCCCGTTCGGTAAAAGTGTGAGCTACGGGTGTGAACGCTCGGGAAATACTCGTACCACAAATTTCATTCCGAAAAGAATATTTTTTTCTCCCACTAAAATTTTATCGAAATTGGTCGAGCGGTTCTTACTTTGTGACTTAAAACGCTCGTTTGGCTTTGCATATTAAAAGCGAGTTATAAGTCAGTTTTGTTTCTTTAATTCACTTGTCTTTAATACATAAACTTCTTTCTACTACCCTCTTAAGCATTATGTAATTTATTAATAATCGATTTTCATAACAATACTTTTATCGTTCAATAGATCTGAAAATCCTGTACTATCATAACATTTTACGCCTCCTATGGTTCCACAAATTAATAAGAGTATGTATCAAGCACCAGACACGTCGTAAAATGTACATCAAATTTATGGAGAACTATAAAACTGAACGATATTAATGTACTTATTATTTTATCTTTTGGAACTTATGAACAACGAGGGTCATTGAGAGGGTTAGCAGATATATCTCATTATCATCATCATCTCAGCCGTAGGAAGAACATGGGCCTCCCCTTCCATATTATGTAGAATAGAATAGAAAACTCTTTATTGTTCACACAAATACAACAATATAAACTTAGAACTAGGATTACACAGAAAGAAGTGTTACAATACCGGTGTTATGTATCGGTTGGAAGCGATCTGCATCCAGCGTCTTCCAGCGACCTTTATAAGGTCGTCTGTCCCCCTTGTGGGTGAACGTTCTACGCAGCGTTAGCAGAGCTGTCGCTGTGCAGATATATTATCTACCACAAGTCAAATAAGTTAATTATAAGGAAAACAACAGTGGCAGTTATTCTACCGCCTGAGCAATGATATGCAAACATTACAGTGCTTCGGTAGGAGGGCACTGTAGCTAGTGAAATTACTGGACTGAAGAATCTTTACATCTTATGACCCTCAAGTAAGTTGCCTTGGCCAACCTGTATGTTGCAGGTCGTTGAGATTACTAATACGAAGCTAGCAACATGACCTGACGACTATTAAATACCTATCTTATAAAAAATAGCATTTTGTGTATTGTACCTACGTATGTATGATGACAGAGAATGACCGCCCTATGCAAAACACCCTGGATTAATAGAATTAGAAGGGCACCACCAACCTTTAAATCCACGGCTTCGAGCAGCAGCAGACGCAGTCCAACACGACAGTATTGCAGGTTTGCCAACCACTGCACTCCAAGAATAAAAAATATCCAAATGTTCATAAACACTCGTCACGGATAACAGTGATTCCGGAAGAAAAATCACACGCGCACTGTGAAGGCGCCTTAGAAATTCGGCAGGTTTGAGAACGATACACGGCACAAAATCTTGGTGCGAATTGCTTGGCACTCCTTTGAGATGAGGGTGTTCGATACAAGTGAAATTTCAAAAAAATATTGCTTGCATTGTGATTCGATTTATATATGCGTGCAAAAGTTCAGCTCAATCGGATACCGGGAAATGAATCAAATTAAACTTGCAAGATTTGATTAGACACAGGTGAAAGTAAATAAAAGCTTGTAAAAATCAGGAGCAAAGGCAACGAGCCTCCTGCTCAATCCCGTTATGCACACGAACTGACAGCACTTTGAGAAAAACGCATTATTTAAGATGTTGGTGGATTAGTTTTTGAAACTACCCTCATTTATAATTGCAAGGACCTAACATAATAAAAAAACACATTGTGGTAATTAAAATGTTACTTATTTCTATGCATTAAGTATCAAAGTCTACTCTCACAATTTTACGGCTCAAAAAACTATTAAACTATTTAGCTTATATTTGCAAAATTTCAGACAAAATAAATAAATTGTTATATTATCTCCTAAAATATACGTATTGCTACGAGAACAATTATAATAATTTTCACAAAATGTCAGCTTTAATAGCTGTGCTTGCTAATTGGCTCACGGTTCCGAAACCGCATGGAAATATTATTCGTACACTAAAATAATGTATAATTAGCTTTATTTTAATTAAAATTTATTTCAACATAAACAATTATAATTATGCACATAATATCATAATATAACTATGGAGAACTTAACGAACCATTTCACATAGCAATACTTTTATTTATGTTTTTCTTAAAATACCGACATAAAAAAGATATCATATTTAAAGGTATATACATAAAAGCAAATTTCTCAAATGCCTTTTTTGTTTTTTTTTCTAGTTATAATAATTGGGGTTTATACTCCAACAGAACAGGTTTCCCTACTTACACTGTCAGAGTCAAATCACAATTTATAGGTCGTGTGGCGAACCTATATGTTGCAGTTTCAGGTCGCCGAGATTACTACAGGGCCTGCAACATGACCTAACGACTGCCTCCTACATATCTTATAGGAAACAGCCGGGACCCACAGTTTTACGTGCCTTCCGAAACACGGTAGCGTCCAGGCGAAAATCTTTGCCACACTGAGATTTGAACCCAGGACCTCCGGCTTACAAGCCGGACGTATGACCACTGGGCCACGGACGCTACATATGAATTAGACGAGTTTGATGATCACGATGAAGCCTTCTTTACAGCCTTCTTTACAGCCTCCTTACAAGTTACCTAGGTATTTCAACAGTTACGAAGACACTAAAGAATACTAACGATACTGCGCTAGTCACTAGTCATCCTGAGACATATGTAGGTTGTAAAGTCTCATTAGCATGTATTTTCTATGGCCAAATTAAACTCCAGGGCAAAGGCCCTTCGCTCCCTTTTTCTTTTCATATTTTTTCAATGTTATGATATTGTGGACCATTCTTTAAGAAATTGCCTAGTGCGATAAGACCGCCGATTGTTTACCTAGCATTTAGATATCTAGCTCAGTAAGTTTCTTTGTATTTATTTGGTACGCAATAAAGTATTATTCTATTCTATTCTTTAATGTGTTTGTTGAGGTCGTTTCACCATGTTTTCAGAGTCTACCGCGTCGCCGTTACCGATTTGGTGAGGCGTACTTTGACCCCACACTCATCCTGAATTTGATCGATAGACATGTCCAATCTCCAGCCCAATCCTTTTTAGCACAGCGACCTCATCCAAATATGAGGTTAAGATTGAAGCTAATATCAATGGCCAAACTAATCTTAGTAAACATCTGTAAATTTCACAAATATGATGTGTGAATTCTGCTAAGCCTTTATCCTGTAAGGGCAGATAAAACACAATAGGTGTTAGGCATGGCTATTATTTGTACATAAATTGTATTTGATTATTTCCCACGGTCCCAAATGGAAAACAAATCTGGCAACACGGCCGACTCTTAATGAAACAAAAAAACGGTTTTCAACCAGCGGAATTAAGCAAATGGAGCGTTTTATGCCAAAAAAATTTATATAAATTTGCAACCCGCTCGCTTTACTCGATGCCGCATCGCAAAACGGAATGAAACGATTGTTTGATCACCATTAAAAGTTTTTGGAACATTTCATTGTTTGTTGAGGGACTCAAAACGTAAACAAGAGACGCGAATTGTTAAAAGCGCGTAAAACGTTTCATACTAAACAATAAAACAACTAAACAAATCTTACGTAAATTATTTCAGGCTCGCAGAAATGTAACAAAATACAAACCG
Organism: Hemithea aestivaria; assembly: GCA_947507615.1. Classification (NCBI taxonomy): domain Eukaryota; kingdom Metazoa; phylum Arthropoda; class Insecta; order Lepidoptera; family Geometridae; genus Hemithea; species Hemithea aestivaria. The sequence continues at coordinate 11,554,459 of OX382335.1, forward strand.
CGAGTACCTCAACTTATATTAAACATTTTTTAAACACATTATCTTGAACACTTTTTGGCTCAGTATTTTTGTTCATACTGTGAATGGGTGGGTGTCAAGACCAGCCTTCTTGACACCCATTTATACTGTTTTTTATTTAGTAGGTACTATAGATGTTTAACTTATCTCTGTATTGACAGAGGATGGCTAAGATACGGCAGTGAGAGAGTACGCTCACATTTTTTTTTCAGACGACAAATACATTCAAGTTGCGCCTACTGTTGTGTGTACCTCTCCGGATATACTATCTATGTTTTAGACACTTTCTCTCAAATGAATATTAAAGTTCGAAGTCTTGGCTACTTTGTTGACTGAATCATTTTGGAGTCTCCTTTTAGTTTCTTCGGAGTTTTCTGGATGTTGCCGTCATCAATTTGTTCGAAAGTATGTATTTTTCATGAAGCTTAACTTGTTAGCGCAAGCGGATATAAATTGCGAAAGTTTTGTTTACCCAGTTGCAGAACTGTTAGGGAATTTTTTTTTAAATATTTTATTACCCACATTCTATCATTGTTTTTTATGCAACAATAAATATAATAATTATTACATTCCAACAAAACAAATCCCACAAAACCAAATTTTATATCGTTCAAAAAAAAGAGAATAAATTCTGTCACGAGTTTTATAGAGAGGTTTAACTTCTCTAATGTAGGTTGACTATATAATATTATATACTTTTTGTCATCTACCTCTTGCCCTGCTTTCAAACTACCAGTGTTTTATAATATTTAAATGAAATTTAAATTGAACCAGCATAAGCGTTCAATTCTCGTATAGAGGATTAGATTACACAGTCATAGTTTTAGTGTTCGAAGTCGTAAAATAAAATCAGTTAACTTTGTTTCTGGCAAAGATATAGTTAGTAGCCTATGTACACGCTGACATATATATATATGTACATTGACGCACCGGGACACAGGATCTGAGATAGCTTCCTATTTACCTCATGTATTAATTCTTTTTATTATATAGTAGTTTTCTAGTGTAAATAAAAGGTATTATTCTCCCATATATATCTATTTTTCGTTACAATTTTAATTGAACTTAAATAAGTATTTTAATCTTATCACTTTATTTTTCTGTGAGTCTCTCTTATATTTTTTGTTTTTCTGTGTTTTGTTGTCGAATAAACATGTTTTCTTTCTTATTTTTCTTTCCATATTAAACTAATTGTTTACCTCCACTGAGGTCTAGGTCGTGCTCGATAAATAAAAATTAATCCGCTTCCTCCTATTCCCTGTCCCATATCCGAATATGAATTTAGGTGAGTGAGGTAACTGCGAAAAAATACTGGAACGAGTGAATTATTCAGTGAATTTGGAAAGTAAAAGCACTCTTCTCGTAAAAGAGGCACGTCTGTCCGTCTGTCACTTATGACGTTGCTGCTTCCAAAATTACGCTGACGAGAAATGGAAAAATATGTTCCAAATGTATGATTGCGTTATTATGATTGCCAGGTCTAAATTATCTTTTAATTAGAAATTTTGATTTAGAAACTTGAAATAAAAAGTTTTGAATTTTCAAATCACTAAGAATATTAGCAATTTCTTCAAAGCATTATTTAGATTACGATTTCTGAAAATCACATAAACCGATATGGTAACACATTTATTGTGGGCTTTTGGATACATTTTAACAAAAAAAAGTATTATTTTAAGGTTGTGTTTTTTTCGCCTAGTGCCATTTTTTGGTATCAAATTTTATCTATATATATTATATTATATGAAAAATAGCTGTACCACAACGAGTTCACCCATTGAATAGTAAGTATCCTATGTGTTATTTCTTAGCTTCCTATTCACTAAATTTTAGCAAAATCGAATCAGCCGTTTAAACGTGAAGAAGTAAAAAATACACATTCATACTTTCGCATTATAATTAGTAGGAATGACGGTCTAGTAACGTTATTGAAAGCCTTCATTACCATCAAAATGCAGTGCAGTAATTTCATCAGAATTTCGACTATTGTAGTCATCATTATTTATGAGCCTTCTGTAATGAAACCACGGTCTAATGCTCAGCTGTTCACACGATTCCAATTGAAAAATAAAATTGGCACTAGCTCAATTTTCCAGCTCAATAAATGCAGTTTGGCGCACTTGTATGCTACACTCGCTGTATTGGCGCAGACAGTGACTCAGTATTGGTAACTAGCCTTCAGTAATTATGAAGAACATAAGGCTGAAACATTAAAATTAATAATCATTGGTGGCCGGGCTTTTAAATATTATACTACCAACTATGCTGCTACGGAAAGTCGTTGTAAAGTTTTAAAGAAAGGTAATTTTATTCGTATTCGAGCTCGATTTGTCATAACGAATAGGTACCTACTTTGGTAACTATGGTCCGATTATACCTTTATAGTTATTTTATTAACTAGTATTAAAAGCTAGTAGGTATGAAAACTTTTTTAATAATGAATTTTAAAAAAGTTGTTTATAAAATAAATTAATGTAGGTCCTACACTCATTCAGGAAGTATTTTTTGACTTGATAACTTTTCCAATAGATAAAAATATAAGCAAATAGATAAAATCGATGAAATGAATAACAATAAATATGAAATCTACGATACTGAGCTTTCAAAAAGTAGCAACAAAGAGGGCACTTCTGCTAAACTTATTCGCTGCAACTATGCCAATTGAAAACCCCGTTGTTTTCTTTTCTAAGGACTTGCGTCCGACTTCGTAATACGTAAACAGAAAACTTCGGAACTGGGTGAAGCGATTGGATGTTGCACAATTTGAGTGACTATTCTATTGCAAATTATCTAAGGATTTTTCTAAGTAGTTTGGCGTTTCATGTATGAAATTTTTCGGAGAAGGTAATTACAAAATGGGCCTGTGAAGGGGAATAGAGCCAACAACTTCTGCAATCTTTGTATGCAAATTAGTAAACGATATGATAGCGCCTTTTTTCTGTGTCAAGTAATAAGACGAGTTACTCGTATTATAGTCACAGTGCTATTTAAAATACACACTACTCTGCTCCGATATTATCATTTTGAGGCAATTGTTAAAAATGGCTACGTAATCTCAAAGTACAAAATGTCGTTGTATGATCTTATCACACTTTGCACTAATATTATAAAAGCGAAAGTTTGTGAGTGTGTATGTTTGTTACTTCTGCACCGATTCTGACCGATTGAGCTCAAACTTAGTATAGAGATAGACCTCTGACCTCTTATGAATGTTTGTTACTCTTTCATGTCTCAACGGGTGGACTGATTGAGATTTTGTGTATACTTTGTCCCTATTGAGAAATTTAGTGTATACTTAGTCCCTGGAATAACACATAGTCTATTGCAGCGCGGGTAAATCTGAGCGCCGCGCCGCTAGAACAAAATAATATAATGTAAATACAAGTATGTTCTTTAGCTCAGCAAATTTCCTAAATACCCTTAAGTAGATAATTACGTTAATCTACATTACATAGTTCCGGCTACTGAAGATCACCCCTTCTCGTCTGTCCGCGATGAAGCCAAGAATAGTTGAGTGTCTTGGAGTCGACAGTTCCGTCATCAATCATGAGACAAGCGACAGGCGAGCGGCTGTTTTTGCCCCTTCCACTCTGTCCGTAGCAGATGAGCTTTGGATGATGGCTGGAATGACGGCGGTAAGCGATTTATGTGTATGTATTCTTCTGATTCGGGGGAGATCGGGTCCAGTGGAAGAAAATAGTTCGGATAAAGCAGCATGAAGGGAGTCATGATCCTCAACTTTGAGGGATCGACTGAAGAGCGAGGGAGATTCTTCTGATCAGTGGTGTTTTTTTTCATTTCGTACAAATAAATAATTAAATGTATCGCTACTAGCTGCGCTCACTGTGCTGTAGTCTGTGTCGGAGGATACCATTAGTGTTGTAACAACCTTGAGTACACTTTTGAGCGAGTGAGGGTAGATGTAAATCTACTGTCTCGACGGCGCAGGACCGACGTCTCTTCAGTCTGCTCGTGACCACGGTTCTTGTAACAGAATCGAAACATCGAGATTTGTTTCATAATATTTTGGAAAACTAGCATAAAATACCTACGCAATAAATCCTGACAAATATAATTGATATTAAGTTTTATTACACTGGTTATGAATATAACAAAAAAAAAATACCGGGCGACAAAAAATCAACATATACAATATCTGATCGGCAGTCCTTATGTTATAAATGGTAGAACTAGTACGGCTTTCTTCTATATATTGTAAAGATTTACACGCTTTCCGCTGTAAGTATTACCCCAAACACCATAAGCAAATAACCAGACAAATGATAGAAGAGACAAATTGCTTCAAGTGCCAAAATGTTGTGGGATCCCTCATTTATTTTGGACACTGTTTATTAAGGGACTTACGGTGCATTTTAAAGATGTCCCGTGGAAATGATTGATAGAGTGTTTGCCAACGATTAATTGAAAGATAAAGACGTGTGACGGATGGTGATTAATGATTTATTTATTAATTTAAAAATATACTTAGCAGGGAGCGAAGGGTGCTATATCTCTTCCTTCTTGCCGACGCGACGGGTGCTTTTAAATTTGGACTACTACTTTTTTTTTTTTTTTTTTTTTTTTTTGTTAATCTATGCTGTCCCACTGCTGGGCAAAGACCTCCCCCAAGTCCTTCCATTTTTCTCTATCCGGCGCCACCTCAGGCCAGCCAACCTGGTAAGAGTCGAGGTCATCCCTCCATCTCTTTCTGGGCCGGCCTCGGCGACGCCGCCTTTCTTGCGGGGTCCATTCCGTGGCGATCTTTGCCCACTACTACTTACTCCTGAAATTTTAAATACAATTTTTATTTGCAAAGAAGTAAGAAGACGAGTAAGAGGCCCTTCTGGTGGTATGGGATAACGCTGTCCATAATAGGTAATTAGCACAGAGCTACCCAAGATTTCACGATGATGTAAAATTCTAGGTGCACAGCACCAACGCTTCTTACTCAAGAGTCATAAGATGTTAAAACTCTTTAGCCCAGTAATACACATAAATACTCGTATTAATGCTATAACATAATACATCATTCTGGTTCCCGGGGTTGTGCTTATTATTATTTATAAAATTTCTGAAGGGATACTTTTACCCAGCAATAGAACAAACCAAGCAATAGTAATGCTAAAAATACTGGTCGCTACAAAACATGTTACAGATTCTAGAAGGAAACACGACATAAAATTCATATTTACATGCATACTAAAATATTTTGTGGTATGGCTCTATCTTTAACGAAGCTCATAGAGCCTTTCAGATTTACTGTCCCATAACTAAACGCGTACATAAAAATCTGCATATTGCATACGCACGCAAGCACCGTGATTCTCTCAAATGAATAATGTATAATATAACATTATATTAAGGAAGATGCCGCGACTTGGGCGAGTTGGCGTGTCCGAAGTAAGTGGAACAATGTTAAAAATATAACTATAGCGGTCTGTGTGGCATACAAAAATGCTTAATTGTATCTTGTATAATTGAAAAGCAATCAAAACACGTATAAAATAAATGTCAAATTAGATGGCGTTTATTTGTCTCACAATAAGTAAACAGATATTATAGAATTCCTATAATTTTACATCGTGAGTAGTGTGAAATCCCGGTTGGCATATTAGGGCATATTAATGGCATAGATAGATAGATAACCTTTATTGAAACACAAAAGAAAATGTACAAAAACAACTTAAAAACTATAATATAAAAATTAAGTGTTACAATATGCGGCCTTATCGCTGATAGCGGCACATTGATTTTGGGCCGTTATCTCTTACCACTATTCGAAAAATATACCATACTGTCCTAATATTAACTTTATTTAACCACACGTCTGAACTGCTACAAGGTATAAATGTTGGCAAAATTGATCACGCTTTCAACATGATACGCTAGTGGCGTCTATCCTGTTTTATCATCTATGTCCGTTGTCTGTATACCGTTTGGCTTTTCATCGTATTCAAATGTTATGAAGTTGTTATTTTTCTTTGGATACTTGCCCTGGACTGGACATCTCATTTGTTATGGGCCGCGTTATCTATGCGAATGCGTTTGCTTGTTACGTTTTATTTTGGTTTTATTCTGTTTGGCATTGCTTGTGGTAAACTTGATAACTTTAACAAGCTAACTAGAGTAGTTATTATAGCGTTATTTAAAGTGACAAATGAGCAAACGACCTCTTCGTTTGCTTTGTGAATATCTTACTAATATTTTAAACGTCAAAGTTTGTAAGAATGAATGTCTGGATGTGTGTTTGTTACTCTTTCACGCCTAAACGGATGGACCGATTGAGGTGAAATTTGGTATAACTTAGACCCTAGAATAACACATAGGCTATAGAAAACCGCTGGGCGCAGCTTGTAATAATATAATAGTAGATATAACTTGTTTTTTTAACAAATATAATAATCCTTACCATAATACACAGTTGAAAATTTTGCTCTACACTAAGATTTATCATACTTCGGTGGTTTCGGATAACGTCCGAAGGGCCACGGATGATGCTACAAAACCATAATTATCAACTGAAAGTGCCAAAATGCAAAGAGTCTTAATGGATATCAGTTTTAGATCGACAACATCTCAGCAGGAAAAAATTAAATTTTGCCTTTTGCTACTTTATATCGAACTTATATTATGTGTGCACAGCGCTTGAAAACATGTTTATTAAAAAAACATTTAATATAAAAATGTAAAACTCTGCAGCCATTCTGAGAGTTGGTAAGTATCCAAAAGCAAAAAGTCCCTTGAAATACGTGACAAAGTAACTACAGCCTGACCTACAGGTCCGTTATCTAACCGCAAGCCACTGAGCCGGAAGTTTGATAGTGGAGGCTCATAAAAATAAAGTTCTGGCTAACACTTGGTCTTCACTGGATTGCCTCTTACAATGGATATTGCTCTGGGCTTTGAGTAACTTGGTTAATCTGGTATCAATAGTTATGCTGTTTCAGATATGACTTACCTATACATATAAAAATTAGATGTACCTACGAGTACCTAGGTTATATTATGTAAGCCAAATTGTACTTATCCTACTTTTTTTAATGCAATAAATTTCGATTAGGAGGTAATGAAGGAGTCTTTGTCTTCGCAAATTTTGATGAGATTTGTAATAGTCTTTTCTTTCCAGTTGTTTTATACCTATTAGGTATTTATTGTTTTGTGAAAGTTGATCAAGAAAGAAGTTGATATAAATTATAAAAAAAATCTATGTACGAAAATCTATGTGTGCGTCTATATCATTGAAATGGTGCTATGTTGCCCAAAATATTGCAGCATAATTTTCAGGAGAGCATTTTATACATTTTGCCAGTCCTTTAACTGAATGCTCCACGGAAGACTTTAAATATTTTATCATTTTATAGGCTAAATATAGTGCTTTAATCCTTATCTTTCTACAACTAGATATCCTAGATAATCTGGAGAGCGTTGGCAAGCAGCTCATTAGTTTGAATGGTCAGCCAGATTCGCCAAGTGGCGCGGTACTTGCCAACTCTGTAACGACGGCACTAAATTACTACAAACAAAGGAGTTGCCGCGATTACATGCTTTTGTTTGTTTGCATGTGCAATGTGCATGAATTAAAACGCCCACACACTTGATAAAAAGTGTTGAACAGCTTCTTGGAGCCTGTGGGTACCGGCTGTTTTCTAAAAGATATGTAGGAGGCAGTAGTGAGGTCATGTTGCAGTGCTTATAATCTTGGCGACCTGATACTGCAACGTGACTATAGATTAAAACCAGACTACCCTTAATTGTGATTTTACTTTGACAGCGTACAGGTCTACAGACAGGTCACCCACCTATTCTGTTGGAGCATCAGCCGCAATAACTATTAAGATATTCAGATCATAATATTTCTTGAAATTGCAACAAAAAGACAAAATTTAAGGGGGCGATGTACAATTAAACATTAATCAAATGTAATCCAACTGAATTTACCGGGGGTAGACTTCCTTTGCAGGAGGTCGACTAGGTGGGTACCCCAACAGTGCCAGTTATTCTACCGCCTGAGCAGTAATGTGCGAACATTACTGTGCTTCGGTAGGAGGGCACTGTAGCTAGTGTAATTACTGGACTAAAGAGTCTTAACATCTTATGACTCTTGAGTAAGAAGCGTTGGTGCAGTGCACCTAGAATTGCACATAATTGTGAAATTCTGGGTAGCACTGTACTGATTATGGGCAGCGTTATCTCTTACCATCAGACGAGTGTCTTGTTCGTATCCTGCGTCTTTGTACAAAAAAAAAAAGTGACCCACAGTAGTTGCTGCATATGCTCGACTAAGTTAACTAGTGCCAATCCAACAGTCCATTCGGTCGTGCCGGGAGCATTTCTTCCGAACAATGATGGACAGTTATTCAATTTTACCTCCCGGTAGCGATTTGTGCCAAGTAAAACGAATATGTAGCGAACCTTACAGGGTTTTAAAAAGAAGAAGCTTCGTAAAACTTTGTGTTTATATTTTGAGTAGGTATTTTCTTCATCTAACTAATTAATAAAAGAATATAGATTAATCATAAAAGACATAATGTCTGATTCATTAACCCATAACAATGACAAAGTTTCTCCAGAAAATGTAAAATTGAATGAATTTTAAAAATGAATTAAAAGATGTTAAACTGAATAAAAACTAGATATCCAATAATTTAAGTACTTAATGCAAGTAGTAACAAAAATAGAAGTAGTTATAGTAGGAACTACCTATAAGTATTCATATAATGTCATAGCTCTTGTGTTTGGGAAATTGGATATTACTTTTTAAAATTAGATGCACTCAAAACTTCTAGATTACTTGAAAATGCAAAAATAATTAAAATTAGACAATATGTCCGCACCGGCCGGTACCTTTGCAATGGTGGATTTCTATTCTGTTGACATTGACATTTGCATCTTGTCATCTTGGTGTCAATTGTCATGTTTCTTTTCTTTTAGTTAATGGTGGGTCCGCGCGGACCTACGTTTGCCAGTGGTGCGCGGACATCCTCCCGGGCGTTGAAAGCACGGCTGCTTTCAACACTGTTCCATTTGGGTTGGTAGGAGACAGAGGCGGTTGAGCGCTCGTCTCATAGTGCTGCCGCTGGCAGTAACCACGTCTGCCACTCGAGGGATGTTGTCAGCTGCTCCCGGGTATAGACGAGTGACTCGGCCGAGCCGCCAATGTAGAGGTGGTGCGCCTTCATCCTTGATCAGCACCAAATCGTCGAGCTTCAGGTTTTGGCATTGAGTCCGCCACTTGGTGCGTTGCTGAAGTTCAGAGATGTACTCCATAGACCATCTCTTCCAGAAGTGTTGTCGGACTTGTTCCAGTCGCTCAAAGCGGTCGGTTAAGCGCATGGATTCCAAATAGTGTGGTGATGGGAGAGACGTAAGTGGTCTCCCAATTAAAAAGTGCGAAGGAGTCAGTGCATTAAAATCATTGGGACACTGGCTCAGGGGACATAGAGGACGGCTATTGAGAATAGCCTCAATTTGTGCGAATATGGATGTTAATTCTTCAAATGTTTTATGAGATTGGCCTAAGATTCTATACAAGAGAAACTTAGCTGATTTGTTACCAGCCTCAGCGAGTCCGTTGAAGTGAGGAGCATACGGAGGTGAGAATTTAAATTCAATGCCTCGACTAGTTGCAAAATCGGTTATTGGATCACTGTTAGATTTTAAAAATGAACTAATTTCTTTGGATGCAGCTACAAAGTTGCCGCCATTGTCGCAATAGATGAGTTTGGGCAATCCTCTGCGAGCTATAAATCTTTTAAGTGTTAGTAGAAATGAATCTTTGGTTAGATCGCTCACTACTTCTAGGTGTAGACACTTGTATCTTAAGCAAACAAAGAGACAAAGATAGCACTTGGTTATCTTGCATCCTCGACCTTTGCGGTCTGTAATTAAGAAGGGACCAGCAAAGTCGGTAGCTACGGTGATGAATGGAAAATCAGTTTCGAGGCGTTCAGATGGTAGGTCACCCATTATGTTTGACATAGTCTGGCCTTTAAATCTGCGACAAACAACGCAGTTGCGTGTGACTTCCCTAGCTAACTTTCTACCACTGATGGGCCAGTATCGGTCACGGATGGAAGCAAGTAGGTGTTGGGGCCCAGAATGTAGAAGCTGGATGTGTTCATTTTGAAAAATTAATTTAGTCAAGTGATGATTAGATTTTAAAACAATTGGGTGTTTTTTGTCATATGAATAATTGGATTTGTTTAGGCGCCCACCGACGCGAAGAATTCCTTCATCATCAAGAAAGGGGTTCAAGGCGCATAACAGGCCTTTAGATTTTAGGCTAAGAGCTTGATTGTTGTTAGGCTTATTTTTGGCTAGATTTCGAATTTCGTTGTGAAAGGATTCTTTTTGAGCAATTTTAATTAGTGCTTTCATAGCTTGAGTAATTTCCTTTAATTTAAGAGGGCCTTTTTCTTTGTTTAGTGGGTTTCTACAATTGTGAGTGAATCTGAATACAAAGGCATAGGTTCTTTGAAGAAAGGTTAGTTTAGAATATCTTTGAAAGTCTACATAGACTGATTCCTCAGAGCCTTCCGCCACCAAAGCAGAATTCGCTTTGACCTCGGGTAGTTCTACAATTTGTGATGGTGGGAGAGGCCATGAAGACTCTGTCTCTTTTAGGAAGGGAGGCCCGTGCCACCACAGGTCACAGTCCTTGACGTTTTGTGGTGTTAAATCTCTGACATCTCTTGAGGCAAGGTCCGCTGGATTTTGCAATCCAGGTACAAAACGCCAAGTCCCGCTGTGTGTGAGTTCAGTTATGGCAGCAACACGATTGGCAACAAATGTTTTAGTTTTGTTGGGAGATTTGAGCCATCCTAGTACGACTTGGGAATCTGTCCAGTAATATTGTTTGTCAATTTTAATGCTTAAGGCTTTTGTGACGGCGGCGCTGATTTGAGCGCCGAGAAGGGCGCCGCAAAGCTCTAGTCTTGGAATAGTACACGACTTCAGGGGAGCTACCCGTGCTTTGGCGCACAATAGGTTGACTGCAACATTGCCTTTGTTGTCTGTTGATTTTAGATAGGCAGTGCCACAATATGCTTGAAGGGAAGCATCGGTGAAGACATGAAGTTCAACTATCTCGTAGTTGGGGATTAGAACATTCCGGGGAATCTTTAAGCTGGCTAAAGAACTTATCTGTTCTATGAATTTTTTGTATGAATTGTAGATGGGTATGGGAACTGGTTCATCCCAATTAATTTTATCAGCCCATAGTTTTTGAAGTAAAATTTTGGCTTTGATAGTACAAGCAGACAACAGACCCAGAGGGTCGAAAATCTTTAGGGTTGTTGATAAAATGCTGCGCTTAGTGAATGTTTTTGGGTCATTTATTTCAATAGGGAAATGTAATTCGTCTGAAGAGGGGGTCCAACCAATCCCTAGAGTGCTAGTGGCGTTGCTGATCATTAATTGATTGTCCTGGGGGTTGATGTCTTTAGACAGCAATGGATCAGGCAGGTTGGAGCGATACTTCCTTAAGGGAAAGCATCCTTTTGAAAGTTCGCTGGAAACAGCGCTTTGAATTTGTTGTAGATCGTCGATGGAGTTTGCACCTGTTAAGAGGTCGTCGCAGTAGAAGTCGGACTGAATCACTTTTTTAATTGAGGCGTCGGGGCACTCCTCGCCAATTTGCCACAAACACCTGGCGGCAAGAAAACTAGCGCTAGCGAATCCATATGTTACAGTTTTGAGACGAAGGGTGCGCAGGGGTTCGTCCTCGTTTTCCCGCCAAAGTATTAATTGAAAGTTGCGGTCTGACTCTCTTAAGAGCACCTGTCGGTATTGCTTTTCTATGTCTCCAGACAACACGTATGGGTATTGCCGAAATCGCAGTAATATGTCAAGTAGGGAATTTTGAATTGTTGGGCCGACCATTTGGAGGTCATTTATTGAGAACCCAGATTGGGAAGGTTCTGAAGCATTGAATACAACACGAATGGGTGATGATTCACTTTGTGCCCTAAAAACAGGGAAGTGAGGCAGGAAAAAGGCATTGGGTGGCCTTTGTTCCTCTGCCTCCTCTAGGTGACCTAGATCAGAGTATTCGTGAATAAATTTGGAGTAGAGAGCCTTAAGCTCAGGATTCTTCTTGAAGCGGTTTTCTAGCCCTAAAAATCTTTTTTTAGCAGTGTGATAAGAATCACCAAGGCAGTTTGGGTTAGTTTTTAGGGGCAACCCTACAGTGAAGCGGCCATCACTTTCTCTTCGAGTATTAGCGAGAAAGTGGCGCTCACAAGCCTTTTCCTCAGCCGAGTACGGCTGCGCTTTGGGCAATTCTTCGAGAGTCCAAAATTTAGATAGGTCATGCTCTAGTGAGTTGGGTTCTAAAAATTCTTGGGTGGGATATATATCCTGTTTCATTAATAGATTGCAAACTATAGGTTTATTAGGGCTTTTATTTGGTAAATTATTAGACACAGGCCCTCCAATGAGCCATCCTAGCTTGGAATTTTGAAGATGAGGCTTATGTTTGCCTAGGCTTTTTTGTTCGCTACCTATCAGGTCCCAAAATAGATCTGCTCCTATGAGCATAGATATGGGGGCTGGTTCATTGAAATTAGGGTCTGCAAGTTGGATGTTGCTCAAGTCAAATTGAGTTCTGTCGAAGTGTAGTGTTGGGAGGTCCTCTGTAATAAATTTGAGGACAAGGCAGTGCATTGTTGCCTTGAAATTTGAAGTGTTGGAATGGATTTGCACAGCACATCGTTCGGGAGTTAGATTTAGTCTATGATTACCTACAGCGACGATGCTGACATTTGAAGGCTGAGGTGCCAGTCCTAGCTCCTCCTTTACCCACTCAGTAATAAAGGAGGACTGACTCCCGCTGTCAAGCAAGGCCCGTACAGTGATTGTTTTCTTGGTCTCGGGATTGGAGAGAGTTACTTGTGCAGTGCAAAGTAAAATTTGATTAGATGCCACAATTGACATAGCTAGTGAATTGTTGCTGGGCGCGGGCTGAATTTTAGAGCCTATGTGCAGAAGTGAATTATGTTTCTTCTTACACACCCGACAAGATCCTGACAATTTGCAGGCTTGTACTTGATGGCCTGGTCTCAGGCAGTTCTGGCATAGATTGAGCGAAGATACAATGGAGTTTCTATCTTCTGGTGTCTTAGATTTGAATGAAGAGCATTCATAAATTCGATGGTGCCCTTTGCATATAATGCATTCAATGGTAGAGCTGGATTGATTTTCTCCAGATGAAGTTGCTGCTAAAGCTTTGACTTGGGTTTTATTATGTGTTTGAAGAGATTTGGTTTTGTAGTCTGGTCTATCTGCCCTATCTTTGTTGCGGTTGACAGTTTCGAAAACATCTGCTCTATTTTTCAGAAAGGAAAAGAAGTCTTCTAGACTTGGAATCTCAGGTAGAGTGTTTCGATGCTCTTCCCACTTAAAAACTGTACCATGATCTAGTTTTCCTAGCAGAATGTGGATAATGAGAACATCCCAGTGCATTGTAGGTAGACCTAGGGTGCCTAAGGCACGGAGGTTCTTAGTTACATGATCGATTATAAGTTTTAAAGATTTGTCTGTGTCTCTGGACGTGGGAGTTTCAACGTTAAAAAGCGCGTTAAGATGGTTAGTGATGAGCTGTCGTTTGTTATCATATCGATTGCAAAGGATGGACCAAGCCTCATTATAGTTCTGCTCGGAAACTTCTAAATTACTTAGGACGCGACCTGCTTCACCCTCCAAATAAGAATTTAAATAATGAAACTTGTGAATATTCTTCACCTTAGGATTTTCATGAATTAATGATACATAAGTTTCTTTGAATTGGAGCCATTTGAAGTAAGTTCCATCGAAGCGTGGAATATTGATTACTGGTAGCTTAAACATTGAGTGCCCACAGCTTGAACCATGCTCACAACCATGAGAATGGGAGCAAGGAGGGGTGCTAAATTTTTCTTAATTGTTATTTGGGGTTGAAGTATTCTTTTGTATCAAGTCTTGAGCGAGAGCTATGCAAGTATCAAACTCTTGTTCTATAACATCCCTATTGGTTAATTCTGCGGCCTGATTAGCCTCATTGATTACTTCTAACTGATTTTGCAACTCGTCAAATTCAATGTACAAGGCTTCGATGCGTGTTAACTTCATCTGAAGCTTACTGATCTCGATAGGAGAAATTGTTTCTTGAGAATTTGTGAGAGAGTCTAAATGAATTTTAAATTTAGTAATGCGCCCTTTAACAGAGCCGCGTTTGGCATTTAAATCTCTAAGTTTGGCTTCGTTCATGATGAAGTTAGCACGAGTAATTTTTGTTCACTAATATAATAGTAAAATAATGCTCACAGTTTAAGCTCCTCACTTCACCGGTGATCCGTCCTCGGCGGCTCCTAGTCAGCTAGAAGTGAAGTTTCTAGAAGACTCACGATTAGGTTGCTGCTGGCTAACCAGCCGATGAAGTTTGCTCGGGGCACAGTTTAAAACAATGAGGTGACACTGCAAATGTAACGTAGGTTAAATATTTGGTCGTGGAAATTGTTGAAATTATTGTTTTTTTTTTGAAAATTTTGATGTTATTGGCTAGAATAAACTAAAATAATTTTGAAGGTTACAATAGTGAGTCGTGGAATGTGAATGAGATTGCAAGGATGCGTGTGGACGAGATTTCAAAATTGCGTACGTGGATGGGTGGTGATTGCAAAGGTACCGGTCGTCGCAATTTGAATAATCTCATGAAAATTGGGGAAAAATGTGTTGAAGAATCGTTATCGTATGGAGTTAGATTGATTTTGATAAGAGTTATTGAATATTTCGTGAAAATATTGACGATTTGAAAATTTGTACGTACGATTTGTACAAAATGGAGGTAACCTAAAATGCACAAATTGACGAAAAAATATTGAAAATGTTACGAATTAGGGACAATGAGCACTCGATCTTCGTTGTTCTTTAGCCGACAGCAAGCGGCAGCTGCATAGAGCCCACCAAAGGCGGGTTTCTTCTTTTCGGTTGTAGGTGTTGGATGCCGCGTGAGGTCGATGAACTCCAAAAATATATTTGCTGCAGGTCCTGTCACGGTCGCCACTTTGTTTGGGAAATTGGATATTACTTTTTAAAATTAGATGCACTCAAAACTTCTAGATTACTTGAAAATGCAAAAATAATTAAAATTAGACAATATGTCCGCACCGGCCGGTACCTTTGCAATGGTGGATTTCTATTCTGTTGACATTGACATTTGCATCTTGTCATCTTGGTGTCAATTGTCATGTTTCTTTTCTTTTAGTTAATGGTGGGTCCGCGCGGACCTACGTTTGCCAGTGGTGCGCGGACATCTTGCACATTCATATAGCTATTGTACAAATTGTGATGATATAATAAAGCGTTTTTCACCACTCTCGCTCGAAAAGGGGGCCTTTGGTCATCGATTACAGTGAGGAAAAGCCGTTTTTGCTCACTGTTCGCAAAGTGAGGCAAAGTGATTTGAATTTCGAACACAATTTTCATATAAAATAAAGGAGGATGGTATCTTCGGAAATTCATATTAGCCTCGTGATTTGTCTAGAAAAATGTTAGTGATATTACTTTCAAGCAACGGTACTCACAGCAAAAAACAACGTTTTAACAAATAGCTATTCTTTTCTTATTCATACAAAAACATACTGTTCCGCCATCTCATCAAAATCTATCATCGTGATTTAAAGCAACTGGTGTAGTCAATATTTTACCAATAAAATATAATATTTACCCCGCGCGGGATTGCTTACGAACCAAGGTCAGAACCGCTATTTTTGTGATTTATTCAACAGATACAAAATTCTATTGTTTCCAATTCGGGCTTAGGATTCGGCCTTTGAATAATTTTGGCTTTCTGAAGACCGACCCAAATAGAATTATATGAAAATCAGGCTGAAGATAAATGCCAGACGCTTTTTATGTGTTGATAGAAGATTACGTTCGAAAACCAGACATGGTCGTACCTTTGGATTTCAATAACTTAGCATTCTGTTAAAGTTCAAAGGGTTATCTGGAAAATATTTGCAAAGCTTCTAAAAATGTAATGCTTTTAAGAAAAATCTAATCTACCATAGTCTTACGAAATGTTCATTCAGATATCTTATCTATTCCCTTAAACGAATGATTTAGGAATAAATAAATATATTAATTATTTACTTGGTCAGATTGATAACAAATACGATTAGTTAGCTACCCGAAATGAATCTGAAACTTTCAGTTATAATCAAATCAAATCAAATTGTTTATTTGCAGGAAATACATGTTATGGTACAGTTCTTAATTATACCTATGTATGTCTCGATACAACATATTTCGTCTGCAAAAAACGTCTGCGCAAAAATTCATGTCATTCAAAATTTTAGTCTAATTACATATAAAATATTATTAAGTCAAAATTAATTACAATATTTTTAGCACATTAAATTACAATATTATATTCTTTAAATTCTTTTATGGTGTAGAAGCAGTTTTCCAAAAGCCAGTCACATAAAGTTTTCTTAAATTTACCGCCCTTTAACACCTTGATATTGTCAGGTACTGAGTTATAGATAGATATACACATATTATAAGTATTTCTTTTATATATATCTTTTTGGGCACGAGGTTGATATAATAGGTGTGTGAATCTGTTTCGGTTTTGACGGGTATACACTATTTACCACAATGTTTACATTTACCTTTATCTAACGAAGTCTATTATTTTATTCTTATGTCCCATATACTCGTATTTTAATGTTGCCCGCCTAATGATTGAGTTTTTATCCGTCGCCTATATACGTCGCGTTTATAACGTCCAAAACACCAATGATATTGCCGACGTAAGTTCGTGAAGTAGGTTGGGCTATGAAGGGTCTTTCCTTAGTAAGTTATTTTGTTTTATCTTCGTCGTAACATTAATCGTATAACTAATTAATTATTTATGCAGAGTGGAGGGAGATAGTATTTAGTATCGGCCTACCCCCACGGGATCCAGGCGTGATTATATTATGTACTATGTACCTATGTAAATATTCAATCTTACTATTAATTAAACAAAATTCCAAAGTCACGTTTAAAAAGGTGTCGGTAACAGGTCAGTAGTTCATTCGGAGCGTCTTTGTGCGTATTCCTTTCACAGCAGCCTCCTTTCAGGCCTAACCATGCGTTAACGCGCTACGACGGGGTAACCATGACTTTCTGTTACTGAATTTCAATTGAAAATAAGCTAATAAAAAGGGAGGAATAAATCTGATAACAAGGTTAAAACAATAATAAATAGTCCGTAATTTAAATAATAAAAAATATCAGACACGTATTTTGTGGTTTGTAAATTAAAAATGGCTCAGATGATTATAATTTTTGGGCGGGGACGAGTGACGTCGCCAACCAATACAAAATATAAGTAAAAAATATAACGCATTACCTGCTTTAAACGTAATTAGTCTAGGACATAACAAGAGAACAAATTAAGTTGCTTATCATGTATTTTTGGTAATAATAATATCTCCCTCGTGATTTATTTTTGACACGAATCCCGTACCGTCAGTGGCCCAGTGGTCATTGGTCCGGCTTGTAAGCCGGAGGCCCGGCTGTTTCTATCAGATATGTCGTATGGAGACAGTCGTTAGGTCAATTTCAGGCCTTGTAGGAATCTCGGCAACCTGAAACTGCGACATATAGGTTAGACACACAACCTATACATTGTGATTTGACTCTGACAGTGTAAGTAGGGTAACCTGTTCTGTTGGAGTATATAAACTCCAATTATTATTTTTTTATCCCGTAGTGTTTTTGTCCTTATTTTCAGCAACTTCATGGTGACCGTACCAAGGGGAAATAAAAATGTATACCTACCCGCATTCCGATAATACGACCATATTCATGAGTTATAATTTATATGCTTTTGATATACGCACTTCAAAGCCTTTTTTATCGATAAAATATTGTGTGGGAATTACGGTGAATCTCCCGGTTTTATTTACCTCACAAGTGAGATGAAAAAGGGAGATAAGTGTGATAAAATTTGATTAACCAACGAACTTGCCGATTTGTTGTCGGATTTAAAAAGCGTGGTATCTTGTACTCAAATAAGTACACTTAGAAAAGATTTTGTTTTCATATCCTATATACTTTTTTATTTGTTAGATATAATTTTTTACTTTTCTATGTGCCTGTGTCTCTATGCTTAATTAAATGTTTTTCTTTCTTTCTTTCTTATATTTAGAATATTTAAAAATATAGCGCGATTGACTGACGATTCGATTTTTAAAACTATCGCGAGTGTTTTTACTCTATCGCGAGTGCTCTCCATAATGGGTGAGCGGCCAGGATTGGCGTGAACTCCTGATGAAGAACATTGTAATTGTCCGAAACCGTGGTCGAGATATTCTCGACAATATTAGACGTGAGTTGTGCCGTTTTTTGTTGTTTTAGTTACTGAATGACTAATTTATCAATGCACAGCGTTGAACAGATTGAGTTGAAATTTAGAATACTTACAGATAGGTTTTATTAAAACCTAATCTGGTGGTTCTGGTGTTTTTTTTTTTTTGGTTTTATTTTTTGTTTTTGCTAAGAACGGATTTCTCCACCTAGGCAAAGCCGTGAGTATTGAGCATAAGAGATAATAATAGTATTAAAATATGTATAATTAATTGACCGGCTGATCTATCAACACCCAACTCAAACCGCTGAACGGATTGAGTTGAAATTTGGAACACAGAAAAAAATTATGATGATCATCCGCTGAGAAAGATTTTTTAATAATAGCGAATTAGCGAGCATAAGTTACTTTGTACTTATTTATTACCTAAGATATTCTATCAAATAGAATAATCGTTCTACCGGTTTAATACCTCAAGTCGTAGAGTAGCTTAACTTCAGAGAATCCGCAGACTGCATTCACAATTCACGTGATAAAATCTAATGCATGTTCGTAGCCACTTCAATTTGAATGCTTGGCCGGCATCCAGCGGCTAACGGCCAGTTAAACGGACAACTGACACTGTAGTTGAAATGGTTATGACTTATGCCTTGAATATTATCTATTATGGAATTGATGTGTAATCTCTGGTGTTGTAGTAATCTTTTTTTAACTAGGGGCTATATTTTTTTAAAATTAATACTTTAAGAGATAGAGTTACTCTAGATTCAAATCACGATTAAAAGTTGTGTGGCCAACCTTTAATACGTTGGAGTTTTTAAGTCGCCGGGATTCCGAAATATTCTCCAACATGACCCAACTATTTATTAGTGTTATTAATCTATTATTTTAATAACGCACTTTTTAAATCAAAGAATAAATATTATATAGGTAGTCACTTTATGAAGATACAAGCTTTAAAATTCATATAGAGAAACGAGAAGTAAGACGGTATATTCTGTTTAACAAGTAAAATTAAAAAGAAACTTTTTAGTCAAGCTTTTATTATTATTATCATCTAGCATCAAGACGAATCAAATGAGCCCAAACTCGATGGAGTTGCGTCGTTTAATGACGAAGTTCTTATGGCCACCTTCCAGCTCCATCATCAGATCAGCTCTATGTCATAATAATATTGCATTGTCATCCAATTTATACATACATGTATGTATGTCAAATTTCAGCTCAATCAGAAATCGGGAAGTGGATCAAATTAAACTACTAAGATTTGATTACAGATAGACAACAGACAGGTTAAAGTAAATAAAAGCTTGTAAAAAGATATTATTAACAACGGAATAATGAGATAACAAACATAATATTAAATGCTGACTTATGTACTCATTCTTTTAGAAGTTATCATTCTTTATGTCCATCATGGCTTTCACGGTCATAAAAGTCAGTCTGCAATAGTTTTAAAAATCTAGTCAGCATGTAAGGAATAGTCAAAGGTTTTGTGTGCAAATAGGTTTTGTGTCACACGAGCATATCGAATAGTGGAATTGGTTTTAACCTCAGAGCAAAATAACTTCCAATATTGTTTGATTTTTATCTGTTATTGGCGCATGGCCGCCGGGACACTATTCACGGGGTTTTCATTCAAATATTTCAAAAACCAGTTTATTTTTTAGTTCATCGATGAAAAGAGTAAAAAAACTTTTTGTAATAGCCATCTGCCACATATTGTATACGCGTTGATAGCCATTTTCAGCAGATATTTTGTAATTGAGCTGTGCAGTTTTTTTTCTTAAGCTAATAAATTCTCACTAGGTATTGTGATGTGTCATGATGCGTCAGGATTACATTGGTATTTCGTAAAAAAATAAAATACTAAGAATACAGTATGTTGTATCGACACAACACTTCCTGACAATGTTTATCTATAAATAAAAAGCGGCCAAGTGCGAGTCGAAATCGCTCATGAAGGGTTCCGTAGTAACATAATATAAAAGTTCTTGTATTTCAGTATAACTTAAATTGTGGTTTACGATATATGACTTACTAGCTGCGCCAAGCGGTTTTACCCGCTGTACTGTAATAGCCTATGTGTTATTCCAGGGTCTAAGCTATCTCTGTACCAAATTTCAGCTCTATCGGTCCACCCGTATAGGCGTGAAAGAGTAACAAACATACATCCTGACATCCATTCTTACAAATTTTCACGTTTATTATTAGTAAGATTAAAAAAAGCTACTTACTAGATCTCGTTCAAACCAATTTTCGGTGGAAGTTTACGTGGTAAAAAAATAGACAGACATGAAGAATCTATAAAATAAGGGTTCCGTTTTTTGCCATTGGCTGCGGAACTCTAAAAATGTATTTTGTACCATACATATTATTAGTTTCTCACAACACCACAGAAATGTAGTGGCTCTAGCACAGATATGCGCCTCTGAAACAAGTCTTTACAGTTTAACAGAACAGATTGAAAACAGTTTTATGCCATTTTTAAGTGAAAATTATAGACGTTCAATCCTCTTTGTTATTGAAATTTAATTTTGTGATTAAAATAATTATTGTCCATTAAAATTGGACGCTTTGTGTCACACACAATGGGTGATCGCATTGAATGGACATAATTTATGCTGCATCGTTCGTGAACAATCAAAGTTTGGCGCCGTACGAACTAGCATTTGCCATTTTCCAATTTATTATTATGAGTTTGAACGTCATAATCGTAAAAATTAATAATTGTGAACTCATGAAAATGACTGCTTTTCGGTTTATTATGTTAAAAGTTTTCACAGAATTTTTAATATAGACGTCATAATAAATTTGTGACTAGATTTACTCAGCGGTTCTACCCGCTGAAAGTAGCCTATGTGTTATTTTAGGGTATAAGCTACCTATATGCCAAACTTTAGATAAACACTCACATAAACATTCAAAATATATAAAAAGAAAAAAATGCTAATTGACTGATCCACAACGCACATCCCAAACCACTGAACGGAATGAGGTGAATACGGGAACACTGGTTTAATGGCGTAGACCTCAGCTAGTAAGATTATGATCTTAGTCACAAAAGCTCATTCAAATCTAGATAAAAAGGATTGATAGCCAAGTTTTAAACAACACATTATAATACGATTAAAAGTACAACCTAATTAAGTAAAAAGTTTTTCTTTTGTATGTTTACAAAAACATATTTTATAATTTCCTATGAAAATATTTAAAACTCCCTCCAACTGTAATAATAGGCGAGCTTTAGGCTCGTCTCGTTCATCTGCTTGAATATAAAATGAAATGCTTGCTTTTCGCAGCTCTTAACATAAAAACACTCAGTAGTAAGAGATATTTCCAGCGGATTATCACAAATTACAGTCACATCCGTTTCCGATGCATTTGTTTAATCCTTCTCGATTGCTGTTTAAAATGTAGCTGTTTCAACGGACCTCGATTAATAAAGATGACTTGGTACTGCAGACTTCGAAGAAAAGACATCTCTCACTGACTCCTGGTACCCTGGTACTTTAAAGCTAATATTATATTATAG
Source organism: Hemithea aestivaria (assembly GCA_947507615.1). NCBI lineage: Eukaryota > Metazoa > Arthropoda > Insecta > Lepidoptera > Geometridae > Hemithea > Hemithea aestivaria. Next base: position 11,576,346 of record OX382335.1, read on the forward strand.
TCCAAGAGCTAGTGAACCCTGGGAGTAACGGTCACCCTGTAAGGTTAGAAATTTGTATACTTACGATTTATGGCATGCTAAGAGCAATAGCCATGACCTGGCAGGCGTCATCCCTGCACGTCATCACCCCCTTTATTTTTTAAACTGTTAAGTAAATTGAGTTTCAAAACTTGTTTCTGTAAATTTGAAAATTTAATAGAATAAAGTTTATTCATTATCATGTAGATTGCATATAAAACCCAATAAAATACATTGCATTTACTGTATGCGTTCATGTAACATTTCTTATTTGCACGCCCTTAGCAGCTGTCCCCTCGCCTGTTAAGGTCTTATGCTGTTCAAAACCGCCTGGCATTGTACATACTTACTCTGAGACGTTTATTTGAAAACATATAAAAATTTCAAGTATACAGGATAAAGTTTATTTTGCCTCATCAACTGTGCGTTTTCTAATTGATCTGTCATATACTTCTGCTTATTGTAATCGCCTGTCAATTTTTTTTTAAGATGTACAATAAATAAACTTTATTCTATTAAATTTTCAAATTTACAGAAACAAGTTTTGAAACTCAATTTACTTAACAGTTTAAAAAATAAAGGGGGTGATGACGTGTAGGGATGACGCCTGCCAGGTCATGGCTATTGCTCTTAGCATGCCTTAAATCGTAAGTATACAAATTTCTAACCTTACAGGGTGACCGTTACTCCTAGGGTTCAGTAGCTCTCCAGCTATTAATATAGGTAGCCGAAAGTTTATGAGGAGGAATGTTTGTTTATTATATTATCAACTTCATTCATCTTCAGTTCTTAACCCATAAACAAAGTAAATAAATAAAATTAATCATCATCATCATCTCAGCCATTGGACGTCCACTGCTGAACATAGGCCTCCCCTTTGGACTTCCATATGTACCGGTTGGAAGCGACTTGCATCCAGCGTCTTCCGGCGACCTTTATAAGGTCGTCTGTCCACCTTGTGGGTGGACGTCCTACGCTTCGTTTGCTAGTCCGTGGTCTCCACTCGAGCACTTTTCGACCCCATCGGCCATCCGCTCTGCGCGCTATGTGGCCTGCCCATTGCCACTTCAGCTTGCTAATCCGCCGGGCTATGTCGGTGACTTTAGTTCGTCTACGGATTTCTTCATTTCTGATTCGATCTCGTAGAGAAACCCCGAGCATAGCCCTTTCCATAGCACGCTGGGCGACTTTGAGCTTCGAGATGAGGCCAATGGTGAAGGACCACGTTTCGGTGCCGTAAGTCATCACTGGTAACACACATTGATCAAAGACTTTCGTCTTGAGGCACTGAGGTATATCGGACGAAAAGACATTGCGTAGTTTCCCGAACGCTGCCCAACCGAGTTGGATTCGGCGGTTGACCTCTTTCTCGAAGTTGAACCTACCTAATTGGACTGCTTGTCCTAGATAGATATATGAGTCCACAACTTCGAGTACCGATCCTTCAACAGATATTGGGGTGGGCACAACATTGGCATTCGACATAAGCTTCGTCTTGTCCATGTTCATTTTTAAGCCCACCCGTTGTGAAGCTCGGTTGAGGTCATCGAGCATCATGCTCAGTTCCTCCATCGACTTTGCCATGACTACGATGTCGTCGGCAAACCGAAGGTGAGTGATGTATTCGCCGTTGATATTGATGCCAAGTCCTTGCCATTCCAGTAGCTTGAAGGTGTCTTCCATTACGGCAGTAAACAGTTTCGGAGAGATAACGTCTCCCTGTCTTACGCCTCTTCTCAATGGAATCGCCTTCGTGCTCTGCTCCTGTACTCGGACTGACATAGTGGCGTTCTTATACAAGCACTTCAACACTTCAATGTACCGATAGTCAATATGGCATCGCTAAAGTGACTCAAGCACCGCCCATGTTTCCACCGAATCAAAGGCTTTTTCATAGTCCACAAACGCTAAGCATAGTGGCAAATTATACTCCTCGGTCTTCTGTATAACTTGCCGCAGCGTATGAATGTGGTCTATGGTACTAAAGCCTCTTCGGAAACCGGCTTGTTCGGGAGGCTGGAAGTCATCAAGTCTGTGTTCGAGACGGTTCGTGATGACCCTTGAAAACAGCTTATAAACATGGCTCAGAAGCGTAATGGGCCTATAGTTCTTCAATAGGCTGTTATCACCTTTTTTGAAGAACAGCACCACCTCGCCTCTGTTCCACGTCTCAGGCGTTTTGCCCTCGGACAAGACGGAATTAAAAAGTTTCTGGAGGACTTTAAGTATCGGTGTTCCACCCGCTCTCAGAAGCTCTGAAGTGATTCCGTCTTCGCCCGGCGCCTTGTTGTTCTTAAGCTGCTTCAGGGCCATCCTAATCCCGTAAAGACTGATGTCCGGGATATCTTCGGTATAGTATCGGGACAGTTTGGCTCTTGGATCTCCTACCAAGCTGTCAACGGGCTTTGCGACCGAAGTATAAAGCTGTCCATAGAACCTCTCGATCTCCCCTAAAACCTCTGCTTTGGTCGACGCTATGCTGCCATCTTCCCGTTTCAGCTTCGTTAGCTGGCTTTGCCCAATAGACTTGTCCTTTGCGAACACTTTGGAGCCTTGGTTTCGCTCAATTGTCTCCTTAACACGGTTAGTGTTAAAGAGACGCAGATCATGACGCAAGGACTTAGATATACGTCTATTGAGCTGCCTATAAGACTCGGCGTCATCGGGAGATTGCAACTGTAACGAACGTCGTTCAGCCATGAGGTTTAAGGTTTGATCAGCCAATTTCTGAGGTCTATCTTTACGACGGGGTCTAAAAAACTTGGACCCTACCGTGCCTACAGCTTCCACTAGCCCGTCGTTGATCTCGTCCACTGATGCTAAGTTCTCAAGGCAAGCAAAGCGGTTTGTGAGCTCGAGTTGAAAGCTTTCGGGGTTTTGAATATGGGCACTGGTAGGTCGGAGCGTAGACTTCATCAGACTGGACCTTTCTAGCTTAACGTTAATATTTAGTGAGCCTCGTACAAGTCGGTGATCACTGCCGGTTTTAACCCTGTTGATCACAGAGACATCACTAAATATCCGTTTCTTGTCGGTCATGATGAAGTCTATCTCATTTCTCGTGGAACCATCGGGGCTCATCCAGGTCCATTTCCTGTGAGGCGGCTTCTGGAAGAAAGAGTTCATCATAAAGAGTTCCTCTCTCTCCAGGAAATCAGCCAGCCTCTGTCCCCTAGGGTTCCGTTGCCCATACCCAAATCGCCCCACTCTCAACTCATCGCCGCTTTTCTTGCCCAACTTCGCGTTGAAGTCCCCCATAACAACAGTGAAGTAGGTTTCGGAAGTATGTATGGCTCTACTTACGTCCTCATACATAGCCTCTACTTCATCATCGGAGTGTGACGGGGTCGGCGCATATACCTGAATGACCTTCAGCGAATACCTTTTAGATATTCTGAGTATTAGGTATATCACCCTGCTCGACACACTGTCGATGGTTATAATGTTGTTTACGAGGGACTTGTGAACGAGAAACCCGACACCACCTTGGGACTGTTGGTCGCCCTCCCGGTAGTAGAGCAAGTTACCGGACTTCAAGGTTACGGTGTCCTCCCCCTCTCTACGGACTTCACATAACCCGACAATGTCCCAGCGTAACCTGCTCAGTTCCTCTTCCAGCTCGTAGATCTTTTCGTCAGTCCTCAGAGTGCGTATGTTGTGTGTTACCAGGGCCAGTCGTCGTGGGGATGGGTAGCCGGGCATCTGCCGGTGATTCTTAGCACCCCCTGCTCCGCCGTTACCTTGACTGCTACCCGCGTCAGGAACAAGGGAGCTGCCGGGGACTGGGGGCCTGGTATCTATATTGCTCGTCATTTTAGGGGGGTTTTGCCATACGCGCCACGCTTGGCAGGCGGGTTGGCGCGCGCAGTTTTTTTTTTTTTTTTTTTTCTTATTTAGTGTGCTTAGAAGCCGGAAGATGCTGCTGCCCATCTCCCGGTGTATTCCCTTAGCAGGCTCCTACTGCAACCACGGGACGATATGGTGGGGGACTATTCTAAGGCCGGTCACCCCACGGCACTATTAATAATTAATGAATTAACCAAAAGGCTAGAAATTTAGTATGAAAGTACATAACCCTGATGATAGAAAGTAGGTATATGGATGAGAGCGGTAAAGGACAGAAAAGAATGGTTTAATCGAAGGGAAGCCTATTCCCAACAGTGGGCAAATCTAGACTACTAATTTTAATGATTAATTACAGATTTTTACATCATAGGACAAGTTGCCCTTAGTACATCATAAGTGCTCATAGGTGTTCACAATAGGTTTTAGAAGTGCATCGGTCCTCACTTCATTAGTGAACTAGAGAGGGCCTTGATTCCGACCACCCTTCGCACGACAGAAGCGGTGACATCGTTAGCGTGAACCACTGAACTACTTCCACTATTGTATGCAATGGAACTGGGGCACGCAGTATTTGTATGACGTGCGTGGAGAGCACTTAGCTCTATCTCTGGGTGTCGCTGTAGTGACAGCGTTTAGCGGATCAAGAATACTTTTGTCTGGCAAAATACACAACCTGTGTGTTGAAATAATAGAAAATTAGATGTTTTTAATTAGACAGGACAGGCAGAATCTTATTTTTCTGACATTGATGCCTTCTTTAACTGAAAAGTGATCGGTCGTCATTAGTGACCTTCGTCTAGACATCTGCGATTTACCTTCCCTTCCTCGATTCCGTCTGATCTTTCAAGTATTTTATTGACCTATTTTTATTGATTTTCTACCTCAATAGAGACCTCTATTAAATAGGTGCTTTAGCGCTAGTAGGAAATAGTAAAATGGCCTAATAAATTATACTATATTATTATTGGACCAAGGATATACCTCCTATTATGTCTCTAGATGAAGAGGGCATTGCTGGGTTCCGTAGGACTTCCTACCCATTGAATATCTAAGTATAGAGCAACACTGCGACTGATTGATTTAACTTATGAGCCGGAGTTATCGCTTAAGATCAGGCGAGAGCTATGGGGTTTGTGTCGTCAATTTGAACAAGTGGAAAAAAAAACTTTTTTAAAAACAAGCTTTTATTAATATTACCATCCAGCACGTTTTGGGCATTGGGGTGGCGTCGTTTTATTACGGAGTTACTATGGCTACCTACCAGCTCCATCATCAGATCAGCTCGATAATAATATTCCATTGTCATCCGATTTACACCTGCATGCAAAATTTCATCAGCTCAACCGAGGGTCGAATTAAATTTGCAAGATTTGATTACAGACAGACAGACAACTGTGAAATTAAATAAAAGGTTGTAAAATCGGTCAAATGTTCTCAATTTTCCGCAACCAGTAGCACCATCCTTATTATAGTAACGCTCCAGCATTAAAGGCGGAAGGGCGTCAAGCACTTCTCAAGCGAGAATGTTTTGAGTAAATTATGAGTTTCCTTCGTGTTACTACAAATATAACTGCGAAGCTCAGGTCATCCTATTACCGTTGCCTCTTTGAATATTTGTAAAGGATTTTCTTGAACCCGATTCGAATGTAGGTGAGCGTACGTAAGCTATTTTCAGGGAGGAAGTCGGATTTTCCTGCGAATTCAGAGTAACTTTGATTTTATTGACAATTTTTTTGTAAATTTTATATTTTCTCATTTGGTTAAAATGTTTGTAAGTTCTATACAGGAAAAAATGGATATGAAGGAAGGGCTATGTGAATACAATGAATTAAATTTTATTTAAAATAATATTAAAAATAATATTTAAAATCGTAATTGAATATTTAATAAATAATTGATTGTTGAAAAAAAAAAAAATTTCATACTTTTAAAATATAAATTATTCTATTAAAGACGAAAACAGAAAAAGCAATAGAGTAAAACTTGTGTAAAAAGAGTATATGAAAATTTATTTATATATAAATATGGAAAATGTAATAATTAGGTAACTAGGTTATTCTACAATAAAGTGATAATTAGCTTTGTAGGAATGCGAGAAACATATTCATTCCTCTACATTTTACGTCAAAAGCTATTCAATCAATATTGCCTAGATATAAAACTCGTAGTCTAGATTCTGCAAGTATAGATTTTTCAGATGGTATAACTGCAAGAATAATCACATTACAGTTTAAAGAAGTTTATATCTTGGTTCTACAAGCTAAATTTAACAAAAGCGATAACTCTAACAGCTATTGGTATTCAAGTTGGCCGCGCGCCGTTCGTAAAACCATGTTTATTTTCATTTTCCCCATTTTTATTCTTCAAAGATTCCAAATGCGATCCCCATTGAGAGTGACAGCAACATTTATTACGTTTTTCATGTTTATTTATTACCGATAAACTAGGTTTTCTGTTATAGAAGCGTAAAATAGTTTTCCCTCGTCAATTGGTCGACGGGCGTGAATGTTTGACAATATGGAGCTTCGGGTCGGCCGTGCGTTGTGCATGCAATATTAAAACAAAAAACTACACATATTTTATGTTCTGCGTTTGAAAAACGTTATACGAGTTGTTTTATGAAACTTTCATTTGTTTTGTTCTAAAACGAACTTTAGGAATGTTGATTTTTTTTTTGTTTATTAAGGTCTATAAATTAAAAAAAAAAATTGGACACGTATTATGCGTATTTTTTTTTATCTTTGTAAATTTGATAAAAACATTTTATCAATTTTTTTTTTTTTATTTGTACTTATAAGTGATAAAAATATACCTGTCAGTTTTTTTAACGAATAGAGAACGAGAAGATAGCATCGAAATCTAAAGAAAAATATTTTCAAAACTTTCCATGAAAAAATATTTAAATATACGTTCTTTCCTTACCTTATCTTTCCGCCAATATTTTATCTGTAAGTTTTTGTGAAAGGCTGCGGCTTATCTTATCTTACTTAAATAAAAATAGAATTGTAAGAACAACTTTACGAAAATAAACAGAAAATACGAGGTACGAAAATACTTAAAGACACCCTTGTCACAGAGTTTTATAATATCCTCATAATTTACGCAAAGAAACACATAAATCTGGCGTTCATAAAACGAGACTTTTTTGACAGGAATCACAGACTAAACCGAACCTTGCTTAGGAGATTTTCTATAGGAAAACAAAATTGACTAAACATGGCAATGCTGAGCGGTTGGGTGGCTTTGATTGGCTCGTTCAAAGTAGAAACTCTCTAGTTTAAAGACTTTACAACACACTGTAGCTAGTAAAATTACTGGGCTGTAGAGTGTTAACATCTTATAGCTTAAGTAAGCAGCGTTGACGCAGTGCACCCAGATCTTTCCTTTGTATAATCCTGGGTAGCACTGTTCTAATTATGGGAAGCGTTATCTCTTACCATCAGGAGAGCGTCTTGCTTGTCTTTTTACTTCGTTGTATAAAAAATGTGCTAGATGGCTGTTTTGATTGGATCGTCCAAAGTAGAGACTCTATGATTCAAAGATATAATTTGATGCGTCATATGCAGCACCAATGCACATCGTCGGTGAGAGCATACCTCCTGTAAAGCGCACTCTTAAGTTGTTTCCTCTGTGACAAGAATAGACGAGGTAGGGGGCAGCGAATTATGACGGCCATATTTATGTTTCGCACCCCTAACGACTATTACGCTAATATGCAATAGCATCTTGCAAGATTACTGCTATTTGTTTTAACTAGCTAGGCTCTGCGTTTTCACTCTGTGAAAATAATAATATAAATAATATTTTGTCGCAAAAAAGCAGACCGAGTACTTGGTACCTATAAAATAATATCATCTTGTTATAAATACTATTTACCTTAAATATTACTATTATAATAGCTAATAGATTAACTATTGTAGAAATACTTCAGTGACTTCAGTCCCTGAAAGCGGGTTGGCGTACGATATGGATAACAATAATATAGAAAAATAATCTAATGATTAGTAAATTTGTATGGATAATCATTTCCTTTTTGTACTTGTAATATGATGTGCGGTTACCATGCATCTATATATAATTTTTTTTAATTCGCCCGCTTTATTATTTTATGGCGACCCTGCCAGGATTCACTAATTTATTTCTAATACTTAGACAGACATAAACTGAAGCACCGAATTATATCATTTTAGAACTTACCTACGGAGCTAATATTGTAATTGTAGTTTATATACATATATCGGTCTATCGACTACAAGTTCTCCACATCAGGAAAACCAAAAAACGAGCCGAGAAAGGCCAAAACTAATTAGTCTCGCGTCAGTCGGCGTTTTGTGTTTAATTATTGCACACATTTATTAACACATTAGGTTAATGGCAAAAACAAGGGCCATTCGGGATAAATTGTCTGTACTCTAGCGAAATTGTGGTTGCCATTTTCACTTTATTTCCTTGGATTGTTATTATAGGTGTATACCTTATAAAGGGTGTATGTAGCACAAAGGTTGATAGAGATTTGAAAGTAACCTAATTTAATCGGATTTTTCAAATATTTCTACTAAAATGATATTATAATCTACGATTGTCCTATATCCTTTTTATCCTATATTAATACGACCAGGTCTGACCAGGTCATGCAACGTCTGAAAATTTCCGTGAACGATGTACTCCACACTGCCGAATATAGGGCTCAGTGGAAGAAAATAGTTTGGACAAAGCAACATGAAGGGAGTGACGATCTTCAACATTGAGGGACCGACTGAAGAGAATACTAAAATAATAACAGTTATAGAGTTATAGTGCGCATAGCGTTTTGCTAAACGTCAGTAACACGGTATGCTAAAAATTCGATCTCAAAAAGTTTTTTTTTTCATGACAACATTGAAAAACATGTATAATGCGAGTATTGTGATGCGAAGTACTTACCGAGACATGAATGTGAACTATTTAAAAAAAAAAGGTGAGTTTAGTAAACGTGGATAAACTGTACCGAATTTAGGGAATTTTCTTTTTATTGTTATAATAGCAGTAATCTGAGAAAGTGTTGAAAAATTATGTTGATGATATATAAAATAACATGTTCAGTTGAGTGAGAGCCTGGCCGGTAGCAATATAATAATCTAACATAAAAGTAGTGGGTTGCTTTAGTTGGACTTGCTCTAGCCGCTTTTCTATTTGCGTACTAAATAACATTATGTTCTTGAAATAAATACCATTAAAAACATTGTAATTTTAAATAGACAAATATTTACAAATTGTACATTTTGATTTACTTTCACTTTTTATATTGGCAACCCTAGTCGAGCAGACCCAGTCATTTATTACATGTATCGCTCGCTGCCTTCACCCTTATATTCGAAACAAAGAATTTCCCTCCATTGTTCAAACTGTTATCAGTAATGTGGAAAGAAAAGTCAGCAGATAAGGACTGGAACTACACTTTGTTAACAAAACGAAGTGATTTTTATTTACACGTCGCACTTTTATTCTATAAATCAGATTATTTAGGTACTTTGCAGAAACTTTTTGAAACTATAAAAAGATAGAGAACAATTGTGAGAGCAAGTCTCGATATCAGATTTTCACCATTTGCCTTATATATTATTTAGTCTAACTTATAGCCTCATCAAAAGCGGTTGTTTAGTTTTTTTTATATTATGTTTAAAAGTGATGACGAAAGAAAAATGCTAACATGAAACTAACGCGAACTTTAGTTTTATGCAAAAAAGTAAGAAATAGTAAGATATAATCAGCACAGTGCGACCCAGGATTGCACAATGATGTGAAATTATAGGTGCATTGCGTCAACGCTATAAAATATTGATGTAAGTTTTATTTTTTTTAACTTATCAGTCACTAAATTAAATTTAATTTAATTGTTAGTCTTTGAATACGATAGCTCTTTAAGCATATACATCGGTACACGCATAATAATCATGATACATAGAATCTATTTATTTGACTAATAAATATAATGTATTTTTAATACAAAATTAGCGTTCATTTGACCTATCCCATTTGATGGAACAAAAATTATTAAAAAGACAATAAGTACTTAAAAATACTACATAACCAATAAGCACCACCAATATAGCAAAAAGTATTAAAAATTACTACACAATGTCCACCAGAAGCACAATAAAAATCATTTCCTCCGTCTCATTTCCAAAAGCTAGATTGTTAAGGGCCGCGTAATAATTAATCGCCCCGATGTACCCTGCGGGACCTCTCGTTTGTTCATTTTGAGTTGGGATTTTTTGCTGGAAAAATGAATGCCATAATGATTTTACAGTCAGTGAATCATTTGGGACCCATGAACGTATGTGGTTTATACGCGAGTGAATGTTTAGATAAATTTATTCATGGATTTTATGTTTTATGTTGTGAGGGGTACTGATGGGTTTTTGAAAATTGGAAGTGAGGTCAATGGCCCAAATGCACGAGTACTTATTATTGAAATGCACGAGTGCATTTCCGCACTACATCAGATCCGATCCGAATCCCTGAAATGGTGGTAGTAAATTAATTTGTATTGTAGCTTGCATATTACAACTACCTATAAAATTTCTGCCAGTAACTGTAATAGTAGGTATCCGATTTTTTTTTCGACGGCGCCCGTTTTATATTTTGTCACAAACTTGCAAAACGAAATCTAAAATGTAGTATTAACCCAGCCGTACGCCGGTATAGTTACTTTAGCGCTTTGCATAAAAACATCTATTTAAAAGTTTCTGCAAAGGAGATTTAAATCTCAGTGTGGCAAAGATATTCGCCTGGACGTTACCGTGTTTCGGAAGACACGTAAAACAGTGGGTTCCGGGTGTTTCCTATAAGATATGTAGGAGGCAGTCATTAGGTCATGTTGCAGGCCCTGTAGTAATCTCTGCGACCTGAAACTGCAACATATAGGTTAGCTACACAACATATAAATTGTGATTTGATTCTGACAGTGTAAGAAGGGTAACATGTTCTGTAAACACCAATTTTTTATGATTTATTTTATTACCTATATAGTTGTTGTTTACCTGATGCTTTATTTTAAAGACGCGATAATTAAATTTTAAGGTTCACTTCGATATTAAAATCGATTATCCATTGTCACAAGTTATCATATAAATTATTATAACATGTGACGTGGACGATATTGCGTCGACATAATGCCCCTAAAGAGCGAGCATCGAATGAAATTATAGACTGTAATCGATATAAAGTTTACGATGTTTGACTACGAAAATCAGCTTTTATACTATACGATCCATATAATTTTTAAAGCAATTTTATGAAAGAAGTTCAGCTGTTATATTCTTGCCTGCTTCAGAGTTCTTTGAGAAACGTATTACATATCTTCAAATATAAAATGATTGGCAGCGTTTGACCGCGCTACGATTCTTCACCAGATGAAAAGTGATGACATACGCTAGAAGGAAATTGTTTTACAATTTACCCTACATTTGAATGTGCCCATTATAATATAATATTATTTCTTGACAAGCACTGAAATAAGCGAGAAGATAAATGTGTAGATCTCAACATATAAAATAAATAGACAACTACGAATATTTAACGAAACAGTTTAAACAATTTAATAAAACTAGCAGAAAACAAGAAACTGAAAATAATTTGTTATTAAACAGATTTTTAAGTACTTAGCTTTGTTCTGAGTTGTCCTGAAATGTTCTACGAAATAACTAAAACAAATAAAAGTCTAAAAAACTATTAAAAATCGTATCGTATCATATAAAACGAACTAAACTGTGCAGAGAATTTAATCAACCCACTAAGATATCGGTCGGGGACACCGAATTAATCACTTTGCTATTCTCTTAACTTCACGTGCCTTAACTTTGACAGTTTGGAACTCGCACGCCTCATATTGTTTCACTTAGGTATTTAGGGTGAATTATGGCTTCTTGATAAAATTTTATGGACCTGTACCGTTTCTACCTACTTTTACAAAAGTTTAAGGAGTTATGGGATAGAATTAGGGCGGTTGCATTTAAATTTACAGAAAAAATATGTATTAAAAAAATCAATGTAGTGTGTATCCAATGTAATGATTCGATCTCAATCTTTGCGTAGAATACACGACTTGTTCTTAAATATAAATGGCCGGCGCAAACTACAACGGGATAACACAACGCATCTTAGAATGAAAATCCTCCTGCATCACTTCAGCACATTTTATAATATGAACTAACACAGGCGCAATAAAAACCCAATAACGGGTCAAACTATTGTCTTGTAGAGTGCGTAAATTCATAATATGAAATATAAAAAAAGTCTATAATTAATATACGTAGAAGAATTTTTATTACGCGAACCGTGCGGCTGTAATTTGTGCCACCCTTTAATATTACTTATAATACATTTATTCTTGTATGGACGGAGATGGAGCCCTATGTTGTTAACATAGTCTCTGGTATGAAGTGTTAAGTCGAGTAAGATAAGACAAACTTGAGTAGTCAATTGGGGAATTTTCAAGACACGAGTGAAAAGGTACCTTTCCAGGCATCTTACGTAATTCATCGTCAACCGCATCTGCACTTTCCATCAGGTGGGTTGTGGTCAAAGGTAGCGAAGGTAACACTAATATTGTGAGTGAGTGTGTATGAAAGTTACATCTTCAGGCCTAAACGGGTGGACCGATTGAGCTGAAATTTGGTATAGTTTAGACCCGATAACACATAGGCTACAGTATAGCGGGTAAAACCACTGGGCGCAGCTCGTTTAGTATAAAAAAAATGTTGTAGACTATCGTGTGGCTAGAGATGTCTCTACTCGTATTTCTTCGTATAAAAAAAAACTTTAACGGAGTAACAAAGCGTTTAAACCTTTTTATCTCCGACCACTTTGTACTATAAGAAGACTCTAGAATATTTTATTCTACGCTCTCATTTAACCTAATTCGCCAGGTCAGTCGAAACATAAAAATTATGCCACTATCCTTAACAACATCTCAACGGCGACGTTCCATCCATTGAATGAATACGGAAGAGGAACGGCTATAATAAGCTTCTAAACGCACAATTTTATAATGATGGTAGACTTTTTTTTAAAATAGAATACTGCGTTTACTTACTGGACTGCGTTTGACCACAGTCTCACCTGTTGGCTGTTGGTAAGTGATGACGTGGTCGAAGATGTATACACAGGTCTAGTAAAAACCTATTAACCCTCGACTTGAAGACACTCAGGTTGTAATTTTCAGAAAACACTGATGCTGTTTAGGCTAGTTGCCACTCACTAGACAAAACCATAGCCAAGCTGGTCATTATGACCGCGTTCCAGCATGAAGTTCAGTAAAGCCGAGGAGGGAATTATCCCGCCTTCTGGTTTTAGTCTACTACCATCGGCTACATCGTCACTTAACGTCACGTGAGATCGTGGTCAAAAGTTAACCTATTGGATAAGAAAAATAGAATCACTTTGTAACCATTGTCTTGAACGCTCACGTCTTGATGCCCCTGTAAAGTGTCTATTAAAGATATGAGAGATGCAAAAAAAGCCTATGAGTTTGTGATGTGTAGTGACAGGTACCGCAAGTCATCCCTCCTTCCCTTATTTTATGTGAACAAGACATCGTCACCGGTTCTAATTTCCTTATTTAATTTCTTATTACATTGTAGCCTTGACAACACAATCGCGCCTGTACTTCGCAAATAGAAACATACTATAAACGAAAACAAAAGTCGATTTTTAAAACTATCGCGAGTTTTCTCCATAACTAAAACAACAAAAACGGCACAACTCACGTCATCAGGAGTTCACGCCTGCAGAACCCGACGCTCACTGAAGGACATCGTAATTGTCCGAAACCAGAGGTCGAGATATTCTCGACAATATTAGACGTGAGTTGTGCCGTTTTTGTTGTTTTAGTTGAAACAAAAGTCCTATATAGGCTGATCTATACGATTTTCAACCGTGGTTGACACATTCTCAACAATATTATTAACGTGAATTTTCTGTTTTGTTTAGTTTTAGGCCGATCCGGTTTTAATGAGTTGGCGTGTGGTTTCCAACCCGAATATATTCCGCTAGATTGAGTCTCGTCGCGTGCCGTCCTGAGCCGGAAAAGTAACATTTCCTGACACGTTTACAGTCGCCGCTTTTGGGGTATAAAAGAAATAACAGTGACCTTTGTTTTTTGTGATGATGACAAGCGTTTTGATGAGTACACGTTTCTTGGAAGTGGAATCGTTTGGATGGGAAATGATGAGACGGAAAACTAAGTGGTTTCGTTTCGTTTAAGTTCTTTTTACAAGCTTTATATTACTTTCACCTGTCTGTTGTCTGTCTGTCTGTCTGTCTGTCTGTCTGTCTGTAATCAAATCTTGCAAGTTTGATTTGACCCACTTCCCGGTTTCCAATTGAGCTGAAAATTTGCATGCGTGTGTAAATCGGATGACAATGCAATATTATTATGACATGGAGCTGATCTGATGATGGAGCTGGAGGGTGGCTATAGGAACTCTGTCATTAAACAACGCAACCCCATCGAGTTTGGGTTCATTTGATTCGTCTTGACGAGTACTATATGATGCAAGATGGTAATGATAATTAAAGTTTGATTTTAAAAAGTATTTTTAAAATTTCACTTGTTTTACCTATTGATAGATAGTATAACAAAGGGGAAAATGATAAAAGGTTTTAATGTTTTTAAATTAGTCAAAGCCGCGTCTCCAGCGCGTGTTTTGTTTAAAACATTCAACAAAAACATCATTTTTAGCAAAACATTGTCAAACAACGCTTTTTGTTTGATCCCATGCACCAAAGTACAAAAAATAACTTTAAAACTAAATCAACATAAAAAAAACTCAGTGTGCTACAATTGGTGGTCTTATCGATAATAGCCGAATCAAGTCTTTAAGATATTTTTAAAGACAAAACTCAGTTGGTGACGGTTTCCAGCGCGTATTTTAGTTCAAACATTCAACAAAAACATGACAACATTTTACAAAAGTCTCAGCGATTTTTTGAACCTTATGTTGTTTGATGTTTATGTTTTGTTTTGTTTTGACGACCTCTGTGGCGCGGTGGGCTAATACCCGCCTGCAACGCAGAAGGTTGCGGGTTCGATTCCCGCATGGGACAAATGTTTGTGTGATCCACAGATATTTGTTTCTGGTCTGGGTGGTTTTTCAATATCTATTATAAGTATGTATTTACAAAAGAAAAGTATATAAGTATTATATCCGTTATCCTAACTACCATATTACAAGCATTAAGTTGCTTAGTTTGGGGTTAGATAGCGCTGTGTAAAAACGTCCTGAAATATTTATATTTATTTTATTTTTATGTTTTGTTGTACTTGCTTTACATCGGGTATGGAAAGCAAAAACATTGGTATGATTCGACTATTATCGATAAGACCACCAATTGTAGTAGCACACTGAGTTTTTTTTTATGTTGATTTAGTTTTAAAGTTATTTTTTGTACTTTTTCTTTGTGTTTCAATAAGTGTTGTCTATTTATCTAATGAAAAAAAATCTAAAAGAAGATTACGAAAAATTGTTTCGTTAAGTAAAGTTTGTGTGGAAAGTGAAGTAGATTTTACGCATATTGAGAATAGTGACCCCCCACAGTTGTGTGTGCGCAATTGTCGAGCGTATTTATAATATTATTTTACCTAGTTAGATAATGTAGATCGCACCAAACTGTTTGAGTTTGCTGTTATAACACCTATTGACGTTAGGATAATCAATACTTCCATTAACTCGGATACAACTGATACAAAATAAGTAGATACCCCGTAACAATAGACCAAATTACCTAAAAAAAATAACAAACGATGAGCTATAATAAAAAATTAATAATCTTGAAATAAATAAAGAAATAGAGAGCCCATAAAAATCTTATAAAACCCTAGATATTGTAGAATCCTCTCAACTTCATATTATTTTGTATCGCTGCGCTGTAACAAACGGTGACTACACAATACCGAACTAAAAATAAATTTTATCAATTTTTATTAATTAACCTAAGCGCTCGTTCGATCCTATTCTTTAAAGGGACAATGGACTAAACTGTTATATGACACTGATCGCAACTAAAATAAATAAAAGTAATATTGTAAATTTTATTAATTTAAAGTGGCAAATGCCTTTATTGAGAAAAACAAACTAACAATACTACAGCTACTACAGCAGTAAAGAAAACTAATTAAATTAATCTATAAACACTCGATCCCAATCTTTAAGGGACAATGAACAAAATTTTGCCAGGGACACTAATCGCAAAATGGCGTGTTCGAGTACTAAGAGTAAAAATAGCGTAGCCTCAATTTTAGTGGTACGCTGCGTCTCCCTTATTACAACCATCAGCAATCCAAAACACATCAAACTTCATGTACCAAATTGAGCGTAAACATTGCTAAATGATGAATTTATTATGACTCGTTAATGAGACAGAGGTGCATGAAAACAGCAATCAGTGCCGCTAATGAGGCGTGTCGATGGTACGTGATTTAAGAGATCACCACATTATTTCATGGAGAATGCACACTATAGTGGTCGTACGTCCGACTTGTGATTCGGAGGCCCTAGGTTCAAATCTTAGTGTGGCAAAAACTTTCGCTTAGAAGCTACCGTGTTTCGGAAGACACGTAAAACTGTGGGTCTCGGCTGTTTCCTATTAGATATCTAGGAAGCAGTCGTCAAGGCATGTTGCAGGCCTTGTAGGAATCTCGGCGACTTAAAACTGCAGCGTATTTATAGGTTGGCCACACAATCTATAAAATGTGATTTGACTCTGACAGCGTAAGTAGGATAACCTGTTCTGTTGGAGTATAAACCCCCAATTGAATGAGCCTGAGGATTCTACTGCAGAGTAGTTTCTATATCCTCTCTCCATCTGTCACGATCTAGGGCGATCGTCCTACCTCATACGAATCGAGGACGTCACTTCTTCTTTTCAATGATCTGTGCGCGTAGCCTTCTAGTTAGGGACCTACTCAATCTAATTTTGGCCTAACGTTCTTCTGGAATGAGACAGGCTAGAAAGATAAAAAAGTCGCTAGATTTACGATACTTTGCTTACACATTCTAAAAGAAATTCTTTCTTCGCGGTCATAGTAGAAGTCATAGTACTAATAGTTTAAATCGGTTCAGGCGTTTACAAATAAACAGTGAACATCAAAAACAAGTTAAATTTAAAAAAAAAAACTAAAAAAGAAATGTTATTATTATTACCATAAACCATCTAGTACCAAAGTACTCGTAAGGGTTGCGTCGTTTACTACGGAGTTCCTAAGGCCATCTTCCAGTTCCATCGTCATATTATCAGCTCGATGTCATAATAATATCATCCGACATGGACATCCGATCCGTCTGCCATTGTCATCAGATTTATACATACATGCAAAATTTCCACTCAATCGGAAACTCAGAGGTGGCTAAAATTTAACTTGCCAGATCTGATTACAGACAGACAACGAACAGGTAGGTGTAAATAAAAGCATCATGTAAACAAGTGAAATTTAAAAAAAACTTTTTAAAAACAAGCTTTAATTATTGTTATCATCTTGCATCATAAAGTACTCGTCAAGACGAATCAAATGAGCCCAAACTCGATGGGGTTGCGTTGTTTTATGACAGAGTTCCTTTGGCCACCTTCCAGCTCCATCATCAGACCAGCTCGATGTCATAAAAATATTGCATTGTCATCCGATTTACACACGCATGCAAATTTTCAGCTTAATTGGAAACCGGGAAGTGGGTCAAATTAAACTTGCTAGATTTGATTACAGACAGACAGACAGACAGACAGACAGACAGACAGACAGACAACAGACAGGTGAAAGTAATATAAAGCTTGTAAAAAGGATCAGAATATAAAAAAAAATTACCTCCTTTTCGAAGTCGGTTAACAACAACAACACACGAAACAATAACATAAAGGACATAATGCAGAGGTAATGTCGTGTCCTCCATATTGTTGAAAACCGGGCGCTAATCACGTTCCCGGAACTCGGACGTTATAAATCGTGTTCCGGAACATTCTAATACATTACAGGAAGGTAAAGTCCAGTCTGTATGCTTGGCCACAGATTACTTATAATATACGAGTACATTGACCAATAAATAAATAATGTGGGCTCAAACTAAGAGAAAAATATAAAGTCTGGACGATCTTCTGATATAATTTTTTCTTCTCTAACATTAATATTCGGAAAATATTTGGCTGGCTAGCCATTTTTATTTGTCATTTGTCATCATCTGATGATGATATGATACGATGCTGGACATACATACCACCAATCCACGTCTCTTACCTCGATTCCCCGACTTTATCTTAAGTGCTCGAACCTTATAAATAAGGACACCATTTGAATCATAGATATGTGATAAAAGCTACATATCTTAAAGGCTCGTAGTCCTCTGCGGATATATATTTAAATACGACAATGCATATTTAAATACGTATATCTATGAGTTTTGTATAAGACCCGGATAAAAAAGTTATGAAATAAAACAGATATTAAACCGAAAAGCAAGCGAAGTACCTCACACACAAGTCAAGTGTGTACAAACTACGTATGTTTCTAAGGCTTCAACAAATTTCTAACGCATTTACAAGCTGATGTAGCTGTTCTGCTTTCTTATTCATTTTGTTCTAGCACCGGACCTATGTACTTATAACCTTTCTAATTATATAAAGGTAATGTTATGTTTCTTATATTTTGAAAATCTGTAGAGTTCGTCCAGTTTTAATATTCACGTCACTATACAAAGTTCCTGGCTCTGTGTGAACTGGCATGCATTTAAGACCGGTCAAACTCTACCTATATTAGTTAGTTTCATCCCCATTAGGCTTCAATCAATAACAGCTGCTTCTAGTCACATTGTCCCAGTATCAGGTAGCAATCAATTAATTATGCCCGAGGGATATCATTAACCCTTTCAGACCTGAATTATTTTTTTCATCCTGTGGAATTGGTAAATTCCGTGTGTCTAAAGTATAGTAAGGAGACTATTAAAAAAATAAAGAAAAAAAATTTAGTCTTCAACTTTTCGGAAAATCTAGTTTTTCTTAATGTGCATAAATGTGGACTCCCGTTCTACTTAGTATTAAGATTAAGGTATGCAATTTTTTTCATTGTATCTTATGTCTACAATTGTGCACGCCAGTTCTGAAAGGGTTAAGCAAATTGTGTTTGTTGCTTACCATTGATTGGAGTCATGGCTAACTTGTATTGATAGTAAACTGACTGATGATCTGGCTAACATGATGTTCAATGAAGCCAGACATAAGGTAGGCGAGTTTTACTATGGCCGCGGACGAGTTATTTGGCGTATCCGATGCACCTGCATTATGGCGTCCCTTAAGGCTGCTTAGTCCGCGGGACGCTCTCTCGTTCGCACTATTAATATAATTCCTCAACAGGGTCGCTGTACACACACAATATTATTGCACACATTTTAAAAGTGTTTTCAGTGTTATATATTGAAAAACGCCTAGGTTTTTAGTGGTAGTGGTACCCGCCCATTTTTAGCGGAGGAGTCCCACATACTCTGCGCCATGCGTAAGGTGACGATGTGTAACGTTTTTTCCTGGGTGCAATAAAAGGAATTTTCCCATGCCTGCTTGTTCGACACGATCGTGTTTGCATCACCAATGGTGTCGTAGGCTCCGGTTCGAAGCATTATAAGGTGGCAAGGGGAAAAACTGGGCTACGGAGATATTAACCTCGAGAGTAATGTATTTCGATGACAAGTGCAGCGTAGTTTTTGTAAACCCAAAAAAACCCACCTAACAGATCCACTCCAACACTTGTTAGATTGGATCTTTTGGGGTGTAAATCTAAACTTTCACAATTTTTTTTTTACTCTCTTGAAAAAAAATCAAGGCGAGTAGATAGTATGGTATGTATTTCGAAATTATCAAAATTAAAGAAGTTTTAAATGAGAAATGTAATGACATTAAGAAAAGGGTTTAACATGTAAAAGTGAAAATGAATTCACACGAAACGATTCCTTCTGTCTCAGATAACAACTTCCGAGGTTATATTAAATTCCAAAAGAACCTTCACAAGAGATAAGGGAGCGTAATTTAATTTACGCCGTTTAAAACTTTAGCTTCTGCGGGTCTGATTAATTTTTTATAACCAAATCGTTAATTTATGGACGTTGAAGTTGCAAAGTTTCTTTTTATTATACCGCGGTTTTGGGGCTAATTTTTATCGTCAGCTGAAGTTTGTGGGGAAACAAGGAAAGTAACGTAATTATGATGTTCTTACTCTGATAAATTTTACGAATTATTTACAAGGTTAGATCGGCTACCATAGGAATTTTTCATCAAAACCGTCGCGTCGTCATTATGTATATGTATATTATCCACACAGGCATAGGAACAAGAAAAGTAAAGGGAAATAGGAAAGTTTAGTGTGAGCGTGTGATGTAGTATTAGCTCTTTATTTTACACACGATATTTACAAACAAAACAGTTAACGTTATTATTAACAATTTACATTTATTGATTTAAAAAAAGTGTTACAATGATGATGATGTGATATGTGTGATGTGTGTGTGTGTGTGTGTGTGTGTGTGTGTGTGTGTGTATAGTGTGTCTATATATAGTCCATTGACATCAGACTAGCATTGGACTTGTATCATTCATCTGCTTGTATAAAAAATCGTTAATTGTTTTTTTTAAGGCCGTTTCCTTGTTAGCCTGTAATAAAGTCTTCTTACAACTATATTTATTACAAAGTTCATTACCTACCGCCAAGACTCTCAAACACACGAGGTGTCCCGCAAGGGCGCACATTAGGGCACCGCTGAAAAGCCGGAAAAGCGTTAATCCATCACAGAGAGTTACGAGGTCCTCGCGGTTATATACGACTATGGTACCCTGTGCCGCGGCACGGCTTGTTCTCTATGGCACTACGTTTGAAACTGACGTGACGTACTTTAACTAGGCTAGTTTTTGTTTTCGTCACTTAATGTGCAATATTGGAAAATTACTTAAGCATTATCTTAAAAACTTTAAAAAAATAAACAGTAGCTCCTTCTCGTCAATGAATATAATAGTTTTTACAACAAATGTGAAAACCTTTCAATCCTTAAACGATCAACAGAAGGTTTTAGTAGAACAAGGCGAAATATAATAAATAGTAATAGAATTATACGTTCTAAATGATTACAAGAAAACTTACTGAGCTAGATATCTTAAATGCAAGGTAAAATATTGGCAATCTAATCGAACTTGGCTATCTTATAGAAATTCTGTAAATACATCCCATTTTGAAAAATAAAATTGGCAAAAGTATCGTTTGCACCATTTTTTGCACACATATTCACCTCTCTAACTAACTTATTTTCTGAAGACTTAGCCTCAAAAAATGAGTCGTGTATAAATAAAAGCTAAAATTAGTTCCAAGCGTAACCAACCGTTCTTACAAAGCTTGTTTACAAAGCGCAGGAAAGAAACAAGTTCGCGATTAGGCAGACGGAACCGGACAACTTCACTAGTTATACAACAATGTGGCGAACAATCTAATTAGGATAACTGGACGGATGTTTTTCTTCCTTTCAAAAAGTTCTAGTACCTTCTGTTGTTCTCTGTTGGGTTGCAATACTTCTTGTACTTTTATACAGCTTTCGTACATTTTGGTGTACAAGTACCGCTAAGTACAGAGTTCTGTAATGAATTTGGTACGTATCCAATTGTTTTCTGCACACAATTTGTACGTTTGTAGCACGATTTCTTATAATAACATACAAAAATCTATGTAATGTGCTCTAGGTGAAAAACCTGCTGTAATAGTGTCGTAACACTAAGAAATGTGTTAGGATCATATCGAGTTCGTATTATGTTTATTATGGCATTATAAATTACATTATAATTAACATTAGTAATTTATTTCTTGCTGCACTAAATTATAATATCTGAGTATTACCACGATATGAGGTGTTTTGACGTGTCACGTCTCATCACACCACAATTGCAGTAGTATGCCTATACTAAAAGTACCTACCAGCGGAAGCTCAGCATAATTCTATTATGTAAAACCTAAGCTATTATACATGCTGAGCTGGTAACTATTTGCGATAGTGTTTAGATAATAATATATTATGAGTTAGATTGAAAACATATATTTTAGTAATTAATTATTATATTTGTTACCTATTTAATTTTCTTTCTTCTTTAATATAACAAAATATACAGCTCTTATACATATTGACGTAAACAAATTGTGCTATACAATTTAGTTCCACATCAAGATCACTTTCCATCTTCTTTCAAAGAATAAGAAAGTTAACCGTGAGGGACACAGGCTTTGAGTATTAAACCACCAAAGGAGACGACTAATTTCTATGCGGATAAGTCTGCCAATTTTTGCGGAGGGAGAAGGAACGCACACAATTATAATTATTTATACCACACTAATGAATTTTCGATAACGTCACAATGCAATACAACTATAATGTCGAGTACATGTGTACTCTGCATAAGTATGCAGTATGCATGCACCCGACGAAATTGTCAAACCCTGGCATAAAATATACTCACACACAAGGTACACACACAAGGGTAACCTGTATTTTTACAAGTTCTATCAGTTCTATCGTTCATAATATAGCAAGTAGTTCTATGCCCGGCGGAATATTTTTATGCAAAGAAGTAAGAAGACGAGCAAGACGCTCTCCTGATTTTAGAGCAACCAGCACAGTGTCACCCAGGCTTCACAATGATGTGAAATTCTACGTGCACTGCACCAACGCTTCTTACTCAAGAGTTAAAAGATGTTAACTTTTTAGCCTAGTAATTTCATTAACTGCAGTGCATTTTTGGCGGTGGGTTGTCGCCTGGCAGTGACGTATCCAGTAGGATGTCTAAGTGTAATCGAGGGACAGAGGGTAAAGTTCGTTGCGGTAAACAATCGACCAATCTCATTAGGGTAACACAACTTGAGTCCTTTGTTTCGGTCTTAGTAGATTAGGCGGCTAATTTCTGAAGTGGCTTGTCTAACTGTTTCTTTATTGGATACTCTATGATCGTAACTTTATTTGTGTTGTGACGTTTTCCTTTTGTATGGGTTTTGTGGGTTCAGGACTGAAATAATGAATAAGATTACGCTTTGCGCTATTTATCGAAATATTAATGGAAATAATGAAATTTGGTACAGAAATGGTTTTTTTTTTAAGACGCCTGGACTGATTTGAAATTTTTTTACTTCGATTCATCTTGAATTTTTTTCGTTGCAAAGGCTGATTAGCAGTAGTATACTAATATAATACAAATGTTGTTTTCTTCTTATTAATTCCTCTTATTTAACTTTAAATACGAGTAGAATACCCAGTGTAATAATTTAACTCCAAACCACTCAGTATCTGGGAGTTTGTTAAGCAATCAGGTTAGCTCGTTTCTTGCCAACATTTAAATCAGCTTGGTAAGGATAAATCAATGTTAGACTGATCAACAGTCTAATCACGCGATGTATAACTTTGTCTTTTTATACTTTATTTTCTTTTATTGACCTTTATAAGTCGGGATGTAGACTGCGTTTATATCACTAAATAAAGAAGAGTAAAGCTCTTTATTATAGTAGGTACCCCCTAAACTTGATTCACCTTCACCAACTAATTTAAAAATGTATCTCTAGTACGAATATTTTTTGCACACAAGCGATGCATTAGTTATGTTTAATGTTGTATACATACATATACTATTTTAGAGTGTGCAAAAAGTATAGATTTTATCCATAAGATTGTAACTCAAAATGCATTTTTTAAAATGGGCTACAATTAAGCACTTTTCCAAGTTGTTTTTTAACAGGGTGTTTTACTTTTTATTAAGACTCTACCACCTAAATGGAAAGTACCTATATGAGAAGAACGGACAAGAAACTCATAGGAAACATTTTGAAAAAAAATGGGCTTACAATATTTGGCTTACTTACACAATTTATTAATGATGTAATACTTAGTCTGCATCTAATCACTTTAACTTATTTGCTACGAATATGAAAATGAACTAAAGACATTAAATCCAGTATCCATCCTAAATCTCGAAATCCAGTGATAAAATGTCATTACTTTTTTCTTTGTTAAAATTAAAGGCTTTGCAAAATTGTGCCGCGATTCATATTCCCTTCGCGTCCACTTTGGAACTTTTTTGTTTATATCCTTAACTTTTCGCTGAGTTTAGAGATTTTTCTGTGGAGGGCAATAAGGATTGGTTATTTTATTTTAAAACTAAGTTGGAGACAAAATAGAGATAAATTCATGAAGTTCCTTTCATTCGAGAACTGTAGTTTACTCTTAGAAGATATTCAAATTGTTTTTTGTTATAATTTTTCAGTCATATTATATGCACTTATTAGATACCATACTAAAACGTTTAAGTCGAATTTCAAGTCTTAGAGAATCATGAAATCATCATCACCAGCAGATCTGGCTTTGAGATTCTAATTTAAAAATAATATTTATTTAGAAATACCGAACGATGCAAAAAAACTTTGATACATTCGTTTATCATTAACACTGTGTCTTTCTTACTACCCTGAAACTGACAGACGTTGAGGAAGGACACACATCCTAATAGTGCTCGCACATCAATCCGCATCGACCGCGCCGAAATAATTTTTGTAAAGGAAATCTTCTTCTGATTCTGACGATTCGACTCCGGCAAGTGTGCGAAGGTTTCATGACATTTCATATAAAGAATTCAAAATTGGGTTCCTTCGGCGCGGTCGATGTGGATAGATGTGCTTTCACCACAATCAAGCAAGTGTTTTGTTGTCTAACAAACATTTAAAATGTTCCTAACAAGCAAGTAAACGAAGTACGGAAGTGTCAAACTAATAGTAATAGCACAAAATAGTTTCCCTACATTGTCCCGGCGGGTTGCTGTTTCATAACCTACCATAAACTTGAACGAAATTGGGCGATGATTGTGTTGATAAGCGACAGCGGTTAATAATAAATAGATAGCAAATAAAAAAAACATTTACTTTTCTTGAATTACCATATTTACAAGTCTGTGGGTTTTTTTAAGATTTAGATAATCTCTTTGTTTTTCACTCGCAAAAAAGACAGACGCAGACGGACGGACAGACAAAGCGAAACTATGACGATCGATAACAAGCACTGACATTTCGGCGAGATATTTATATCAATATCTAATAAATGTGTGTGTAAAACATGATTATTAACGAACACCATACTATTGTTTAAAAACATGACTATAATATTATAATATCGCTTATTTGCTGCAATGGCTTAACACAGAAAGAGACTATTATATTATTATTGTTCTGTATTGCGTTGTTCTTGCTGCAAATGAGCGATATCATTCTATTCTTTATATTGCGGCTTATGGAAGTGCTATAGCACTACAATTTTGCCAATGACTCGTTATTATTATTTGACTTTTGCTTCAATATCCCGCTATTTCCCTCTCACAGTGTGTCAAGTGTCACCTGCCGTCACGTGTGCTTGGAAGTGTCGCCGCCAGAGCATGCAATTAGTCGACGTTTTGTGAAAATAATTATGCTGACGGAATTCGGTCCCACTCGGCACCTCTTAATTCAACGTGCGTGCGATTAGGTGCGATTGGATTTTAGGAAATTAGGGCTATTTTGATGACGTTATTTTAGAAAACAGGACATACTCGAGTAAATGATCCGACAAATAGTATAAAAAAAATTAATATATGCAGCAAAATCAGCAAAATATTTTAAAGTAAGAGAGCAAAGAACAGTTCTTTCTTTGATTATTTTATTGGATATTTACAATTAGTAATATTTTGTTTAGTTGGCAGGATCAATTTAAAATTGGCTACAAGCTTTCTTTTTGCAATACAAGTTATACCGTACTTAGGTACTTTCAATTTTTCAAACAAACTTGACACATAATAATAGACCTTGAAGTTCGAAATCATTCGCAACACTATTTTGTTTACCCTGATTTCAGTTGCATCGAATGTCCATGTTTTGGCTAATAAGAATAGGAAAAAGATATCACTAATCGTAACAGAATATTTAAAATTATCAAAGCATTATTTCATATCTTAGTTCATAAGTATTTAGTTTCGCGCATTTACAAACTACTCGTACCTCCATCAAAATTAAATTTGTAAATATTTTCCAACTTTTCTCACAAAACTTGACTTGATACCGCGTCCTGTCAACTTTTGATCCATATACGGACCACATCTGACATTAAAGGGTTCCCTCGCTTTGTGAATGATCGATGCCGAAGATAACTTTGTGCCTGTAATAGGGCTCTCTTCCGGTTAAACGGGTTAGCCTGAGGCTAAAGTGTCACCTCACATGCTCTTGTGAGGCACGCAATGACTATGCCTTTCAACGATCATTATTTTCTGGGACATTTTGATGGTATCGCGGTGGGGTGCGAGGAAGTACTGAATTGCGATAAATGAAATAAAATAAGATCGTCGACTGTTAATTTTGCAATAGATTCATATTCAATGAAGCCAGGGAGGGATTTATCCCGCCTTTTGGGTTAATACGAGTAGTAGCATAATTTCAATATTATTGTAAACATCTTACTTGAAAGTTTGTAAGAATGGATGTCTGGATGTTTGTTACTGTTTCACGCCTAAACGGGTGAACCAATTGAGCTGAAATTTGGTAAATAGATTGCTTGCACCCTGGAATACACATGGGCTACTGTACAGCGGGTAAAACCGCTGGGCCCAGCTAGTTTGTTTTAAATATAGACTAGTGATGGGCTTAGGTTTTGGCTAGTTACCACCAACTGGACAAAACCGAGTCGCCAAGCCGTCATGTCATTAAGACCCTATTTCGGCATGATGTTTAAAAGCCAGGGATTTCCCTCTTTCTAAGTTTAGTCGGCTAACATCTTCGTCCGCATCGTCACTTATCATCATGCGAGATCGTGGTCAAAGACCAACCTATAAGTAAAGAATTAAAAAAATCTTGCATTTAACAAATACGGGTAGTAATTATTAGAATTTTGAAATTAAACATAATTTCCTACATTTACGCCGTCCCCGGATAAACGGATAATCGCCATTGTCTTGATTTTGCTATATTATTCCATTTTTTTATTATATATATAGGTCCATATACATCTGTTCAATTTTTTAAACATTTTTCTTGTAATAAATAAAAAAGCTATACATCTTTAAAGGTCTCGTTTCTAGAATAAATGTTTTTTACGAAAAATAGGTTTTATATTTTTCCTGTAAAGTTGAGTTTTTGCAGTTATCCGTTTATTCGCCGGGGACGGCGATTTGATAACACTTCGACGTTTTCGTATAGATTTCGTTGATAAAAATACTTGACCAAATAAATCCAAAATGAATTCTAATAATACCTCTAGACCCGTATTATTGGATCACTACGAAAAGTTCCCAAAACAATACAGTATCGGCATCCAACCACAAAATTAATAAACTACGTTTGGATACACAATATTTACAGAGTAAATTGAATTTGATTCGGAATTATTATTGGGGTCGGTTTTATATCTCACGTGAAACAAACAATATTCACTGACTCAGACAAAACTCATTTTATGTGTTTCGATTTTTTTTCATCTGCTAAAGAAGGTTTTGTAAAATTTAAGTAGTAATACTTTTCAAGTTATCTTCTTTTTTAAAGTCATACACTCAGAGAGCCTAATGGCTAATTCTCACCCACTACGATTGATGACAATTTCAATGCACATTGTTGCTCATATTAATGAGTAGGTTTACGCAAGTAATTTACGCAATTTTGTCTATGGATTCTACTGTTTTACATGTGGTTGGGCGATAGCCGATAGCCAATAAGCCCTCTGGTCAGAGTGGTTGCGGTTGTTCTGATGGTCGGTCTTCTGCTTGGATTTTCCCGATGGTTTTAGCGATGTGACATCGTTTTTGACTATTAATGCCGTGAAAGAACACTGGGGCATTGGGCATTGATGCATCTGTGACCTTCTTGATGAGGTCACTCCAGCGAGTTGAAGAAGGGCCGGATTTATTGACAAAGTTTTTATAACTTAGTAAATAAACTCAAACTTCATGCTCCATTATTACAAATATCATCATAGTTATCATTACATAGTATAAAACAAAATCACATTTCGTCTGTCTGTCTGTCTGTCCCTATGTATGTGAGACCTTTAAAACTACGGAACGGATTTTGATACGGTTTCTTTTAATAGATAGAGTCATTCAAGAGAAAGGTTTATAGGTGCATACAACGAATAATAATAAGTCGGGAAGAGTAACTGCGATCCATAAATGAAATGAAATGAAAAAGTAATTTATTGACATTAGAAAAACCGAAAAAAGATACACATGAAAAAAAAAAGCATACAATTTTAACAATTCTATTGTCAAATGGGATAGACTCAGCTTTGTGCGGCACAGGGAGGTACCACTGCGCCGCGCTGGTTTTCAGTCTATCCCATACTCGAGCGCCGGTGTTAGTCGAGTAGAGTTACAAAAGTAGTGCCAGCGGGGTTTCTCATGCATAAAAAAAAATACTACTTACAGCAGCTTGCTATAACATTTACTCGTTGAGTGCATATTGTAGTAGAGCAATACTGATAAATTTCTGTAAGGCGCAACGAAGTGCGCGCATTCACTAGTAATATTATTAACTCATCTAGTGTGAATAAATCTATTAATAGTAAATTAATATGCTTTCAGAATTCTGAAAATATCACGTTGTGAAACACGAAACATTCAGTGCCTAATTATTTAGGTATTAACAACATCAACGCCAGGATTCCAGCCGCAAGGTAGAGTCAATTTAATAATACCACTACTTTAGTACCGTGTCTCAATAAAAGTTTTATACCACCTTTGTTTTAGTAGTAAATGTTCCAGGAGATATATTATGACAGAGTACTAAAGTGGTAGTTGGGTCGTACATTCCTGCGATGCGAGCGGAAAATTTTATGTCGGATATTTCATTATCCCTCTGCTGTTAGTGAGGGTGTTTCTACGTACTATGTACCTACTATGAGTGTATGTATTGGCTAGTCTAAATATGAAACCCATAATATATTGCCTAGTGTGATAAGACCGCTGATTGTTAACCTAGCATGTATTATTAGGCGAACCTCAAAAGGACTTTAAGCCGCTTCGACCATTTCTGATCTTTTGTGGCAGTCCAGATGAGTTACAATTCACTGCTTAAACCCGTGGCCTTAAGTAAGTTCCAGATGTTTCAGTACAGTGGGTAAAACCGCTGGCACAGCTAGAGATTGTAGCCTATGTGTTATTCAAGACTCCAAGTTATCTCTGTACCAAATTTCAGCTCAATCGTTCCACCCGTTTTGGCGTGAAGTAGTAAAAATCACACTCTCACACTCCCGAACTTTCTCATTTATAATATTAGTCTGATTAGCCACGAACATTAGCTGGTGAAATATATGGTGTAATTGAAAGAACCGTGATTTTACGTTTTACACAACGATGGAAGCCTTAGGTGTTTTCTGCGAATCCTTGCTTTTCATGAAACTGGTATCGTTTCACCGAACAATTAATAAAACTTTACTACATGTACGTCGTACGTCACGAAGATCGCGGTAACCTCATTGTTTGTGACATAGAGACTGAAGCCATGAGTGTAAGCTAGTATTTATTATAACAGTGTTTTTAGACAACCCCATCCTTTTTTTGACCCAGGAAAAATGCCTTACGCATCATCTCCTAACGCCAGGGGGCGTGAGGAGGTATGTGTGCCCCGCCGAAAATGGGCGCGGCAGGGATACCCACTCAAACATCTGGGGGTGTTCCTGCGGGACGCCATAATGCCGGGGCAGCGGCACAACTCATCTGCATACTTTGTGGTCGGCGATGTCGCTCCCGCATCGGCCTTACTAGCCACTCAAGGAAGTGCCGAACCATAACTACGGGCGCTGCTGGGCATTCTTTCATAGATGTAAGAAGCCAGTGATGATCCTACTTTTTAAATCACCTTAAAGTTTCAACACCCAGATTTATATTGTAAACAGATTGTTTTCTTTAAACTGGAAAAGCGGTCCTAATAAGCAGGTTTACAAAGATTTTTACCTCACGTTGTCTCTACTATGTCCATATTTATTATATCTGACCCTAACATTGATTATATAACAAAGGAAGATACGGTACGCGATATCGTTGCTAAAGCCAAACTTGGGACTGCTAGGTCGGAAAGTGTCAATTACCACGCTCGCACCGAAGTAAAAATGTGTGCACGAACCTTATTGGAGCGGTCCATTTGCGAGACTCCGGTACCGTATCTTCTCTTTTTATTTTAATCTAAAGACCTTAAGCAATCTGGTATGAAGCTAACATAAAAACGACACGCTACGTGTGTACAGGTCGTTTAATACCTACACGGGCAATTCTAGCAGTAAATAATAGGGCTGTGCCACGATCGCTCGGCGGGGCATCCGACCACAGTGGACTTCATCAGTGGACAATGCAGAAGACCATGTTGAGTTAAAGAATAACTAAACTTTGTTTAAAAATTCTTTGTTTTTACAATGTTTAGCTATTATTCAAACATTGTAAGGCTTTTTCAAAATTTCAGTTGTATTTACAAGCTTTATCCTTTCACCTGTCTGTTGTCTGTCTGTCTGTCTGTAATCAAATCTTGCAAGTTTAATTTGACCCACTTCCCGGTTTCCAATTGAGCTGAAAATTTGCATGCGTGTGTAAATCGGATGACAATGCAATATTTTTATGACATCGAGCTGATCTGATGATGGAGCTGGAAGGTGGCCAAAGGAACTCTGTCATAAAACAAGGCAACCCCATCGAGTTTGGGCTCATTTGATTCGTCTTGACGAGTACTTTATGATGCAAGATGATAACAATAATTAAAACTTGTTTTTAAAAAGTATTTTTTAAATTTCACTTGTTTTCTTAATTTTTGTCTTTATATGAAAAGCTTTGTAAAGTAAATGCTTTCGCCATATTATATGTATAAAATAAGTGTATAATTAATATGTAAAAATCCCACACAAATCTTTTTACAGTACCTATTGTCTTCATTCATACTAATTATATGACTAAATTCTAAAAATAGCAGATAGATCTGATTGTTCTTGATGTAGCAAGAAGTGAAGAGAAAACTTCACATAATAAGTTTCACTTAACAGAATAATATTTTTTAGTACAATATAAATTTTTAGATAGATCACCGAGCTGAGTACTATTATCACAACATTGCGATACCCGGCTGAAAATAAATTATAATATAATTTTCTTAAATAAAAAGCTTAATATTAACCTAATCATCGCACCTTTCGTGATTCATCGTCCACCGCATCTGCACTTTCCATCAGGTGGGACGCAGGCCTATTTAGTATATAAAAAAACAATACCCAACTGCCACTTTTACTCTGTGGTCTAACTATTACTCGGCTTACGTCGGAAAATTGAAAAGTTAACGAGCCTATTCCACCATGCTCGCGTTTCGCCCGACCACCTTTTGTTTCCTTTCGCCGCCGGAACTCCTCTTATTAGAGGAAATTGTTTGGAGAAACATGAAAGGTGAACAGAACTGCTGATGACCTAATTCTGAAGGCTGATGAGAGACTAATCATTTTGGTTAATGAGGTTTAGCCTTGGACCTTGTACCTGAAAGACCAGTTTAGTCGTGCTTGCTTGATGGACCAAATATTATTATTTTGATAATAAAATAAGGATCTGATAAATGTTTTTATAACGCGGGTATGAATTGGTAACAGTACTTAGCTGACAATCGGTGATAAAAACGCGCGTACTACGAATATACGCAAGACTCGTCTTGCGCGTATGAATACAATCAAAATCAAAGTGTGGGAAATGTACCACTACCGTTTGGTTTTAAACAATTTCTACTCAGCTTAAGAAAATTTTTATCCCACTGTCTTAAAAAAATCACTTATAGCTATAAAATCGTCAATACCGCTTCTTATTTGAGCCTAATAAGCTTTCATTGTATGTATATTTTGTCTGTACGTTGTGTTCTATAACGTATATCATTAATTATTAAAATATATAAAAATGTATTATCTACTAACTTTGAAAAGCCGTTATATGTATATAGACAATGTTTAGCCATAAAATTCTTTTATTTTTTCTTCTCTTACATCTTTTAAATCTCTCAGATATTAGCCTAAGTATTTAAGTTAAGGTATGTTTTAAATTTTAAGTGTTTAACTTAGTATTTAGTGTTTATAAGTATTTAAACCCTTAACTCTTAATGAGCTCCGTGAATTGTGAAGATTCTCACTTAAAATGGACAAGCAAGCACTCGACTTCATCTCCTAACTCCTTAGTTATTCAAAAGGGTCCCTCGAATTATGTACTTTCGACGCCTTTTGTATTTTAAGGGTTTATGTTTGTTGTATTTTTAGCAT
This sequence comes from Hemithea aestivaria, assembly GCA_947507615.1. Taxonomy (NCBI): domain Eukaryota; kingdom Metazoa; phylum Arthropoda; class Insecta; order Lepidoptera; family Geometridae; genus Hemithea; species Hemithea aestivaria. The sequence goes on from OX382335.1 coordinate 11,608,520, forward strand.
AAATAAACAAGAAATTTGAGGTTTTTTGTAGTTTTTAAACATACATAAGATTTTAGATTTTTGATGACAATGAGTCAAGATGAACAAATCAAGTACTCTGTGGTAAGCATCATGATTGGCTAAATTGACACATTAAATTGTGCTACACTTAAGTCTTTCTATTTAATCTGTAGGAATCATAAAAATAAATATAATATATTGTGAATATTATCCAGAACAACAGGGATATAGCTTTCTTCTAAGTTGTAAGTGGGGACGAGCTACGTCACCACTTGTTAAATGATCCACTCGCAACTTCGCGATTTTGCGATGTTGTTTGTAATGTGGTGCGTCGTGTTGTGGCGACCTCGAGGCGTGAGCAGCTGATGAAGGACATCGTAATTGTTCGACACCCAGGGTCGAGTCTAGCTTCGACTTTTTTATTTTTTATAAAACAAAGTAAGAAGGCGAACAAGACGCTCTCCTGATGATAAGAGATAACGCTGCCTACAATTAGTATAGTGCTACCCAGTGCACTGCGCCAACACTTCTTATTTGAGAGTCATATGATGTGTAAGACTCTTCATCAGCCCAATAATTTCACTAACTATAGTGCCCTCCTACCGAAGCACAGTAATGTTTGCACACCATTGCTCAGGTGGTTATATCTGTGAGTTTATTTGGTACAGATATAAAATCAATATAACACTCGCGTTAGTTTCAAAATCGTAATGTTGCACTCCATGATTTAATAACTACCTTAATAACTTTAGCGCGTGAGTGTATGTATAGGTAGCTCAAACGCGTATTTAGGCGGTATATGTGGGCTAATTAAATAAGTACCTACATAATACGTTACTATTGTATCGACATTCTTGCGGTTTCCTTTGAACCAGCTCATTGGGTTTGTACTGAATTAGTAGAAACTTCCAGAGAAGGGACGTTAGTGTGCTTCATTTCAAGTTTACCCATCTTGTAGGTAATAAAACCTTTCTCCTTCCTTCAACTTCGAATGTACCTACAACTTATGAAGGGACTACGAATATGGTAGGTACTAGTAGGTATTCGTACAAATAAAAGTAAATTATTAAAAGTAAATTAATATAACATGATGAAAACACGTCTCTACGTTGCTGTAGCTTTTGGATATTCTATCAGTATTTTCGGGGAAATATTAATTGGCATGTATAAATAAATCAATTAAACTGTTCCGGCAGTTGCTCCCCCTAATGGCATCGGATGTTATGAGTGCAACCACCCTTACATGACCCTCCCGCCCCCCACATCCTCTCATAAATTGGATAGGATAGATGAGATAGCTTAATAAGTACAGGTCAAGGGATATTGGTTCATGAGAATCCGAATTGTAAACTTGAAAATTACTTCGAGTATGTTCTCACTTAACTTTTAAAAATAAAAAGTGTAAAGATACCAACAAAAATATATAAAACTGACTAAACCAACTGCAATCAAACTCTCAAACCAACCATTGTGGTGACAATGTTATCTTAAATATATAAAAGGAAAGAGTGACTGATTGACTGACTGTCAGATCTATCAACGCACTGCCTAAACCGCTGGGCGGATTGGTTTGAAATTTGGAAAACAGATAGGTTTTATGATGTAGACCTCCGCTAAGAAAGAATTTTGCCACGCGGGCAAAGCCGCGAGCAGCTAGTAAATAATATTATAATAGTTAAAACCATCTGACAGTGGTTTGGGGCACTTTGATTTTCTGTAGATTGGCGTGTGGCCCATCTGCGGTTAATACATTACAGTTGAAGTAGATGTAGTATTTTTTGCTTGTTTTTTCTCAATAAAGGCATTTATACACATACATACATACATACATACATACATACAATCACGCCTGGTTCCCGCTGGAGTAGGCAGAGACTATTTCCCTCCATTTGGTACGATCCTGACACACCTCTAAAGGCATTTACTATGAAAAAAAATACAAAGTTAGAAAAGCTTTTATTATATAGGTTTAAATAAGGTATTTAAATACCTTATTTGTAGGTTTAGGCTTAAATAATGATCATTATACCGAATAGAGCTATAGAACTTCAAAATAGCATCCACCAAAACCTCTAAAATAGCACTCCAAATCCAAACATTATCGCGCATAAACGCCGTTAATTCTATTATAATAGATACCAAATTTAGGCTAAAATCACAGATCACTTAATAGGATTATATCATCCAGTGTGCCATTTTGTACCGGCGTCTAGACTCTAGACAAATTATGCAAAAGGCCAACGCTAAATATGTTCCTAGTGACCTACTGAGATGACAGCGGCTGTGGATAAACACCGCGGAAGGGTCCTCCTATCAGTGAGGACCAAACGCCGTCGGGGCCGCGAATGAGTGCTTAGGCATACCCGCTGCCCCGGCATTAAGGCATCCCGCAGGAATATCCCCAGGTTTTTTAGTGGGTATCCCCGCCGCGCCCATCTTCGGCAGGGGAGTACCCCCCCGCACCCCTCCCCCGGGCGTGTAGTGATGATGCGTAACGCCTTTTTCAAGGGTCAAAAACAAAGTCAAGCGTTTTATACTTTTCTAAAGCGGGATCAGATAGAGACCATAAACTAACGAGTGAGCAACTGAAACATAGCCTATGAAGTGAGAGCGTTCTAACAAATTTGTACTTGTCAATAATTCTAATTTATAATTATTGCAATTCAATTGTTTCATACAGTTATTCGAATGTTATCACTATATTATGCAGTTTTGTTTCGCTACAGCAGAATATCGCTCAGGTTTAAAGAAGCCTTTATACACACAAAATGTACAAATTGTGATGCAATTAGTTTCAACAGTAATTTACTCACATTTTAAAATCATTTCAAACCAATAAGACTGTTCCCCTTCACAAATTATTCCCTGACTAAAATCATTTTCGAAGTTGTAAAATTGAACGCGTACGGAAGCGGGTCATTGAATTAATCGCTAATTAGATTCGTGCTGAACCAATAATGATGTTGGGCGGTGTTATCAGGAAGGCTTAAAACATGTCATGCTGTGGAGAGTCGTTTATCAGTCGAGGCCGGTCGAGTAGCGAGAGGTAATTAAACGTTACACACGGACACACTGATGGACAGATAGGAAAGAAGTCGTTTTTTTATGCAAAAGAAGTAAGAAGGTGAGTAATACGCTGTCCTGATGGTAAGCGATAACGCTGCTCATACACTTATCAGTACAATTCCACTCAGGATTTTACAATGATGTAAAATTCTAGGTGCGCTGCACTAACACTTACTAAAGAGTTATAAGATGTTAAGACTCTTCAGCCCAGTAATTTCACTAGCTGCATGCCCTCCTACCGAAGAATACAATGGAAGACCTACAGAGTGGAATTGAAACTTCGTAAAACAGCTGTTTTAGATTTCTTTAAGCTAATCTAAATACCTGTTCTCGAGTGAAGTCCTCGTCTCGGCAAACGCAATGAAAACCCTAATGGGTGCAGTAAAATAAACGTATCTAAATATATAAAAGGAAAGAGTGACTGATTGACTGACTGATATATCAACGCACAGCCTAAACCGCTGGACGGATTGGATTGAAATTCGGAACACAGATAGGTTTTATGACGTAGACCTCCGCTAAGAAAGAATTTTGTCAAGCGGGCAAAGCTGCGAGCATAAGCTAGTGACATGATCAATCTAAATATCTACCTTTAAGAATTATAAAAAATATTATTGTCAGACAAAACAAGTATCCGTGTGTAACAAACGATGCGGAACAAACGTCCTGGCCACGACAAGTGAAATGAAATGGATAGGAACGAAGATACACGAGATGTCGGCTGCGGTGTCGAGTGTCACCCGCGATCTGTGCTGGAATTGGGAAAGATTTCCGCCCAGTTTGAATGCTAAATGCTCGCTTTTGAAGGTTCTTGGACATTTGACTGAAGGTTTAATTGTTTTGAATGAATCTGTGCTCATTTTTAACTGAAAATGTATTACAAAAAAAATTAAATTGTGCACAGATGTTGTGTGAAATAATCTAAACATACCTATAAAAGGAATAAGTGACTGACTGATTTGTCAACAGAGCCTAAACCGCTGGACGGATTGAGTTCAAATTTTGGAATTTGGAACAGATAGGTTTTAGACCCAGACCTCTACTAGGAAGGGATTTGCTACGCGGATATTGCCGCGAGTATAAACTAGTCCTGTATAAAATGATTTTAAGTAATAGCTTTTATTTCAGAATAGAACACGCGCAATACTCAAAGACAAATTAATCTAGCAGCAAGCATATAACGGCGAAGACACTCGATTAAGCCTTCAATGCGCAGGCAAGTAGTTCTTGCTGATTCTTCAATTAGAAAATTAAGCTTGACATAAAACCTGCCTTGCCTTGCCTTGCCTGGAAGAGATCGCTCTAAGCGATAAGGCCGCCCATTGTGGATATTAGTACTTTTATTTAGTTTTAAGTCTATTTTGTTATTTTTGTCCCAATAAAGAGTATTGTATTGTATTGTTTTGTATAAAGATACATGTTACGTAGACATCCTAAGTAGCTATGGAAAGATTTTTCAATGCGGGTAAAGTCAAGAGCATAACTTAGTATATTACACGAGGTAGTGTGTCATGATAACGGTTCAAGCATTTTACCTTTATCACATTCAAGAACAAATTTTGCTTACAATTTTACCTTGATCTGAAATCCTCAAGCACCAAGAATCGTATCTCAATGGTACTTCTGTATACTTTCTATCATAGATGTAGCGATACGTAGATAAGCTGACAATTCAAAAATGCATGACCAGTTTTTATTTGTCAAAAATAAAAATATTGTAGCGCTTAACTTCAAAATCCTAACATTTTTGCAAGCAATTCATAACAAACCTGTCAACAAAAAAACGGTCACAGTTACAATAGATTCGCTTTCCTTTTCTATCTAGTTAAATGAGCAAAGAAGAGATTATTATTATTAGCGATAAGACAGCCAATTGTAACCCTGTTCAGTTACAAATGTATTTAATTTTGTATAACCACTCACACGTCCGCGCTTGACAGCTGCAAAAGCGTTGAACGTCCGCGTCCGCGATCCAAATCGAATCGCGTCAAGCGCTCACTACTGATACCTACTAAACGTCGATTCTCTAGCAAACTATTGAACCATTTTATATGAAAAAATAGCATTATATAGTTTAAACTATAAAGAAATAAAATATCTGAAAATATTAATTCAAATATTAATACAAAGTATATAAAAAAAAATCGAACTTGGCAATATGTATTAATTTTAGGTATTTTTTTGGTTTAAACATTTTTTTACGCAACATCTCTGAATATTTCTTATTTTTACCTGCATATTATTAAACTAGATTATATAAGCTCTGATTTGATACCAAAATATAATTAATTGAAAAGTACAGTGTAGCACAATAAATCAAAACAAAACACCCATTCGTGTATAAATCTTTAGCGCCTAGAACAAAATCCTAAGATTAGAAATATTAAATCAATGAACTTAAACTATTTTAGTATATATTTTTTAATTTTAGATATACGTAACTAATCATGTTGAACTGTTTTTCTAAATTTACGTTGTATTTTAATAAAATAATAGTTGATTGAAATTAATCATGGAAAAATATTACGGAAACGCGGCATACGCGACAAAAATTTTACATGTCGACTTTAAAACATGTAAAATGGTCCTGATTGAGTTTATTTCCTTAATATTTGTACCAATTCCGAAAGATAGTATCATGAGGATTATAATAATATATAATTTTAATAAAATAAGGTGAATTATAAACATTTTATACGCAGATTTCTCTGGCACGCATGAAAACTTCGAAACTATAATTTCAAAAAATTAATTTTAAATGTTGCCAAGAGCTTAGCTTCAAATTTTAATGACCACACATTTAAAATATTAATTACAAAGCCATTTACAATCATATTTACGCAACCTTTCAGCGTTTTCATAGATGAAACATGTTTTTAAAGTAGTAAGTCTCTAAAGCCGCTATAGCGGCGTTTAACTCAACTTTTTTTCGGACCGCTATAGCGGTCGGGACGTTTGAGTGGATATTGTTTGTTTGTATTTTTTTGTGTGCAACAAAGTGTTAAAGAGATTATAATTTATTGTTGTCTTGATCAGCTTTGTCTCTCCTTATCCAACTCTATGCTTTATATTATTTCTGATTCTCTCAAACCTCAATAAGAACCAATATTCGTTACGACAAAGTCGTTCAATATCAATAATCTTCGATTATTCTGATTTTCCATTATATTAGGCACTCCAATCTTATATTGATATCCTCTCATAATATATTGCCGTAAGAGGCTTTATTACATGGCTTATAAGATATGACTAGCTGAATCCGCTAGCTTTGGGCTGGTTTAGAACTATGTCCTCGTATTTTGCGTCGCTATGTCTAAGCAAAATTATATTATTAGCCATTTTGAACCTTTCTTCGTAGTCAACAAGAAAGCCTTATAGTTTCGCTTTATCCATCTGTCCGTCCGTGGCTTTACAAAAAACTATAAGTCCTAAAAAGTTGTAATTTTGCATAGATAAAGACAATAGTAAGGGTAATAAAACGGTAGAAAAAAAATATAAAAAATCAATTACTTTAGGGTATCTCCCACACATGGCTGATCCCATCATGTGGGTATCGTTGAATAGGTATTTCAAAATGAGGGGCGGATCGATTTAGTGACCCATTTGAAAGACATTCATGTTTACAACATTTTTCGAGCTCCCCCTTGTAAAATCTAAACTACTGGGTTTAAAAAACTGAAATAAATCAAGAATATGCTTTCAATCATGAACTTTCCAGGAAAACTATAGCAGTTAAGATAGCTTTATTAATCTTAAAGATATCGTTGATGAAAGTAAAAGGCAGTACTATTCGATTTGCCAGTACTACGGAAATCTACTTGCGTAGCCCAAATAGCGCTTTGCCTATTTATTTCTTAATAAAGGCATTTATTGCCTCGTAAAAAAACATAATTTCTTTAAGATACTATATTATACTATCTATATAATCTATACCTACGTTAGAAGCAATTAAAATATCCTAAAATCCCTGCTTTACAAAAAATTACAAAGCCGTCTAGACTTGAGGCTAAAAGTCTCTCGAACCACTCACACATTTTTAACATTTACTTAGTGTGATCGATGGCACATTGAATTGTTGTGAAAGGCGTAATTTTGAATAGTATATATTTGATAAACTTTGAATAGGCGTAATTTGAGGTTGATAGATGGATTTTAGGCAAAATAGGGATGTTGACTAAAAAATGTTTTTGCCACAATGTAGAGTATTGAAAAATATTGGACACATAACTATATTTATATTCGTAAATCTCATAAAAAACTTGAAAGATACAACGCACTAAAGTTGCTTGATCGTGACGTCACACCACTAAATCTAGCACATTTTTGTTTAGTGGTGAGACGTCACGCGTCCCAACACAGAATCTTAATAGCAATTTTTAGCAGCCAATTTTTATTTTATTAGCAAGAGAAAAAATACGTATCGAATATTTTTTTATTATTAAAATTACAGACTAATTGTATTTTAAAAATTTTGACCTTGTCAACATCCCTATTTGAACCCTTATACTAATTTTGCCACACCTTTATTTAGGAACTTTCCTCGAGGACCTTCCTGTAAAACTACGCAATATCGTGGCCAAAATATTTTTAACTCTGAATCGCTGAAATACAGTTCGCTGCAAGCGCCAAGAAAATTTTGTACCTAAATGTTACCAAAAGAAAACAAATATTTATAATTTAGTTTAGAATTGTATTTAGTTCTTGTTCTTGTACGTTGTATCACATTGTGTTATCTAATTTAATTTAGAGTATTCATATCTCTTTAATTTACTGTCGTCCTGGTAGAAACATTCATTTAAAGGCAATTCATCGGAACAAAAGTACCACAGAACAATTGAACTCAAAATAGACTCAGTTTCAATTCACGAAGGGGCAAGCAGGGAGTGCATCGGACAGATAGCCGTGATGCATTAGCGGGCTTCGGTATAAAGTACACAAGTGGTATCTCTACGCCACGCCTTGCCGCTAGCTCGGGCGGTTATTTCGAGGAACGATATTAAAACGATTCTTTTATTCATTATAAGCAGTTAGCCTTTAACCACGACCTCGCGTGATGTTAAGGGACGATGCGGCCGTATTTGGTAGCAGTCTGCGCCTAGAAGGTGGGATAAATCCCTCCCTGGCTCCTCTGAACATCATGCCGGTACACGGAAGGTACTGTATATATTATGTGCTATATATATGTGCTTTTATTGAGAAAAAAGGACAATGCTACAGGGACTTACAAAATATTGATAAAGCAATAAATAGATAAAGCAAGCATACTCATACGACAAGTCATAGATCGATTACAAATTAAACTACAGAAAATCCAGAATTATGAGGAAATTAAAACACTCATAAGAAGTTACCACTTAAAACTGTTTGATCAGATCTCGTAACCAGATTAAAGACTAGATTAATTTTAAGTTGTATTGTAGTCTAATTATTTCCTATGTATCTTGGTTGCAATAAAGTGTTTTTCTATTCTATTTCTATTCTATTATATAAATTGTCTGGGCTCTTAAAAAAATCAGAAGTTAAACTGTTTTTAAATCACGTTTTAATCTCGTTGCTCTAAATACAAGCCAATTTTTATATTATCTTCAACAAAGAAAATTAACTTTTATAACAAAGAAACTAAATCAATTTCATAATTTTATAGCTGTAATTATAAATTTAATAAAATAAACCAACAGATTAGTTTAAAGTAATAAATTCAAGCAAAGCTGAAACAATACTCATTTCGGAATGCAGGTAGAGCGTATGAAACAAAGCCCGGCTGCACTAAATCATTCGTGCCGTAGATTTAAATAGCTTACTTAATTTAAATTTTATAATAATCTCCGCTTTTGAAATGGCCCGGTATAAGCCCATAGCTTTTGGGTGACTTCTCTACGTGGGGATCTAGTGTGCGCGTCAGAATTTAAATTTTAAATTGTGTTTTGCTTAACTTGGTCAAAAATTAAAGCCGGTGACGGTGCCGTGTTTGCACTGAAGGGATTCGAAGTTTAGTTTGAACAACTTTCATTTTTAAACAGTTCATTCATCTGTTATGTAACGGGGCTACAAAATGAGAAGTGTTTTGGAAACAAGATTTGACACATTAAAAAAAAATTAATAATAAAAGTAATAACAAATTTTGTTTTGTGAGTGAGGCTTTTGATAAATTTTATAATAACGAATACTACTAACATTTGCGAACATAGTGCGTGCTTGTAAGATATAGTTTAAGTAATTTAAGTTATTATAAGAGCTAATGATATTATAATACTTAGAGAACTATTTAAGAAGGAGATAGTGTTCCTCTCTAATATCCTTCAAAAATGGCATTTTAATTTTCAAATATAGATATAACATTTCTAGGTACACCATAATATTTTACAAATAACAAAAACTCCCTAAATATAGCAATTAAAATTAATTTTTAAACCGTTTTCATTACGCTTGCTTTACATTGGATCACTTTTCATTAAGTGGCACAATTTAAAATACCCGGTGGGCTTGTCAAATAAATCACGAAAATATCTCAAAAATGAGGTACCGTTATTAATAAAGGGCTTGGTGGGTAAACACCCTACCCTTTTGAAAATGTGGAATATTTCTCCGGATTCCGAAAGGCACGTCGGTAAATAGCTGTCAAAAATAAAGGTTTAAACACACCACTCGTGAAAGGGCTTAGTAATTAGGGGCTAGTTTTATTTATATTTAAAAGAGATTCAGCAAAAAATATCAAATTATGCTATGGTTCTTCTTGCTCCTGAATCAAAAACGACAAACGACGAACGACGAGCACGATGTGTGTCATTGTGAGGCAAATAAATCAGCTATATAAATGAAGTGTTTTCTCTTTTTGTAAAATCAACCCCAGAACTAATTTCACTAGGGGAGCTGGCAAAAAAAAACATTATAATATTAATATTCTTTTTCTTAACAACAACATTTGTCTAGTTATTGTTATAATTAAATATCACAATAATAAATCAGTGCGTATAATACAGCGTAAGCTATTTGATTGTAGAAGTAATATTTTAGAGATAAGCGCAGTGAGTAATAACCTTAATGCCAACTCAAACAAATTAAAATACCTTGCTAGCAATAAATGGGTGAGTGGAGAAGTGAAAAAAAGAAATTTAATATTGCTCAGGGCTCGCTAATCGGTAGCAGAAGCTTGTTTTTACACCGTTATTGTCACAGATGAAATTAATACCGTTGGAGAAATAACACCATACAGAATGATTTTGTTGTCATATTTTTATTAAAGAGATGTCGTTAGTATATAGAACGTTAATAAAAAATAAAACTTAGAACTAGAAAAATGTGCCCATATTTTTTTCTAATGTGAAAATGAAATGAATTCCATCCACCTACTATAACTTTTATTGTATTCAATTTGTTTTATTCTGTTCGTCAACTGATAGATTATAATTAGACTTCTTCTAGTCTGTATCTTCTGCATTTTGTTTAATCGCAGGTCATTTCTCCATCAAAACGCAGAGTGTCCACAATTTTGTTCATATTTCCGCGCTGCGTGATTATTTCAAGAAGATAAAGACATTTTATTGACAGTAAAAACATAACCAAACCGATACACAGGAAAAAAAAACATTTTGAAGTTGAAATAATTTTATTGCCAATGGAGAAGGAGAAAAGTCGAGTCGAGTAGTTGGGGAAGATGTCTAACTGCATCAAGAAACTACACACTACACCATACATGTCTAACACAACTGGCGGAGGGTTCGCAAATTAATGAACAACTTCATTAAGCTTAAGTAGGATTGTCACTAATGTCCGAAGTAAAAAATTATGTCCACGGACCCCTAAAACGAACGGAATTAATTGACAAAATTAACGCATGGCCACACCGACTCGGGAGGGGGATGGCAACAATGGCTGAATAACTGAATTGTTGTAATTTCTGAATTTAATTTCCCATTTCTACTTTTGAATGGCTTTGAAACGATCGCTTTAAAATTAGGTGTCGTTTTTGAGATAATGAAATATTTTGTCTCGTTAAAAAAGGATTGATTTTGGTGAAGACTTTGAACACGCGCTTTTAAGCGTTATAATAATATAATGAGACTTGGCAAATTTAATTTAAGAATACTTAGATAGAAGTGGTATGTTCATAATATAACGTGTATCCTAAGACATTTAAAAGTTATTTTGCTAAGACATGACAGACAAATATTCTAAATCAATGGACATGACTATACTAAAGCTAAGTACTTAGTTTGTCCCTATAGAATCTATTTTTATAAAAGTTATATTATAACAAAATGGTACCAGATTTTCATGTAAAAGTCAAATAATATCAGTCGTTCACTTAGATATTGCAATAAAAATATTTTTTCCATAGCCTTTAAATACGGTTCACGGAACTGGCATTTTGAGTGAGAGGTATAGGCCAATATAGATGCGGTATTCATTCTTTTTCTCTTCATACTTTTAACCTTAGGAAATAAAAATAACGGGAAACGGTTCCAGAACTAATTCCTTTGAGAAAAATTCTATCTGTTTCTCCCGGGGAGAGGTAACGGACACCAATAATGATACTACACAATTTAAACTTTTTTTTCAGTACAAACAATATTATGAGCTAACTGAAAAATCCAAAGCACTAATGAATTTTCGATAACATCACTATGCACGCACCCGACAAAATTGTCAAACACTGGCATAAAATATACGCACACGAGTACGTACACACAGATATAATAGCATGTACTCGTATTGTGACAGCTTTTTTTTGTGAGTTTTATACAACCGGTATGCACGGTGGTCTCTTTTTTTTGGCAAGGGGGACACAACAGTTACGTATCCAGTTGGATTTATGGTCTAAGCTTTTAACTGAAAACCAGGTTTGTTGCCCAGTTGGCTTTATAGCTGGCCACAAATAGATTGCTGAAAATGTTCAAAACATTTTTTCATTACGTCGCAACCAACCACGCTTTATTATATGGAGCTTCACCACTCGACGTAGTTGGTTTGATTTACACAGTTAGGGCACCACAAAGGCTGTTTCTACTACGTTCTCCTTTGAAATGATTGGTCCATAGTAAGATGAATACAAAATAAATTCTTTTAGGTTTTAGGGATAACTTTTTTACCAGGCAATATAATTCACGGGCAAAATATGATTTTTTAAGCAAAATTTTAATAAAAATATTATGCGTATTTAATTTAAATAATCGATCAGCTTATAAAAATAACATATTGGGGAAACCTTACATCTTAGTTTACTGTAAAGTAAGCAAAAGCGTGGCTATTCACTTATATCCACTAGACAAAACCGTATCGCCAAGCGGTAATTTGGCGGTGTTCTGGAACAATTTTCAGTAAATCTAGATAGTTTTTAAGCTTTAATCACCGATGCGACAATGACCGACAACGCGGAGGTTCAATGCCACTGTTGTAACAGACGTCTACTATATAGGTGATAGTAACGCTCATCATTATGCAGACCGCCTGCTTTTGTGTCAATTTTTAACATAAATATATTACAAAGCTTGAATTCAGTGGCTCACCTAAAATGTGTTGTTTTTAAAAACAATGTCTCCATTGTACTAATATAGTATGGATTTCTAGATATATGGAATGGATGCTCAAAGCAATTCATCTATGGAGTACAAATAAGTTTCCGCCGTTTTTTAACACAAATTAAATATTTATTATAGAAGAACGGTAATATAAATTTATTTCAATTATAAGCAAGTTCTTTTTGTGTTTGTGATGAATCTTCCTCCAATAATTCCTCCAATTCTGCATCCTCGTAAATTTTTGGCCTTACACTACGATCTTTGTCTTCTACGTCGAAATCACCGTTTTTAAACTTTTGAAACCACTCTCGACACGTTCTCTCACTCAAAGCACCCTCACCATATGCTGCTACGAGCAATTGATGCGCCTCAGCAGCAGATTTCTTTAAATTAAAAAATTAAACTAATAATTTACCGCAAATGACGCTTACTTGGCTCAAATTTTGACATTTTCAACTTATAAAAATTATATTTTACCAATATAAAATCAATAATATTAATAGGTTAATTATGTTGTTTTTGAATGTCCAAACTATTTTTTAAGCCGGTTATCATCTGCGAAAGCTAACCGAAACTCAGTGCCGTGCCATCTACAATAAAACGGCGGAAACTTATTTGTACACCTAACACAACCACTGAAGACCTCCCTTAATCATTAGCCCCCACAAAAGAAATCTAAAATACCCTTTTTGTATCATTTCCTCGGGCTCAGATTAATTCAGAGTCAGATTCCTTGTTAGTGCCGCCTTAGGCCAGGATCAAAGAAGGGAAATAATTAAATCAACTATTGTTTGTTTCGACAGATGCCGACTAAATAAGCTGATTGGACGGTTCTACTAAACAATATTAATGGCGGAATCAAATTACTGATTGCTTTTGAACGCGATAAACGAGAAATTGGAATAATCTGGTTAATGACTTTATTACAATAAATTGCGACTAATTATAAATTTGAATTTGGTGAAATAAAAGGAAAGTCTTTGTTATTTTCAGAGTCTGTTGCTAACTTACACAAATCTTGTAAATATAAATATTTAAAAAATCCCTACATGATTCTTGACTGTTCTTCTCTTACGTGCTCTATACCGTGTATTTAGTATTGAGCGATAGCCTTAAAATAAACTAAATAATAGTTTATAATATGATTTTTTATTTTCATCAAATCATTTTGAATTTGAATTGAGCTTTAATTTAAAGACTACAGAAGAGTTAGTCCTTTAAAGTTTTAAAGTTAATATTGACGTTTAAACCAAGCCGTAAGCATCAGAATGTTTCCTAAACATCCCAATCTACATTCAATTCAGCAAAGCTAACGTTACTAGTCATAATCGAAACCCGATATTTGGTTCATAAAACCCTGTAACGGTACACGTCTTGCATGATAATTGCTGGCCCAGATACACGTAACAAATACAGAGGTAATGCCATTATGAACACAATGAGGCACGAACGACGAACATGGCGGATGCCACGTACTCGTATGTGTGATCAAAGGGCTAGAAAAATATACAAATTTTTAACATCTTTTTATAAACAACTTTTCACAGTCAGATCAGTATAGCGCTGTCTTATTTTCTACGAATTTGATATTTTCTTTAACTAAAGGTACATAAAATCTGACTTGCATTAAAATGTGTACCTACCCATCTATTGACATAGTTGGGCGTACTATTGTGTAAATGTCTGAGAACGCACAAAGTACGCCCAAACTTACATGTATGTACGTAAGTACATACATGTAAGTTTGGGCGTACTAGCAGTCTTCTTTTTAATGTTTTGTAGTTTCAGTTCCGTAAATACGTAAGTCTAAGGTAGAAACATCATTATTAAGTAAGGGTTTACATACACCCACTTGTGTGCCCAAACATCGCTTAAGTTTTCAACTTAATGACTTGGCGTGCGCCTTTGTTTTTGTTGGAAATGTTAGAATTAATGCGTCAGAACGTTACGTCTACATTATGTGCTGTAAAAATAGAAGCAGAATATATAATTATAATCAAAAGGTCGTCCACTTTTAAAGTAAACACCATTCTCTTAAACTTAAGAAACATTTTAATTGGGGGACAGACACACTTTAAAAGTTGATGAGCTGTAACTTCAGAGTCAGACCATTCTTAATTTGCATGTCGTTCTGAAAGACGTCAGTGACATTTTATTTGACGGTAAGGTGCAATTTAAAAATGGTCTTTCTCTTCTAGAGTTTAACTCAAATCTATAAAAATGTTTTCAATTAAAAAAGGCTCATCGTAGATAAAGCTCTCCTAAAACCAAATGATCGTGAAACTAAAAGCACAAAGGATTGACTCCAGAATCAGAACTCATAAAATCTAACCGCCACTTCGATCACCATTGATGTCCACAATCTCAGCAGATATCAGTTCCCTGCATAGATGAATTGTCCCGATAGATGCCATGAAAACGTCAGTTTGTATGAATTCAGTTTGTGACGACGGTTCTTGTAACAGAATCGAAACGTCGAGGTTGGTTTTATAATGTTTTTGTAAAACAAGCATTAAATACGTACGCGATAAGTCCCGACTAATATAAGTAATATGAGTTTGTATGAAACCAAAGATTTCATATTTCATTTGGTTTTTCTTCTACCACGTAGTCTTATAAGCAGTTTATATAAATATTTTCTGTGTACGGACATTTTTTTTATAATTTGGACGGCACAATTAGTTTTCTTTCAAACAGCCATCAACCATTGGGTTTCCCTCTGTCTTATGACATCGAATATTAAAATAGGGATATTATAATGAATAGGTACTCTGGGTACATACAGATCAATTATATATTATTATTATGATGACTGCGTTAAGATTTAACGTAAACGTATCAAAGCAAAGATGAATCAAAGAAAGCCGTGATTTTTAGAATTATAACTGTCCAGAATTATACAGTAGAAAATATGATATGAATGCACTATAAATGCATAAAAACAAATATTTCCGCAAACTATGAAATAACCTTTATGCAATTTTTCTTTATACGAGTTCGGATTGGATTACTTCAGACATGAAAAATCTCGACATCTACGCTATGTTATTATTACTGTCCTGCCAATAAAAAAGGTCCTAACTCGGACATTTCCTATATTAATAGTAATAAGTTATCACAATCGAGCTACCACTGAGGTGATTCCCTATTAAAGGTCGGCCAATATGTTCCGGGGATAATAGGGCCCGACGTAAATGGGACTTAGTGACCTTTCCGTGCTTTCGGGACTTCTGACTCGGAGGGACGTGGCTAATGCAGCAGTGACTTACGTCTAGATAGAATAGATAACTCTGTATTGAAACACTACAAATATACAGAAAATTTATAACTAAAACACAATTTCGTAACTTAAGTGTAATAATTGGCGGTCTTATTGGTGAAAGGGATATTATACTTTATAATAAACAAACTTGAGCTCGCGACTTTGCCCGTGTTGCCAAATCCTTCCTTAGCGGAAGTCTACGTCACAAAACCTATATGTATTCCAAATTTCAACCCAATCCGTTTGGTTTGAGCTGTGCGTTGATAGATCAGTCAGTCAGTCAATCAGTCACTCTTTCCTTTTATATATTTAGAAGATAAATATTGTTTCAATTTATTAACCAAATTACTGGGTAGAAGAGTCTTTATATCTTATGACTCTTAAGTAAGTGTTGGTGCAGCTGACCTAAAAGTTTACATCATTGTAAAATCCTGGGTGGCAATATAGCAGCGTTAAGTCTTACCATAAGGAGAGCATCTTGCTCGAAACTTCATTTGCATTAGCTAAGGACACACCTAAACGTATAGAGAGGAATTATAAAGTATTGAAAATAATTTCAGTTATTTATAATATTATAATCAAAATCAATCGATTTTTAATCTCTTGAAGAGTTCATCCGCATGCCCTAAAATCAACCATATTAATTAATATGACTAGACTATTTAAAGCTTCACTACTGCCTACTCAATAATATATCGCCTCAAAGCCCTACCCTCCATAACAGTAATAAGGATTTGGCTTTGGATACGCAATTAAGGAGCGAAACTTTTAATAACCGTCAATTTTACTGGTCTAAAGAACTGATGCGTACTGTGGTCAGATTAATTTTATTGGCACTTTGAAGAGATAATAAAATTACTTTAAATATAACCAGATTTAGAATACAGTCCTCAAATTTTTGGTTATTTTTTTTGTGACCTAGGAAAAATGCGTTACGCATAGTCACCCTGCGTCGGAAAGCACAGGGCGTGCGAAAGTTTGTAAGAATGTATGTATGTTTGTTACTCTTTCATGCCTAAACGGGTGGACCGATTGAACTGAAATTTAGTATAGAGATAGCTTATACCCTAGAAAACATATTATAGGCTAATGTACAGCGGGTATAATCGCTGGGCGAAGCTTGTCTTACATAAGCACCATTACCCTCCCCACCCCATTATGATTACCATCATCAAAATATTATTATTAATATTATTTATTATTAGTCAAAATAGCACAATCTCAAATAGATTCTCCTCAACTACTATCTAAAATTGGTTTAAAAGTACCTACGAGGCCCGTTAGACAGCCAATCTACCTTAAGGTTCCGCATTGCTCGACTAATTATAGGCAAAATTCATTTTTAGTTAGATCAGCGAAACAAGTAAATAAACTTGGTGACTCACCCGATTTAGATTTTGATATATTTAACTTTTCCAATGTAGTTTTTTTCTAGTTTCTACCTATTATTGTATAAAGCAAACAAGTAACTTAGCTTCAATATGCGAAAACTTGTAAATGGTGACTAGAAATTAACATATTTTACCCACTAAGATACACTGTAATGTTTTCCGAATAAAATAAAATAAATCACTCTATTTTATGTCTTTCCTTTCCTTGCTTGGTTGTCTGGAAGAGATCGCTTAGCGATAAGACCGCCAATTATAACACTTTTTTAATGTGTGATATTATTTCTAAGCTTAGCTTATGTAATTTTTATATTATTATCATATGTGTATGTTGTTTAATATAATAGAGGTATAAATAAAAAATTATAAGTATTAAATACTAACCCAGGGTCGAGCCTAGTTTCGACCATTATTTCCGTGAGTTTTAGTCGTTTGTTCACATAATAATATGGATAACTCTCACGTTAGTTTTCAAAAACGTATTTAAATACTTTTTTTCTGGTAAATTTTTTACACTCCAACTTACCCCTTTTTGAATATCAATTTTTCTCCACTCCCTGCATGGTTGTCTGGAAGAGATTGACCGAAAGACCGAAAATTCTAATACTTAGTTTTTATAATATTTTAGTTTTTAAGTTGTTTTGAACATTTTCTTTTGTGTTTCAATAAAGGTTATTTATCTATCTATTTTATTGTATTAGTGGTGTACAATAAAGAGATTTCTATTCTATTCTATTACCTTCCATTGAGAATAATAATAACTGGCGTCTTAATAAAGTTTACTGACGTCTCAGCATATTGAATTATTGCAAAGTTCAAGTTAATACCTCTGAGGAATGTAAAGTCACGAAGAGTCCCTCTAGTTGACTCTTCATTCTATTTTGTGTGCATTAAGAGTTGAGACTTAGGAGTGTTTTCTGAAGGAAGCCATTTACATAATATTTTGTGGAAACTACTTATAAAATTAAGACATTTAAGAATGTAAGATAGTAACTTTATTAGATAGTAACTGAGATATTGTGATTTAATAAAAACCACAATAAAATCCCGTAACTTATTATTTTCGTAGCTTCGTAGAACAGCTACGACTTTCGTAGCAAATTATAGAAATTTGTGTTATAAACTTTATTATGTTTGGAGCCAGCTATTTATAGGTTCTTAATTAACATAATTCCTTATTCAAATCACTTAATAAGGGCTTAAATATAAAAATGATAACAAATTTTTACACGAACACATCCTAAATCCTAATAATATTATGTCATAATATGCTTAGGGCGACGCAATAGGTATTCTAAATATATAAAAGGAAAGACTGACTGATTGACTGACTGACCGGCTGACTGATCGTCAGCCGGTCTCAGCCGTCAGTATCGACGTAGTATCAACGCACAGCCAAAACCACTGAACGGATTGGTTTGGAAAACAGATAGGTTTTATTACGTAGACCTCCGCTAAGAAAGAATTGGTCCACGCGTGCAGAGCCGCGAGCATGATGATGTCGTCCTTTTTTTTTTTTTTTATGTGATGAAGTAGAAGACGAGCTAGACGCTCTCCTGATGTTAAGAGATAACGGCTGCCCATAATCAGTACAGTGTTACCCAGGATTTTACAATTATGTTAAATTCTAGGAGCACTGCACCAATGCTTCTTACTCAAGAGTCATGAGATGTTAAGACCCTTTAGCCCAGTAATTTCTCTAGCTACAGTGCCCTCCTACCGGAGCACAGTGATGTTTGCACATCACTGCTCAGGCGGTAGAATAACTGGCCGTGTGTCCTGGCCGTTTTCGGGCTCGGCGACTGTTAGGACTGGATAGCCTTTGAAATATAATAATATGTACATTCAGGGTGTTGGCTGGTAGTCAACCCTTTGATGTGCTCGTTGGTGGCTTGCATAGCCCACCTTGTTGATGAAGGTACGTGCACATTTGGGGCATTTTAACATCCCATTGTCATAGTTATATGTAATGGCTGCAGAAGGTCGAGCCTTAATCGCATCGCGCTTACGGTCAAGCTCTTCGCGACGCTCTTCTTCAAAGACATTAATATTCTCGTGAATGAGACGTCGCCATTCTGGACGCTGCGCTGCACGGACCTCCCACTGAGAGGGCTCTATGACACATCGTTTCATGTGTCTTTTCAGAACGTCCTTGTATCTCAGGTACTGGCCACCGCGTTTACGCTTACCGTACTGGAGTTCTGAGAAGAAGATGCGCTTCGCCACTCTACTATCCGACATGCGAGACACATGGCCACACCAGCGCAGCTGCCGCCTCATTAGATACATCTTAATGCCGCCTACATTAGCGCGCTTCAGGACGCTAGTGTTCCTGACGCGGTCAGACCATCTGATGTTCACGATGAGCCGCGAGCATAAGCTAGTATGTAATGATAACTGAGATGAGAAGTAAGATTTCAGTCATTAGGCGTGAAAAGGTAAAATAAATGTATAAATACATTCCTGTATAATAACATCTTTGTAAATAAACGGCATAAACTCACTTGTATTTACTTCGGCTGCGTGCCGACCGTTTCGATCCTGTACGAGGATCTTCTTCAGGGAATAGCTGCGGTTACGCGCCGGTGTCCGTGCCCCGCTTAGCACTCAATGTATAATAACTATGTCACACTCAATGTATAATAACTGTATTCCCGCATCTAAATTCATGAATTTATACTGTGATCAATGTTCAATAATACTAAAATATACGAGTATTATTTAAATCAGTACCATTTAATCAAACAGCTGAATTTTAACCACCGATAGGAACGTTTATATATCTATTTGTATAGCTCGTATAGTAATGAGTGAGACTAATTGGGTCACATCGCGTCGGATCACATCGCATTGCGCAGATTGAAATCAAACAGAGCCTGAAATAGAGTACAACCTGATTACTGACTACTCTGCCTTACTTGGTGGATAGTTTTATTCTCAAGAGATAGTGATTATTGAAATTTCGCTATTAAATAAATTGAGTACTCCTACAACATTAATGAGGTGTTATTATTGTATTTTACAAGCTTTTATTTACTATCTTTTGTCTGCATTCAAATCTTGCAAGTCAAAATTTGATCCACTTCCCGGTTCCCGATTGAGCTGAATTTTGCATGCATGTATAAATAGGGTGACAATGCAATATTATGACATGGAGCTGATCTGATGATGGAGCTGGAAGGTGGCCATAGGAACTCCGTAATTAAACATCGCAAACCCATCGAATTAGAGCTAATTTGATTCGTCTTGACGAGTACTGCTAGATGGTAATAATAAAAGCTTATTTTAAAAGGTTTTATTTTTTTATTTCACTTGTTCAATTTGCTCCAGAGTTTCTTTCAATGCTTTGTGGGTTCACTTTATTATTTAAATATTATTATCAAGATCTCCACTGTTATTCTTGTTTCTTCTAATTTTCCAGATTACCAAGGATTATTCATAAATCAAGCGTTATTAAAAAATGCCTTCTGTTTATGACACTTTAAACTTTCGCGGTTTGAACTTTTTATTTAGTAAGGAAACTTTTATATATTTTCTTAAGTTTACCTACTTTTTGTAATAACATTTTGATCAATTATTTTGTCTAGGTCCGTTTTTCTCGGCATTATTTATTTTACAAGCAGGCCGCATAAAAACTGTTTTAAAAATACTCTTTAATAAACTGCAAAATAAACTGTTGAATTCCAACTCTTAAAAATCACTGCACCAGTTTCAAAAGTATAACAAACACAAAGTTCCCTTTAAAAAGTTAAGCAATTAATCCAATAAGCGAACTAAAGTTTGAACAAAGCACAAACTGTCCTTTTTCACGTGCGAGTGTGCCGTGTGACGCAATTAGGGGTCCGCAGCGTCGCGTCGGTAATTAAGCCGTATTTTGGACGCACACAAAGCAAGCCAAGTTTGCACATTAACGGACAAGCGAGTTGACTGATTTTGTCGCTTTTATAGTAAAGCTATTAAGAGGGATAGATTTATCCAGACTTCTAGATTAAGTCAGCTATCATCATAGAAAAAATGTGCTATCATACCAAACTGGAAATAAATTTTAAAATAATAAAAAAAATATTATCATCTAGAGTTTTACCGAGATTTTTTTTCATAAAATCTAAGAATTTACACGTATATTTCAAAATTCGTAGTATATAATATCGAGTGCGAGCGAGATAGTCACATACAAAGACGAGACTCTTAAGCTGTATTTAGACGCTCACAAAGCGAGCCAAGTTTGCACATTAACGGACAAGCGAGTTGACTGATTTTGTGGCTTTATAGTAAAGCTATTAAAAAGATTTACTGGGCTCTTGAAAGTTTGGTATTATTGGAAGACGGTTATGTCCCTTTGTGATAAAGATTGTACATAACAATTGGTAGATAAAGAGAACAAAGAGAGATGGAAAAAGGTATTAAAATTAATTGCAAGTTTTTGAAGAATTAGTTGTATTTATTATAAGAATTTAAATAATTAATAACGAGTTTATTATAATAAAAAATATAATCCTGTGATTATAGTGAATATCCGGTTGTTCCATTAGATTTTCGGAAGAAATCGCTCATTAGCGAAAATACCTCGAAAAAGCTTCATACTACTTATTAAAATCCTACCCTTATTCCGAGAAAGAAAAATTAACTTGCAACTAACTATATCTTAGTGTGCTCTGATGCGAATACGTAGCATCGTTCTGGGTCAGCACCAGCTTAGCCCGGACGAGCTTAGAGAGACCAACCCCAGGAAAATCCTTCAGTTCCTCGAAGCTGCAAGGGTCAGTGGCGAACTATAACGACGCGCAAACGGGGTCTTCTCATCCTCAGTGGCGATCACAATAGGTTATTTCTGGCCGAAGTGATATGCTAAGCCACAAAAAGCAAATAAAAAACAAGAAAACTTTAATTTTTTTTTTTTAAATCAAGCTTTTATTGCTTTGTCAACCGATTTATACATGTATGCAAAATTTCAGCTCAATCGGACACCGGGAAGTGGGTCAAATTAAACTTTCAAGATTTGATTACAGACAGACAGACAGACAACAGACAGGTGAAAGTAATATAAAGCTTGTAAAAATAAAAGAACACTCTCTGACCTTTTATCTGCTAAGTTTATAAATGACATGGTAATTTGAGTCATATTTACTTAGAAGAGCGATAATATGTGCTTACTTGTTAACTTCTATGTAAAACTGTGGGTTTATGACCTAGGAGGTACCTAATGTTATCACAAAATCAAAGGGGCATACTATTGGCGGATGCTAAGTATGCATGTGCTTACAGAGTTGTCGTTTTATAAGGAAAACTTACTAAACCTTTAAATCTGCCTTCATGAATTCTACGACTAAAAAACAATCAATTGAAAAATAACATTGGGGTAGCAAACTTTATTTTGAACGTGAACGATAATAACAAAACTGAGCATAATATTTTTAAGCGTAGTGTATGAGAGCAAGCTTGTACGGACTACAGTACGGCGTACCAGAGCTGCTTCATTTCATGTACAGAATTCCTGTAGAAGGTTTCATCCTGTAGTTTCCTATGTGGCTATGACCACGTGTAATGACTCGAGCTGTCATTAGCCGGGCCACGGTTTGAGATTGAAAATTTAACGAGAGTCATTTCCCTGATACAGACGCTTGGAGCGCCCTTCTGATACAGAATGTGTTTTTAGTTTGTTTTTTGAATTTCCTCATCGCTTGGACACATTGCAAGCTTAATAATTGTTATGAGCTATGTTTAGACTATCAATACTGATGAGGTGCCTTATAAATTCGTATTAAATCGCAAATTGGATCTGAACTTAAGAGTTCTTTTAGTAAACAAGTGAAATTTAAAAAATACTTTTTAAAAACAAGCTTTAATTATTGTTATCATCTTGCATCATAAAGTATTCGTCAAGACGAATCAAATGAGCCCAAACTCGATGGGGTTGCGTTGTTTTATGACAGAGTTCCTTTGGCCACCTTCCAGCTCCATCATCAGATCAGCTCGATGTCATAAAAATATTGCATTGTCATCCGATTTACACACGCATGCAAATTTTCAGCTCAATTGGAAACCGGGAAGTGGGTCAAATTAAACTTGCAAGATTTGATTACAGACAGACAGACAGACAGACAGACAGACAGACAGACAGACAGACAGACAACAGACAGGTGAAAGTAATATAAAGCTTGTAAAAACTAAATTTATTAGGTACTTCAATGGCCACAATGAGGCTGAAAATTATTCGTTTTGTTTGGATTAAAGTTTTTTTTATTTGTTATAGGTTAACCTTGACCACGATCTCGTCTGATCTTAACCGACTATGTGGCTGTAGATGGTGGTTTTTTTTTTTTTTTTTTTGTTTCATACACCTACTATTAGAATAAGTGAGAAAGTAGATGGTGGTGGACTAAACCGGGATAAATCCCTCCTTGGCTTCACTGAACATCATACCGGAACACAGTCAAAATGACCGCTTGGCGACGCGGTAAAGTAAAGTTACCCTCTTTAAGCTAAAATAACCCCGTCCTTACTTTATATCAACAGTTCAAAGTGAGTAAAATAGTTGTTTTTGCAATATGCAGATGATAAAACCAAAAAGTCTGACATGGAACTTGTGAGACAAACAGACTCGTAGGAGTGAAGGAACGCATCAACATTACGCAAACTTTATACTGCAAATATTTTAAATTAAAATTTGTACTCGAGCGCTGAGCAAACAACTCTGGTATCTTAGTGAGTTACGTATAGTTTATACTGTAGAGAGCTTTTTTGACGTATGCTTACATTTGGTACTTTTTTGGGAACATTCTGTCTCTGTATATAAAACTTGTAAAAATATAAAGTTCTTTGGTGTTTATTGATGACTATTATATAAATATAAAAAAACGTAGATTTAAAAAAAAGTACCGGTAACATGTGTGGTAATTTGTATTAAGCAATAAAGTTACTAAGATATTTAGAATTAATTAGAACAAATGAAAATCAATATCTGAAAAATTTCACCAAAATTTTGTTGCACCTAAATTTGATAAGCGCCGTT
This sequence comes from Hemithea aestivaria, assembly GCA_947507615.1. Taxonomy (NCBI): domain Eukaryota; kingdom Metazoa; phylum Arthropoda; class Insecta; order Lepidoptera; family Geometridae; genus Hemithea; species Hemithea aestivaria. The sequence continues at coordinate 11,632,766 of OX382335.1, forward strand.
ATATAATTAAAATAAATGCGCTTATTTTTTACTGGTAATGAAACTTCTAGAATGTTTAAGTAACAATTGATTCAACTTATTGAAAAATGATAAATCCATTAATGGTATTTTACAATCCATTCGTTGAAATTCCCGAGCCCAAGTTGTGAGTGGTATAACAGCGGCCCGCAGTCCCAATGCCAATCAACATCGATGACAAAGCAATAGGCAATCATGCAAACCACAATCATGCGGGGTTTGCCTTGAGGTTCGACTCTATAGTAGGTACTACGCGTGTTATTTGTATGGGAACGTTAACCACGCACCTTACCTAGAGATTGTTTTCGAAATTAAAGGGTATTAAAGGTATAGGTATTTTGATCCAAAAATACCTATACCTTGTAGCATTTTTATTAGCTACGTACAATTTTACTTGTTTAACCTATACCGAACTTTAAAATAATATGATCGTCACCTAAAAGCATAAAATGAAAAGTCTTCGCCTGGCTACTTTATCTTTCATAATATCTGAGCGAGCCACAGAATATTGGGTAAGGCACAATGAATTAGGGAAATAAGTAAGGCAATATTAACTAACTCTATTAAACAAGTGAAATTTGAAAAAAATAATTAAAAACAAGCTTTTATTATCATTACTATCTAGCACCAACGTACTCGTCAAGACGAATTAAATGAGCCCAAACTTGATGGGAGTTACCTCGTTTAATTACGAAGTTCTTATGGCTACCTTCCTGCTCCATCATTAGATCAGTTCCATGTCATAATAATATTACATTGTCATCCGATTTATACATGCATGCCAAACTTCAGCTCAATCAAAAATCGGAAAGTGGATGAAATTAAACGTCCAAGATTTGATTACAGACAGACCACAGACAGGTGAAAGTAAATAAAACCTTATAAAAACGTTAACTGCTCAATTCTCCTTATTCATGCAACAAAAGGTGTAAGGTAAATTGAATAGAAGACTGTTTGCGATCCGCAGAAAAATATGAAGATAACAAAACTAACGGCAGAGATAAAAAGTGCTAACTTTACGCTGGCGAAACTTGAAAGAATCACTAGAGAGAAAAGTCGTTGAGGTGAACCCATTTTGTTCACAATGTTATCTGGTTTAACCCTTTTGTGGTGCTCTGTTACTGACTCTATAGGTTTCTACACTTATTTTATAAACCAAAACTGTGCTATATTGTTTAAAACGTAGTCAGTTTAAAATCTTGACTCTTGACCAATGGTTTTTGCAATACGTATACTTATATCCAGACTATAATTTTGAAAGTATGAGTGTAATATGTGGGTCGTGGGTTTGTAATTCTTACTTCGCCACGCCTAAAAGACTAAACCGATAGAACTGAAATTTGGTACATCGGTAGTTTAGACCGCTAAATACCACTTAAACTAAATTCTTCATAAACGGCTAAACCAGCTAACCAGCTTTCGCTCGTTTTCGCTTGTTTAACTTCACTTCCGAGCCCCCTAAGTAAAGATTTCTTAAGAAATGTTTACGTCACAATATTTTGTGCCAAATGTATATGTAGATCCAAACTCATAGGTATGGTATAAAATGGAAATAAAAGCAGTTTTTATTAATTCACTAGCTGCGCCCAGCAGTTTTACCCGCTGTACTGTAGCCTGTGTGTTATTCTAGGATCTAAGGTATCTCTATATCAATTTCAGCTCAATCGGTCCATTAGGCGTAAAGAAGTAACAAAAATAGCCACTGTGATAGCATGTTACATTCAATTTGTCGAGCGTCTTGCCTTAGTTCAGACGTAACGGCCACTCAGCGTACCGAATTAATGTTCTGTCTGCGACCTCAAAAGGCTAAATTGAATGTTAGCAACAGGGCCCCAGGGCGCGATATAATTGTCTGAAGGTATCCCACGAACCGCAAGATATTATTGTAGGAGCAAATAGATTTGTACTGTACAACTCTCAAGTACTTGTAGATATAGATCCTGGGCAGTGGGCCATGCCCCTCTCCAGAAGGTTTGTATTTTTTTATGTTTATTAATTTATTTAGGACATCCTAAAGAGAAACACATAACAAAGACAGAGATAAGCAAACGACCTGATAGTGAGCGGTTACCGTCACCTATGGACGTCTGCAACACCAGTGACATTAGAGACGCGTTGTCGGTCCATTAACACCTTCTTTATTCTCCTCTTGTAGAGATTAGAGATATTAAATTTTCAGATCGAATTTGACGCACACCTGTCCTTGTAATTTATTCTAATACAGTAATATTTTCTCTTTTAAGTATTTAAAATTGTAGGTGGTAATGTAGAACCTTGAAATATATGAAAAAAAAAGTTTTGGCCTCCCCCCAGATCCTTGATCTGCCAATGCTTGTAGGTAGGTATTGTGTAAATCACCGTAGCTTTATAATTTATGTTGCGTTGTTATTCTTGTTGTAAAGTTCTACAAGCTTATGTAATTCGGGTGCCTTTGATTTAGCTATGTTAAACTAATGTTCGCCAGATGTATTACACAATCGCAGTGTTACAGATGTATTCAACACAGTGTTACACAACACCGCACTACTTGTATTCAACACAGTGTTACACAACACCGCATCCAATCCAATGTGGATTGGATACATTGGATTTTGAGTCGGTCAGTAAGTAATTTCGCAGGCCCATTTACCTTTCTGGATAATATCTACTTATAATAATATTGAGCAAGGTCGTGATTCCCCACGATCGAATAATCCATCCCAAACCATTTCGAAATTGAATTATAAATTATAATTCTAATAAAAACAAAAAGTATGTATGTGTAATGTGTATACCTATTGGTATATATACGTGTCCTTATCTTTTCTCGCCTAAACCACTGAACGGATTAGGCACAAATATTGATGAAATACTGATGAATTGGCGTAACTGTAGAGTTATTTTTTCAAATTAACTATGAAATTTACGAATCAATGAGTCGCTTTTACATAAATTTAGTCGAAAATCAATTAATGGCGCAGGTATCTATTTGTTGTAAGTTGTAGGTATACTCCATCCATTTCAGGTTTTATTTTCTGCATAGTATCAGTATCAGCAATATATATAATGTAAGATGATACGGCAATAAATGGTCCAAGTGAAGTGAGTACTCCAATTCTCCAATGTCCGGAATGCACATAACTCGCGCTCGCCCAATATCGCAAGACGTGAACGGTACGTGGTCACACTAAAATGTAAGTTAGGGACATACTGAGTTGTGACTTTTCATTAATGATCCTATTTTATAGAGGTTACAGGAAATAAGATTATAATTTGTAAAAACCTTTATCGAGTTAACTTTGGCGCATCTGAGCTTTATCTGATCCGAGTCCAATCCGAATCCGTCAAATGACGATCTGAAGGACCTAAGTAGTATTATAAGTAGTTGCATTTGTACGAAAAGTGTTATAATATCCGAGTTTGATTAGACATGCGTCATGTCTGACTTGGATGTGGATCTTAGAGAAATTACTGAATCCAGTAAACCTACTCGTATAGTTTTACCCCTGACTATACGTTAATGTAACGGTTTTTTTCTCTAATACACGCGACATTTCTGCGTTCTAAAGTGGCAATGCGGGTTTAGATGGTAAACCTTAATGAAGTTGACTAGACGATGTTTCCATGAGAGACATTACACTATTAACAAATTACAAAATATTTATTTGTTGACATACTTTTACACTTTTTTGTTCTCACTGTGACCCCATCCTTCGAAGAAAACAAGGCAGCTATTTTCAGAGCGTCGCCCTTTAGGTGATTGACCTCCAAATGACCCCTACATTTAGTCGGATGTGTCTGTATGGTATGGGTAACTTAGAATATAAGAAACTACACCACTCCTACCATATATCTCTGGATTTGCAAATAAACAGATATTGCTTTTTAGTGAAAGCTACGAATACTATCACCAAATTTAATACTTTTCCTTGGAACATTCTTTAGAAGATATATTGTGTTGATTTTGTCGTACCAATCGACATACCCGTAGAACAAAATATAGTATAGAAATTTATAGTTTGACTTGATATAATTTTGCTCTAACTATTTTGACCATGAAATACACTTAAACTTCGAAGTTAGAGCAATCAGTGCTGCTTAGAGGAGTTACGAAATAAAAAAACATATCCCTTAATAATAAAATACCTACTCCTTCAAATCCAAAATCTCAGAATAAATAAACAAAATTTTGGCGATAAATCGTACATTTGGAATCGATAAACTATTAGAACATACCTACCTATTTGTTTTCTTTTCTTCTTTGTTATCACTTAGTTAAAATAAGTAACTACTTAGTTAAAACATAATTCACATATAAAACTTTCATAAAACAAACAGCTTCTTAAACTCAAGTGTGAACGAGAATGCAAAATCGTCGTAGTTTCATTTGCAACGAACAAAGACAAATAGTCATGTAGCTACAACAATTTGTACAAATACGCAAACAAAAACCTTCCTTTATTTACTTGCTGAAATATGTTACTGTTTTTCCAACAATTTAAAAGTCGGGAAGAAAGGAAAAACATTGTGTCTGCGTTGAAAAAACGCAGTTATCCAGAGCAAATGGGGCGGTATGCCCACCAAGTCTGTATGTAACAGTGAAAAACTAGCTGTGTTACAAGTTAATTTTCCTTTTACAGGACATAGAGCTACTGTATTTATTTTACTGTGGGGGTCAGCAGCAGATATTGAGACTATTTTCATACTGCAAAAGCGTGCAATTCGTGCCATCTATGAGATGCGCCCAAGAGACTCTTTAAAGGAGCTCTTTAAAGAGATAAATATACTGACCCTACCATCTTTGTACATTTACGAAAATATTATGTATGTCAGAAAAAATTTAGATAAATTCAAGTTAAATAGTGACACTCATAGCTTTAATACTAGAAATAAGAATAAGTTAGCTGTACCTCGATTCAGATTGTCCAAAACGAGCCATAAATCATTTTTAGGGAATTGTGTACGTTTTTATAATAAAATCCCTGATGAAATAACGGGGCTCACAGAAGGTAAATTCAAAAGCCGTGTTAAAAACATATTACAAAAGAAAGCCTATTATAAAATTTGCCAATACATAGAAGACAAAGATGCCTGGAAACCTCTGCAACCACCTGTAAATAAATTATGTAACCAAGATAATAATTGTAAACACATATTTAAAAAAAGCAATCCCTATGAGTTTCTTGCTCATTCTTCTCATAGAGGTGCCTTGCGAATGAGCGGTAGAATATTAAAATAAAATGTAAAATTGACTTGCAAAAGTGCTCCATTGTAGCCTATTTGAATAAATGAATTTTGAGTTTGAGTTTGAGTTTGAGTTATGTAAATGAATGCTACGAGTTGGAAAGAAGTACCTATAAATAAATTTGCTCTTCAACTTTTGAAAATATTTTTTTTACACTAAACGATTCGTGAGTATTTAGATTCATCTTTGTAAATAAACGGCATAAACTCTACGGAACGGTACGGTACTCTACGGTATTTACTTCGGCTTCGCGCCGAAAACAAGTGTCGTGTAAATACAAGTGAGTTTATGCCGTTTATTTACAAAGATGAATAATAATACAATCTCTTGTACCTACTTGAGAACGAAATAATAATAATATACTCTCACCGGGGGTAGACTTCCTTACCGGGGGTAGACTTCCTTTGCAGGAGGTCGTCTAGGTGGGTACCCCAACAGTGCCAGTTATTCTACCGCCTGAGCAGTGATGTGCAAACATCACTGTGCTCCGGTAGGAGGGCACTGTAGCTAGTGAAATTACTGGGCTAAAGAGTCTTAACATCTCATGACTCTTGAGTAAGAAGCGTTGGTGCAGTGCTCCTAGAGTTTCACATAATTGTGAAATCCTAGGTAACACTGTACTGATTATGGGCAGCCGTTATCTCTTAACATCAGGAGAGCGTCTTGCTCGTCTTCTACTTCATAACATAAAAAAAAAAAAACATAAATAATACAGGGTTATTGGTAATTCAGTAGGTACATTGGCATACGAGCCTTTTTGTAAGTAGTCTTTACTATTTTTTTGGAACACCATAATATGTAGGTTAGTAATATGTAGGTTACTTAGGTAAGTAATAAAAATATCACGGTTTCAAATTATTTTATTTGTAAATTATTTTATCAGGAAATTAAAAAAAAATTGTTGAAAATTTCACTCGAGGTTACATAACTCTTCAGTCACAAATGGCCAACGAACATATGAACACTGAAACCGCTTTTTAGGAATATTCAGGAAACATAAACGTAATTTATTTAAAACCTTAATTAATTACAGTACATTTTTGAGTTCAATGAACTTTGTTATCAGTTCTCAAAAAAATCAACGTCACTCAGCTTTTATATCCAAGTGGCGAAACGATACAAACAAACAGAAATGCTGACCACCAATAAAATGAAGCTCACTGCAATAAAACGGAAAATATCTACCTGTAGTCGAACTGCTGCTATATTCCCGAAATTTCAAGTTTGGTATCATTTCAGTGGCCAATGAAAAAGTTTTAATGTCCGAAATATGATATAGCTGAAGTGAGCATTTCTCGATATCTCGAACGAACGTCGTAAACTTTGGAAGGAAGATAGAATTATGACCGGCGTCTACAATCTTTGAGAATTTAGTATCAAATGGTTTATTGCTATTTCTGTTTGGTTTTCATTTTTCTTCGATAGTTATAATTTCCGTACTCACTTGTATTTTGTTACAACTTTGTTGTAGAAAAATCAAGTCATGACATTATATTATAAATTTAACCTTGTAAATATGTATTTTTATGCGAAATGTCTAGTTTAGCCGATGAAACCTAGATGTAGCCGGTATAGGTACTTAAACTTAGCTCTATCAGTCATATCTTCAGTTAGAACTAGCTTTAGCTAGTATGACGCAGTATTATTGATATAGGTACACATATACATAAATAGTATTCGAATTGGCAAAGAAATGAAAAGCTTGTATACAAAATGCAGTATGCGTAGGCTCTGATACCGTCAGAGAAAAAGGCGTTCATAAAACAAGTGAAATTTTAAAAATACTTTTTAAAAACAAGCTTTAATTATCATTACCATCTTGCATCATATAGTACTCGTCAAGACGAATCAAATGAGCCCAAACTCGATGGGGTTACCTCGTTTAATTAAGGAGTTCCTATGGCCACCTTCCAGTTCCATCATCAGATCAGCTCCATGTCATAATAATATTGCATTGTCATCCGATTTATACACGCATGCAAATTTTCAGCTCAATTGGAAACCGGGAAGTGGGTCAAATCAAACTTGCAAGATTTGATTACAGACAGACCGACAGACAGACAGACAGACAGACAGACAACAGACAGGTGAAAGTAATATAAAGCTTGTAACAATGATGCACCAATATTGCTTAAACCTAGGTGATGGTATACTTAGAAAATGTATTTACTTGAAGCAATAAAAGAAAATTAAGTAGCCACCTAAACTATAGTACAAAATAAATATCGTATTGATTAGATATAGGTACCCTCGATATTAGCTGTACCTTCGCCAGTAGGGAACTAATCGTACGAATTAACAACCAAGATCGGTCCCTGGGCACATTTTCATTAGGCCGCCACATATTATCCTGGATTTCGTTATTGGAGAGCTTAGCTTATATAAGGCTTATATTAGGTACACTTAATGTACCTAAACCTTATTGGCAAAATATACTCGTACAAGTAGGTCCTCTTGTCTTTTGAAAGAGGGAACTGTATCTCTGATCCCAAATTGTTTTATCTATCGTACCAGGGGTAGTCTTCCTTTACAGGAGGTCGTCTTGGTGGGTACCTTAACAGTGCCAGTTTTTCTAGCGACTGAGCAGTGATGTGCAAATATTACTGTGCTTCGGTAGAAGAACACTAGCTAATGAAATTACCGGAAAGAGTTTTATCATCTTATGGCTCTTGAGTAAGAAGCGTTGGTACGGTGACCAAGAATTTCACACCATTGCGACTTCCTGGGTGGTACTGTACCTACACCTACTGATTAATAATTATATGGGCAGCATTATCTCTTACCATCAAGAGAGCGTCTTGTTAATCTTCATACTTGTGCATTTTTTTCATCTTATCCTACGAGTAGGTACATATTATGTACCTACTCTTACATGATGTGAAGCAAGTGAATCCACTGAGCACAGCTAGTAAATAATAACAGTAAAGCTATAATCCCGATCTTAATTAATCTTGAACAATGTCCAATATTATTATAATGGCGGAAAAATCCTTGTGCGGTCAACACAATAGTTCCTCGAGATAGATGATATCGGTGAGGCTCGTCTTTGTGTGGACCACAATGATAGGATCTCATTATGTGATGGGGATTATAGGACGGGATTACATACTTAAGGACCTGAATACTTCTTTAATAATTATAATTATTATGTATAATATCAGTAATAGGAGCGTATCTTAGTTAAGCCAGGGAGGGATTTTTCCCGCCTTCTAGTATACTACCACTACCATCTACAGCCGCTTAAAATCACGCATGATCGTGGTCATAGGCTTATATCTAGGTATAATTATTAATAAATAAAAAAATATTATAATATCTGGTGTTTATACACCAGATATTATAATATTTTTTCACTCCTACAAAAACATACGTATAGTATAAGAGGGGTCTGTTGGACCCGCAGCTGTAAAGATTTATTTATTTATTAATACTTTATTGTAACACCACATGAAAATTAAAAATTAACAACAGTATTTAACAAACAAAACAAAGATGTTGCAACCGGCAGTCTTATCGCTAAAAGCGATCTCTTCCAGACAACCGTGCAGGGAGGGAGTAACTTATAATGGCATAAACTGGTAGGTGGTGAAGTATAAAATAAACAGTATCAAAAATATATGTAATAATATATTGCGCTCTTAAACACGGACTAAGACCGGGCCTTTTTATAGGCGTACACGAAGACAAAAAAGTCCAACGCGCAGAGGCCCTTTTGAGCTTTTAATATAAATGTAATGGGTGACACTTATTGGAGTCTGTTTGTGAGTCCATCTATAGAAAATGGGCTCAAAGACAGTCTCCGCCAAGTGACAGGACTATTGCTAATTAATGGAAACTACTTGAACTAGGCTATGGATGTGTATTCTAAATGGATGGTTAACGAGGCTATTGCTAGGACTACGGCACCTGCTACTTCCGTCCCATTAGGAAATAATATATTTAATAAATAGATACTAAATAGATCAGTCACTCACAAATCTTCAATTCCTCACAAAGATTTTAAGCACGAGTCGATACGACGACGACGATACGATTTATCACTTAGGTGTAGGTCAACTCAATAGGAGGCTTTTTGGGACTCCCAAAGAGAAACGCCCAAAAGAAGGCTCCCATTAAAGGGAACCCTTATTGGGAGCCTCCTTCCGAGTAGTAAAATGGTCAAAATTGAAGTATTTATGTGGCCTTTATTTTGAGTTCACCATTCTAACGTCACCTTATAAAATCCCAATGAGGAACTTCATTAACTTGAGCCAACCAGTATCAGAAACTAGGCAGGTACCTATTTTACGACCTGCTACGTTAAGTTTTATAACGAAACCAAGCTAAAGCTAAAAGGCCGCCTCTTTTACGAGCTCTTTTGCCAAAACGATACAAGCTCTATGAAAGCTGCACCTATTGGTTTTGTACGGACCGGTCACAGGCTTTCACGGTCAAACAAACAGCACCAATTTTAGATTTTATCGGAAATGCATTTTATATTGTCTCCGGGGGATTTAGAAAGGATGCAATTAGGAATAGAGACTACAGATGCCTTTTACGAGAAAATGTTTGCGATGCACGCTTTTCGAGTTTGTTGTATTGAAAAGTGGATTGTATGTTCCTGTTTATATTCTATTAATATTACTTATATTATATAGGAAATTTCGTATATCTGAGGGCTGAGGGTGTACCAAGTTAGTTGCTCTTTCACGCACAAACAACTAAACCAATTGCGATGAAACTCAGTAATAACGCTAGCTGAAAACCTGAAAGAATACTTAGGATATAATTAATCGCGATTTCCATTGTCCGGAGCTTAATTTAGGTACTTGTTAGGTGGTGGTGTGTAGTTTTTTGCTTATTATAATTTTTAGGTGCAATAGGTTAGTTTTATCTCAAAATGCGTTTATACGACTTCTTAACTTCGTACCTAATCGTGAGTGTGACTCAAAGATTTGTAATTACATAAATCGAACGTAGCGCGCTACGAAATGCTACCTACTACGGTGCTACGAGGCGTAGCACACTTTAGAAATAAGTCAGTCAAGTATAAAGTCAGGTCGGGAACATATTATTATAATACTTAGTACTTACCTACTTATGACGAATAAGTGCATTCTTAATACTGGACGACTTACAAACCATTATTTTAAAGGCCTATTAAATACACCTGAGATTATAAATTATAAGGTTTTCAAGAAAAATAGAACATATCTACCAGAAACATACCTTACCTCACATTTTCACGTATCATACAATATCAAAGAAGTTTATGCCCAAACGCTTTCGTAATATTACGCGGAGAAGCAATATGACAAGTCACAAAGTTGTGTGCATACCACTTTGTGCATCCAATAAGAACATGACGTGTTATTATGCATGGAATTTTCTTACCTTACTTGTGCCATTTTCTTGCTTAACACTGGCTCCGGCGGCGATTTTTAGTAGGTACTATTCACAGGACCAGAAATTAATTTTGTATGGAAAATCAGTAGACAATATACACGTTTGCTTGCGTCATCACACGCGTTTTGACCTCAAAAACACGCTGTTGTGTTTTTCACAGTTAATGTTCTGTCGATTAGGTAGGTATAACTATAACACTTTAAACTTCCTTGATTTGAACTTATGTTAATATTATTAATCGGGACTCGCGTTATTAAAATAATAATATTATTACGTTAGTTCTACAAAAACATTAAAAATCAACCTCGACGTTTCGGTAGTTACATGCACCGTATTCACGAGAAAACTGCAGAGGCGTTCATTCTACGTCGTTCGAGACGATAGATTTACATCTACCCTCACTCGGTCAAAAGTGTTCTCAGGGTTGCCACGGGCCACGACACACAACACTAACGGTATCCTCTGGTTTTCGAATTTTGTTATGACGCAAACACCTTCTTTAATACCAGATTCCACGTAGATGACAATTTGAAACCATTTCCACCACCAACGCAGGCGGGTGCGGATAGGGCGGGAACTGAAGCCTGAACTGTGGAGTTAGGACTATATCTGGGTGGACGGTAACTGGGTCCGAACCTGTCTCGAGAATAAAACAACAAATCATATGTAGTCTTAGTCACTTTATTATCTTACACTACGACTTATATTAACCTAAGTTTTTTTTTCTTTGACTCCACATCTGGTGCCAATAACCTGACAGTTTTTTTTTCTTTGACTGACGCCACACTTTTATGCATTAGCCTATAACCTAATAGTTGTAAGTGGGTTCAGGCGGGTGGTGCGGCGGATAAGGCGGGTGCGGATATGGCGGCGGTCGCGGCGGGAACTGAGGCCGGAACTGAGGCGGTGGCGGTCTCCACGGCGGCGGTCGCGCGCCCGGCGGTGGCGGTGGCCCGAAACCTGGCGGTCCGAACGGCGGTGGCGGGTAGTGGTGGAATGGCGGCGGTGGCGGTGGCGGTCCTGGAATAATACAATACACATTAATAAAGTAAATTAATCATCGGTTAATTCCCACTTTGAATCTGGCATACTTTCAGCTTGTACTGTATTCGTATTACCGGTACTCGTACCGAACCATATCACACTTGATACATCACTATGTATGGCAGAATTACCAAAGTGGGATTCTCGAACTAGGAGTTCGAGAAGGGTTCGTCATTAAATGGTAGGGTATATTCCCATTCGCCCCCACGTCAATTGTCCCCAGTTGGCATTTGGGCATAAATCCCAAGTTGACGCAGGGTGATTTAAAAGTAGGAAACATTCCGCGTCGCCATTCAGTGGTAATTGGCACCTGGAGGAAAGGCGACTGGTCGAGGTGAGGGCGACTGGAAATATACCAATGGCAGGGGATTTGTGATAGCATTTACATACATAATGGCTTGATGATTGGGTTGGGCATGTAGCTAAGCCAGAAATGACTTCAAAAATGTATACAATTTGCGACTTTTATATTCTGGGGTAGGTACTTGGGAATCACCATTTCATCTCTATCTATAGATTGAAATACTCTTTACCCCAGATCATTGAGCTTTTATATTACATTCTCTGTCGACCATGGTGGGTGCGCTCTGTAGACGTACAAGCCGGTTTTGGAGATATAAAATAAAGTAGGAAAACTAGTTTTACCAGGAGGCGGTGGCGGTCCAGGCGGTGGCATAGCGGTCGGCGGTGGCGGCGGCGCGGTCATCGGCAGCGGTGGCGGTCGGTTCAACGTCGGCATCGGCGAGGGCGCGGGCGGAGGCGGTGGGATCAACACCGGCCCGAGCATCGTCGGCGGGGCGTCCGCGAACAACTGGTGAGGACGGTCCGCGTGGGACAGCGGGTTCTGTGCTGCTAGTAATCTGGGGAACGGTTAAAATGAATTAAAACATTGGCCTCGGCAGTGTTTTATAGAACTATCCATCATCAGGGCTATTCAATTATACGCCAGGGAACTGAACAGAAGACCGAATTGTCAAAGACCGAATTGGCAGGTGCCTGAAATGAATTTTGTATGGAAAAATCCTTTGACAAAACACAATTTTAGTGTTTTTCAGTACTCGCGTTCCGATCTCAACGGCAGAACATGGGACAGCAGATTTTGTGCTGCTAGTAATCTGGGGAAAGGTTGAATTAATTAAACATAGGTAGACTTTTTTTTTGGTTGACTAAGTTACCCCAACAGTGCCAGTTATTTTACCACCTGAGTAGGTACAGGTACTTATTTGCATAAAAAACCTACATCAGTGCTCAACAGTGCATCAGTGATTTTTTTTTTTTTTTTTTTTTTTTTATGTGATGAAATAGAAGACGAGCAAGACGCTCTCCTGATGTTAAGAGATAACGGCTGCCCATAATCAGTACAGTGTTACCTAGGATTTCACAATTATGTGAAATTCTAGGAGCACTGCACCAACGCTTCTTACTCAAGAGTCATAAGATGTTAAGACTCTTTAGCCCAGTAATTTCACTAGCTACAGTGCCCACACACATGACACATTTGAAATTACTGGGCATGACGAGATTCAACAACTAATATCTTAGTGACAGACGCATAATACAGTGCAGAGCAGAGTTTTATAATATACAAGCTGTACCCAGCGGTTTTACCTGCTGTACAGTAGCCTATGACTGCCTATGTGTTGTTCCAGGGTCTAAATGATCTCTATATCAAATTTCAGCTCAATCAGTCCACCTGTTTAGGCGTGAAGAAGTAACAAACATACCTACACATTCACTCACAAACTTTCACATTTATAATATAAGTGTGATTAGATCAAATCACTGGGTCACAAGTTTTTAGTTATAGGCAATCACCATTAGTAATCAGTAAACATGCATTAAAAAAAAGACTTTACGACCTTTACTCCTACTTTTTTATTTCAGTTTCATAAGTGAATTAAATTTTAAAACCCCCAACGCAATATGTAATTCACCATTATGTGGTGGCGGCTATCTTGGATTTTAAATTTATTATAGTGCGTTGTATTCTACTCGTTAAGCCCTTTCATTTGATACCCATATTGCTGGGGCCGTAGAGAAAAAAAGTAATTCACCATTTTGTAGCAGCGGCCATTTTGGACCGATTTCCACCAAACATAGCTAAGAACTCGACTAACTCTACTTTCAAACAAAAAAAACTAAATTAAAATCCGTTCTTACGTTCGGGAGCTATGATGCCACAGACAGACACACACACACACAGACAGACAGACAGACACGTCAAACTTATAACACCCCGTCGTTTTTGCGTCGGGGGTTAAAAATAGCAGTTTTCATTACTTCAAACCATAAATTCACATTATAGAATAAAGAATAAGCTAATAATATTATATACCTTTCAGCAGCAGATCCGTGTCTCTCGCCCTTAACATCCTTCTTGAAGGCATATGACACTGATATTGGTCTATTACACAAGTATTGATTGTTCATAGCCTCGATGGCTGCATCTGAGGCTTCGAACGAAGCAAAGTTGATAAACGCAAATGCTTTGGAATTACCCGTTTCTGGATCTCTCATAACCTGGAAAGAACTGTTTTATTAATCTTGTTACTGAAAAAAATTTCATACTTGGACAAGATTTTTCATTCTTCTCTTCATAGATTAATGTGGTTTTATTGACTACAATTTAATTCCAGGATATTTATGATTTCCATTTCCATAAAATATAGGTACATTATAGTAATTTTTTTTTCCCTTTTTTTTTTTTTTTATTTTTTATTTCCCTCCTTCCATTCCTCACGGCCCTTGCACGTGAGGAATGGAAGGAGGGAAGGGAGGCCTTTGCCCTGCAGTGGGACGACAATGGCTAAAATAATAATAATAATAATAGTAATTTCTTATTATGGAGATAATTCTCTCTAAGATTATTTTGTTATCAAAGTATTGTCTCCAACTTCTTTCATTATAAACTTACTATAACCCACTGCAAAGAGCTTTGTGCCACAGAGTGTATAGAAACTGAAGTTCATATTTTTTTAATCTTGCAGGGCATGCAAAGAGCTGACTTCAGTGTGGTCAGCCGCAAAGTGTATAGGTACGTAATTTTTCAACAAAGATGCTTTAAGCAACAATTTAATACGATTTTTAAAACTATCGCGAGTGTTCTCCATAACTAAAACAAGAAAAATGGCACAACTCATGTCTAATATTGCCAAGAATATTTCGACCACGGTTTCAGACAATTACGATGTCCTTCATCAGGAGTTCACGCCTGCAGCAACCGACGCTCACTTGGCTCGCACTGCTGATGAAGGACATCGTAATTGTCCGAAACCGTGGTTGAGATATTCTCGGCAATATTAGACGTGAGTTGTGCCGTTTTTGTTCTTTTAGTTATGCAACAATTTAGGGCTTGTTCACGTTTGAACGCGCGGGCGCGGGCGCGACAGACTTTGCTTACACCGCACGTGTGTTTGTACGTGAACACTTTCATAGCACGTCGTATGTTTGACATTTCGCGCCCGCGCGTTCAACGTGAACAAGCCCTTAATGTCATTTTGAATGTTGGCCATCACCTTTGGAGTTTGTAATATGACACCAAACGCAGAGAATGTGTCATACAGTAGTTTCTCATCAACCTCCGGATCCAAGTTGCCTATGAAGATGTTGGCACCTACATCCAGGTTCTTCTGATGAGCTGATGCTTTGTTAACTCTTACAGGTTTACCATAGAGTTTTATCATGTTCATAACCTGAAATAGAAAGTTAAAGATACTATAATATATGTCACCGCGAAAAGGGACATATTATTAAGTGTTAAACCACCGAACAGCTTGATTGGGCCGCAACGACATCATTTGAATTTAGGCTTTAATTTAAGAATGCTAAAAACTAATTCAATCCACCCCCGCTAAAATCAATTTAAGCGTTAGTAGCTGAGGAGTTAAAATTGGAATTATTGTACTTTGCAGATATTCCAAAAGAAAAGTGATAAAATCTAATCAATAACTACATTTAGCTTCTCTTGTTTGACAGATTGCACAAATATGGTGTAATTAAAAAATACTTTGGCTGAGGCTAGTTACCATCAATAGTACAGAACTGTGTTGCCAAGCAGTCATAGGTACTCACTTTTATAGCATAATCAGCATCTTCCTCACCCATAAACTCCACAAACCCATATCCCTGATGTGTCTGAGTGACACGGTCTTTCGGCATGTGCACATTCACTGAAATCAAAAAGATATGTTTATTTCCTTTTCTTATTCTTTAGTTGAAATTTGGCAACTACAGCGATCAGCATCACGGAATTTCACAGTGGATATTTTTCAAGGGTAAAGGTTTTGGTTTTAGTTAAAAGTAAATAATTTAAGCTCGAGACTCAATTATAATATCCTCTAAATCATTCAAAATCAGATAACACTTCTGATATTATTGAAGACCTACAAATGGGATTAAGATACGAGATAATGATGATGATATTAAAGGATATCAACTAGCTGGGGTCATGAGACCAGCATATTCTCCCTAAGTCACACCAGGACAAATTAATAAGAGGCAGAAATACTTTACCGACGGGTCCAGATTGAACAAACAGCTCCCAAAGCAGACTCTCCGAGACCCTGTCGTCAAGACCGCCCACGTATATCGTAGCATCTGTAACAAATAACGAGCTAGCATTACTATCAATCAATTAAATCTTGAAATATGAGCGTCCAAACAAACAATAACCTCACTTTTTGTTAACTGTTTTTAACTAGTACAAAACGTTATTACACCACGATCCATGTACTGATATGGATACGTTAAAATTTGTTTTAAATAAATATGTTAGAAGTTTTTATAAATGAGTTAGTATTATCTAGTAAAATAATAAAATACCTTGATTTCGTTCGGCAATTGGTCCCGCTGCCATTTTGGCATTTTCTTTGACATTGACAGTTTTATGCACTATTTTTTTTTTTTTTTTAATAATATGGCAACATGTGCATTTTGCCAGTGTCGAGTAAAATTCGTGAATGTTCACGGGATATTAAATTATGGTCTCCACTTTCGTGTTTTGCCAGTGTCAAGTTAAATGTTATTTTTTAAGTAATAAGTTAGTTAGTCAGGTCAGAGTCAGAGTGAGCTTAATAGCTCGTCTAGTCACGTGAGTCTTCCAGTAAAATGGGTGGAATTTTACTGAAAGTTCGGAGGAGTTTTGGAGGGGGCACCAAAATTCATATTTCAGCACCATATCACTTGCCTACATCTGTGCACATTCAAAAACACTTAACACGCAATATTCCACCATTATTACACGCTAACAATCAAATTCTACACGATTATTAAGCAAAAGACGTGGAGCTAATGATATGATCAAGGCTTGCCGCCAAAACTCCGTTTTTATGCACTAAGCAATGTGACACTGACACTAACTCTGTCAAGACAGCTGTCACATAAAAATGACAGACTACATATATTAGAAAATATACATACGTGTATACGGTGTATACGTTTTTTGTGGTGCTATAGCACGTTCTCTAGCCATAAAATAAGAATAGAATAGAATATACATGAGGCAAGTGGAAAACGTAGCAAAAAATAATATTTTATAAACATAAATATACTGGCGCTTCCGCAAAGCTTTTAAGTTATAATAATTTTATATTTTTATTTGCTAATAAGAAACGATTTAAATTATTTATTATAAAAAATCATATATTAAGGAATATGTTTTTTAAAATAAAAAAATTACATAAATATTATGTTTCATCAAGATGAGTAACGACGATCCATATTAGCTCGCATAAAATTTCAAGTCCTAATTTAATGTGGCATACTCAAGCATATTTTTTGGCCTAAATTTTCTCCCATAATAGGTTTTAAATTATAATAATATATTAGCATGTACGCCTAAAATTGTTACGCATATTGTTTCAGCGTAAAATATTATTATAATAACTCACCATAATATTTTTCGGCATAATAATTATATTCAGCCCTAATGTTTTTGCAAAGTGCAAGCAAAGTGATATTTTGCAATAATAATATTACTATCATTATCGGCAAAATATTCCTAATACTAAAAGAAAGGAATTATTAATTTCAATGTTCTAAAACCTAAACTATCCTTCTCGCGGTTGTTTGATTTTAATCTCCTCTATATCCTCTCTCTAAACTATTAAAAGGTGGGGGTAATTTTACATAGTTATATTAGTTTAATGCCTTTGGCCTTTATATAATTATGTAAATTATGATTATGCCCAAAAAAAGTTATGCGAAACGTTTTCGGCCAAACAAAATTATTACAAAAAAAATATGCGTACGAATACGCACTTGAATAAGGAGTACTATCGGAAATTCGGGTGTTCAATACTGGTGACATGTAAATATGACTTAATTTCTCAGCTTAAATTAATTTCTCTGTAGACATGACATGTCAACTATCAAAGTCATTTCCAATGGCTGTCACTGTCAAAAATTGTCAACATTCAGTGCACTCGCTACCCAAACAAATAAAAAATAAAAATATTGAATCATTTGAGTTCGAGCGCGTTTCTCTGTTATCTCGCAACAACTCGCGTAAATTTCCACAACTTCTAGAATATTGTATGTGTTGAAAATGCAAAGCGCTTCCGACGTAATATCGTCATTGTTTTGGTTCAAAGACGATGGCGATGTTGAAGATGAGAAAGAACAGCAAGTAATAGAGCAATTCGTGCAAAATGTAGAAGATTTTAGTTCCCAATACGGGAGTGAAATCAGTGTTTCTTACACGGCTTTTAACCTTCGTGGACCGCCATCTAATTTTCCAGATTATGGAGATTATCCACAAGCTTTTGTGATGGTGAGTCTCCACATTACACACAATTCTTATCAGAACAAAATTTCGCATTGTTTTAAAACTTATTTTATGTTTTGTTTGTCTCGGCGACTGTTGTGTTTATCACATTCCTATGCCTATTATAGACTAGACTTGGTTACTAATATCTATTTAATAGTAATGTTATACTAATTATTATTATAATATAAGTATATTATATATTATATAGGTACCTACTTACCTATTACACAAGTCGACAAGAATTTTGAGTCTGGGGTCTGTATGTGTTATTTTGGTTTATTATACTTAACTAATTAAATATCGATCATTTATATTTTATAAAGTTTGCTTTTACAGTTATTAGAACGAAAATTGAAAACGCACTTCTAACTAAAGTTCAATTCAAACTTCGTAGATTTTCATAGGAATAAGATATTTTCTCACGGTAAAATGTAGTCTATATTGCTAGGTGATAATGCAGCTTTATATTGACGAAAGGATTTTTAAAATCGGTCCACTAATTTTTGAGTTCATTCCCTACAACAATCCTTATATGTAAATTTTACTCACTTTATAGCATAAGTGTAGATGTATTGACAAAAAAAAAGTATTGGTAATTTCTACGTTACTATTTTCAATAAAATCATAAATTATACAGCTATAAGGCTTGGCCACGCTTCTTTTTCGGGGGTATTGAATACCTTTAATTTTTTTTACTTGCAATATTTCACGATTTTCATTTTGGTTCGTGAACCCTCTAAAATTTCTGCTTTAATTTAACATTCTGACCATTTAAGGTAAAATCTCTTCATAGATATTCAAAAACCTGATGGCCTGGAACAAGAGCTATGACAAACTGTGTCATATGACCCATTTTTATATGCAATTTAGGCATAATACACAATCAGAATGCAGAAATTCTTCAAAAATTGTCATTTTTGTTTTTTCGTTGTGTAATGTACAAAAGCAAATTTTATTAGCTAAAAACAGCAATTCATATTACTTTTCAATATAGCGAACCAGAATCTATGCATTAAATACCAGAACCAAAAAAAACATTTTTTTTGTCGACTTGTGTTATCTTTGTCACAGAGGATGAACTTTAGTCAAAGGTAAAATTCTATGTTTCAAATGTCTTAAAATAGCAACACAATTATTATAATGAGATTGGAAGTAAACCTTATTCACTATAATAAAATGTAATTTTACAGAAAATAAATAGGTAGGTAGGTACTTTAGCTAAATAAAACAAGTGAAATTTTAAAAATACTTTTTAAAAACAAGCTTTAATTATTGTTATCATCTTGCATCATAAAGTACTCGTCAAGACGAATCAAATGAGCCTAAACTCGATGGGGTTGCGTTGTTTTATGACAGAGTTCCTATGGCCACCTTCCAGCTCCATCATCAGATCAGCTCGATGTCATAAAAATATTGCATTGTCATCCGATTTACACACGCATGCAAATTTTCAGCTCAATTGGAAACCGGGAAGTGGGTCAAATTAAACTTGCAAGATTTGATTACAGACAGACAGACAGACTGACAGACAGACAGACAACAGACAGGTGAAAGTAATATAAAGCTTGTAAAAAAAAACAAAAATATCTGATAGTTTTCCATTACAAATAGTATTTATCCACTCAAACGTCCCGACCGCTATAGCGGTCTGAAAAAAAGTTGAGTTAAACGTTACAGCCGCTATAGCGGTCCTAGCGACTTGCTACTTTAAAAACATGTTTTTATCTATGAAATCGGTGAAAAGTTGCGTAAATATGGTTGTATATGGCTTTGTAATAAACATTTTAAGTCTGTAGTCATTAAATCTGAAGCTAAGCTCTTGGCAACATTTAAAATTTATTTTTTGAAATTATAGTTTCGAAGTTTTCATGCGTGCCAGTGAAATCTGCGTATAAAATGTTTATAATTCACCTTATTTTATTAAAATTATATATTATTATAATCCTCATGATACTATCTTTCGGAATTGGTACAGATATTAAGGAAATAAACACAATCGGGACAATTTTACATGTCTTAAAGTCGACATGTAAAATTTTTATCGCTCTTGTCGCGTTTCCGTAATATTTTTCAATGATTAATTTTAATCAACTATTATTTTATTAAAATACAACTTAAATTTAGAAAAACAGTTCAACATGATTATTTACGTATACCTAAAATTAAAAAATATAAAGAAAAATAGTTTGAATTCATTGATTTAATATTCCCATTCTCAGGATTTTATTCTAGGCGTTGAAGATTTATACACGAATGGGTGGTTTGTTTTGATTTATTGTGCTACACTGTACTCTGTAAGTCATTATATTTTGGTATCAAATCAAAGGTTATATAATCTAGTTTAATAATATGCAGGTAAAAATAAGAAATATTCAGAGATGTTTCGTAAAAAAGTGTTTAAACCAAAAAAAATACCTAAAATTTACACATATTGCCAAGTTAGATTTTTTTTTACATACTTTGTGTTAATATTTGAATCAAAATTTTCAGATATTTTATATCTTTATAGTTTTAATTACATAATGCTATTTTTTCATAGAAAATGGTTCAATAGTTTGCTAGAAAATAGACGTTTAGTAGGTATCAGTAGTAAGCGCACGACGCGATTCTATTTGGATCGCGGACGCGGACGTTCGACGCTTTTTGAGCTGTCAAGGGCGGACGTGTGAGTGGTTAGTATACCCCCATATCTGCCTCTAAAAATAAGTTAATTGACTCCTGTTATTATAGAGAACCTATGGTAAATGGTGGGACGAAGCCCCTTCTGCTCAAGAAGACTATATGCCTCAGAACAGCAGTGCTATAGCTAGCCAGGATTTTGTAGGTATGGTTAAATTTTTTCATTATTATTTGTTAAGTATATTTATTAAAGGTTTTTTATTTGGTGACAATTTTCAGTCTTCAAAATATTTTTTTATTTTTCTAACTAAAGCTGGCACCAGATTTAGCTTGTTTTAGCCTGCTACTACTAATGAATATTGACTTGCAAAAGTGCTCCATTGTGGCCCAATTGAATAAATTAATTTAAGTTTGAGACCTAAAACCTAGCTAAATCTGGTGCTGGTTTAGCATTTAAGTACATGGTCACAAAATACATAAATGTGGAACAACTATTATCTTATTAGTATATTATTACATTAAATCTGTGCAAAATCCTTTAAAACTCTAAAGTTAGTCATACTAAGTATCACCCTGTACAACAATCATACCTTTGACAGAAGTATCGTTTGAGAAAGCAGTTTACCCGTTAGAGGTGTCAATATTTGAGACGTACAACCCTGGAGCGTTAGTGAGGATATGGGCCAAGGGGCCGACAGCTTGGATGCTATTGTGGGAAGGGGAGCCAGAGTATGCGGGTGATACTCCGAGGATATTCAGCCCTCCAATACGAGAGCTTGATGTGCCTATAAGGTTTGTACTTTTATTTATTTATCTAAAAGAAAGTAAAATAAGTAATTGGGGTTTATACTCCTCCAGAACACGTGATGCTACTTACATGGGGGGCTAAACAAGTGCCTATTAGCGTTATCGAAAAACAAACGGCAATGACTGTCATCTCAGTACATTTTTTTTGCGATAGCGACAAACAATTGTCGCTTATCTTACCCCCATGGTCAGATAATTAATTTAATAATTAATGGAATTAGGCGTTAGTTTGCGGAAATCCATTACAAAAATGTAAACTTGTACATGTAGGTATGTGGGTTTCTTTTTGTCATTGTACATGGTCAAAGTCAAATCAAAATCATTTCACAGGTTTGTCTTTGATAATAATCTCGCCTGATCTTAAGTGATGATGCTAGTGAAGATGGTAGAAAACTAAACCTAGAAGGCGGGATAAATCACTACCTCACTTCACTTAAAATTGTGCCGAAACAGTTTTCATGGTATTTTGGTGACATGGTTTTGTCCAGTGGGTGGAAATCAGCCATAGCCGAAGCCTCCCATCAGTATGAATTTGGATGTGCTTCACTGTAAAAAATAATACTTGCTCAATTTTTGAGTACCTCTTTAGATCTCTCTTCAGACTCTTTATATGTGTGTAAAAGAATACTGATGCTTTCTTTCTTTTTTTACAAGGGTTTCCTACCTAAAAATAACCCTCATGGTTGCTAGACATAAAACATACCAAATTTAATTTTCATGTTATTATTGTATGTAACAGGGTCCTGAGGCTAGAATTCAATCACAAACTACTACCATACTATACAGAACTTGATGCAGTGTTGCTGAAAGGGAAACAACCTCCGAGCATGGTCAAAATGAAGAATAACTTCGCTTATTCATCTCTATTCTACAAGAAGACACAGCCTGTTGTTGAAAAAGGTATTGTTTTAAATTTGTTATCGAAATTTTGTTTCCTGCTGCTTTATTTTTGCTTTTGTATTCTTTGTTTTTCTTTTGACATCCTTAATACTTTGTGAAGGAACACCTTTTGAGTTTTCTTTTGTTGATAAGATTTTGAGTTTAATCACCCCAGTATGTCTACCTTAATGGACCTATGCCAAAAGCCTTATTAATTTCATGTCACATATTATTTTGGACTTTTGTGATGATTAGATTTTGACAATATAATAATTTAGACTCGAATAGAAGCAGAAGAATAGTATTCTTCTGCTTTCTTAGAATACTGGTATGCGGGCTGGTTTTCCGCAACATGGCCACTCAGCCCATTTTGGGTAGAAGAATAACAATTATAAAATATAGTTCTTGCAATTGTTTGAAGACAAAATGTCTAAGTTTTCAGATCATCCAAGTAAAGCTATCTGTATAATTTACATTTGATTTTTATATCCATCCTCCATAAAAAGTTAAACAGCTAACAGACTCGAGTGTTAAGAAGAAGGTTACCTAATCACCATTTACCTAAGATTAAGATGACGTGCTCGCTTCTGATTCCCGAGCGGTACAACTTGGGTATGTTCAAGGCACGAGTGAATAGGTACCTTTCTAGGCGTCATACGTGATCCATCGTCGACCGCATTTTCACTTTCCATCAGGTGGGATGTGGTCAAACGTAGGCCTATTTAGTATAAAAAAAAAAAAAAAAAATTATAGCAAGACACACTTCTAGCGTTTATCTGATATAGGGTTATTGTTCCACTCGTCGACCAACTGACTAAGTCAAAAGAGGTCCCGCGGAATTTAGCTGAACGAAATTTATTTATTTATAAATAAATAAATTGTTTATTCAGTTAAGGCATTACAAATCACATAAATTACTAGTGACCTATACGGTATATTTGTAATGCCTTAACTGAATAAACAAATTATTTTGGCCTGGCCAAACTAGGCTCAAGACCCATAATATGGGGTATAGGACTCCTTCGCCGGAGCGGGTTCACATCAATATTTGCCTAAAACAAACAAACAATCGATTATTATTACTGTACTTTTTTGCGTTGATTTGTGATCCCTCGAGATGGTATATTTTGATGTTTTTTTTGTAGTGCTTGTACAAAGAAATGCTTTTTGTATAATAATGTGAAGTATATTAGTTACTAGAGTTAAGACCAAATAATCATTGTAACCCGTTAGTCGTTAGTAAATCATCACACATTTTAAAGTCATACATTGCTTAACTGGTCCACGGATAGAACATTGACCCTACCAACGATCCTTGCATATAATTAGCACACAGTTTAAGCAATCATAAGCAAAGATCAATGTCAGCATTGTTCACAAACTTTAGAACTTTTTCACAGTTAAGCAATAAATGTAAATTCAATATCCATTGAATGAGAAAATAAGTGAGTCTTTAACAATGCTTAAATTTAAATAAGAGCAACCCTGAACTTGACCATTACCGCTTGACCAATTCATTTAAATAACTATTTGAAATGAGTTTACAACACGCGAAATCTGCGCCAATTCACAGAACATAAGCTGAATATAAAACCTCCTCCGTCTATTGAAGAAGGCAAAAAGTATACCTGACTGACGAATACGTAAGTCGACAAAACTTTCATTCGAGTTTTTTAGTCAATATTGTCTTAATCGCGTGTAAAACTTTAGAATGAATTCAAGGCATAAAGTATAGAGACATAATAGTTATACGACATTTCAAGCGAGATCTATGTCGTCGATTTTACACTCTAATCCTATTTAGGCATGGACGAGAAGAGGGTATAAAAATGGAATAGTTTCTATAGCTTAGCGATCAGTGTTAAGCGAGTGTGTTGTTCCGATAGCCAGCGATATTCGCTTGTTATCTGGCGAATATTGCTGAGCTAGTTATGCGATTAAAAATCTTGCCGCTAAAATAATGAAAAGATTATTTGGAATCAAATCTTAACATAAAATATTCAAAATATTCATGTCATTACAAGCGAAGCCAATGATATCTATACTCTAATCTGAATAATTTAAATAATGAGGGAGCTATTATTGTTAAAAACAAAACTTTTAATGAAGAACATTCACTTTAACGTTTAAACGTTTAATTTTTTACACGATCACAATACAATGGTTATAATTCAAACGAGTTTACCTATTTGATAAGATAATTACTAATATCGAGGCTGAATTGATTTAATATTTGCAAAAAAGTGCTTTTTAAGACTGACTTTGATTACTTATAGAGGTCTTCTCATCTACTTGGGTCACGCAAGAACAAAACTGTTAGATTTCCTTTCCGGGCTTGAACTGCTTATGTTCATATCTGCAATTTTCTGATTAATTTACTTGCGCTTTCCATCAGATCATCCCATATGGTCGAACGTAATAGGCCTATTTAGTATAAAAGAAAATAAAAATTTAATGAGGCCATGCAGGGAGGGATGTACCCTACGTAATAGACCGATATAACGACGGCTATGACCGATACCGCGTCAGCACAGTATTGATGATGCAGACTTCTATACGCGACGGTGATCGCACATACCATTAGGCGTGATTTTATGTCGGTGTAACAAAAAAAATAATCCCTATCTTACATGTATGGGAGGTACCCTAAATAATTTAATTTTGAATAATTTTTTTGTACCGTTTTCTTACCCTTACTGTTGCCCTTATTTGTGCAAAATTACAGCTTTCTAGGACTTATAGTTTCTCCAAAAAAGCCTCGGATGAACAGACGGTCGAAGAGTTGTTGACTACGAAAGTCCAAAAAACTGGCATAGATAACAGTCGTGTATTATAAACATGATAAACGAAGCTGCCTTCCCAATCATAATAGAGATATTTACGCGGTAAATGTACACTGAGTACGTCTTAATAAATGTAGCCAAAAATAGATTACGTTCTAAAATATGAGGCACTATCATAACGACCTTGCAAAAATATTATGCGCTCGCGGCTTCGCCCACATCAATTTAGATTTCGCATCGGATAGATTTATGTAGGAACCGATTTCATCTAAGGATCCCAAACGGCTGAAGTATTTGTATTTGCTAATTTTACTCTAACAAATAATTAGAGTACATCGTAACTAAAGCCCAGATTGGACACTGTCTCCTTAACAAGCATATGTCCAAACTAGGCCTACGCGACACACAAACCTGCAGATTCTGCAGTGAGGCAGATGAAACGCCTCTTCATCTGCTAAGAGTGTGTGGATCACTGATGCTTAAACTTAGCTCCATTCTGAGACAGCATCTGCTCAGCCCGAATAAGCTTAAAGAGAGATTGGGCTCCAAGAAAAATCCTGCAGTTCCAAAAACTGCTAGGTTAAGTGGTGAACTCTAGCTTCGCGCCTACGGAGCAACCTCACCATAATAAGCGGCGATCACAATAGGTTAAGCATGGCCGCAGAGATACTACAGCCACACCACATCAATAAAATAGGTACCTACCTATATTCATATTCATATTCATTTATTGATAACAAATGTTACAGGTCACAAAATATTACAAATAATAATGTATTCAAGAATTTAAAAAAACAGTAATTGTATTTTTCATCCATACATATAATAAGAATGGAAATTTCTCCCCATTCATTGTGATCCTTTACTAAGGTGAACCGTGAAAATACGCATATGAACAAAACGACGCGAAAAAGTCGCTTGCGCGATCTAGATCGTAAAACATTTTGTCAATTTTTCCTAGGGAAACGTAAAATAAAATAATAAAATAAATAATAATCATTTATATCGGACACATCGCCCCTAATTTACATCAAAATTTCGAAGTAAAAGTAATAGAATATAAAGTAAATTCAATTCAAAAAAATCAAAAAGCAAAAAGTGCGACAAACTAAAAATACGCCATCTATCGATGTGGCCATAAACGAAAATTTACCAGAGTAGTTTTATTAGGCTTAATTTGTAAAAAGGTTATTACTTATGTGTGATAAAACGGCACAACCGAATTGTATGCAGTTTTCGCTAAAACGTTGCAAATTTCTCTAATTTGTAAATAGTATTGGTTTTATTTAAATCGGTTTTTAAATAAAAGAGTTATATCTATTTAAAGATTTACTTATTCTATTATATAAAATCGTTAATACACTTTTGTTCTATCAACGCACAGCCCAAACGGCTGCACGGATTGAGCTGAAATTTGGACAGTGTATTCCTAGGAAAATTTCTTCGTGCATTAAGAAGCGATTTTTTGAAATTCCCTCAGGAACAGGAATTATTCCCGAAAAACGAATGTATGCAAATCTGTAACCGCTGAACCGATTGAGCTGAAATTTTGTAAAACGATTATTGGAATTGTAATTAGAAACATCAAATAGCTTTTATGTCAGAAATTTACTTTTAAGGGGGGGTAAAGGGGGGTCGAAGTTTGTATGGAAAATTTAGAACCGCTGACCCTATTGAGCTGAAATTTGGTACAGACATAGATTGAGTCCTAAAAAATTGTATGGTATACTTTTTATCCCAAAAATCAACTTCTAAGGCGGGATAAAGGAAGTCAAAGTTTGAATGGGAAATCGGTAACCGCTTCTTTGTTTAAGCTGAAATTTGACCAGCGTGTTCTTTAGGTAACGTAGGCGACCTATAACAAGGGATTTTTGCAAAATTCCCCCGGGAACGGGAATTATTCCCGAAAAACGTTTGTATGCAAATCCGTAACCGCTGAATCGATTGAGCTGAAATTTTGTAAAACGATTGTTGGGATTGTGATTAGAAACTTTAAATAGTTTTTATGTCAGAAATTTACTTTTAAGGGGGGTAAAGGGGGGTCGAAGTTTGTATGGGAAATTTAGAACCGCTGACTCTATCGAGCTAAAATTTGGTACAAAGGTAGATTGAGTGTTAAAAAATGATATGGAATACTTTTTATCCCAGAAATCAACATTTAAGAGGGGGGAAAGGGGGGTGCAAGTTTGTGTAAGAAATCGTTAATCGCTACATTGTTTAAGCTGAAATTTGGTCAGCGTGTTCTTTAGGTAACATAAGTGATCGATAAAAAGAGATATTTGCAAAATTCCCCCAGGAACGGGAATTATTTCCGAAAAACGATTGTATGCAAATCCGTAACCACCGAACCGATTGAGCTGAAATTTTGTAAAACGATTGTTTGGACGGTGTTTAGGAACACTGAATAGCTTTTATGACAGAAATTTACATTTAAGGGTGGGTAAAGAGGGGGTCAAAGTATGTACTGGAAATTTAGAACCGCTGACCCTATTGAGCTAAAATTTGGTACAGAGGTAGATTGAATCCTAAACAATGATATGCGATACATTTTATTCCAGAAATCAACCTTTAAGGGGTTGGGGGGGGGTCATACAAGTTTGTGTAAGAAATCGTTAACCTTCTTTTTTGTTTTAGCTGAAATTTGAACAGCGTGTTCTTTAAGTAACGCAAACGACCCATAAGAAGGGATTTTGCGAAATTCCCACGGGTGCGGCAATTAGTTGTATAGATTGTGTTTAGGAACATTGAATAATTTTTACTATTATTGGAGGAGGGTCAAAGTTTGTATGGGAGATCAGAAACCGCTGACACTATTGAGTTTCAGTTTAGAAGAAGGAAGAAAAGGTAGATTGGTAACCGCTTCTTCGTTTTAGATGAAATTTGGACAACGTATTCTTTATGTAACGTAGGCGACCGATAAGGAGGAATTTTGTGAAATTCTCACGAGAACGGGAATCATTTTCGAAAAACTTTGCATGGAAATCAGTAACCGCTGAACCTAAAATGAGCTAAATTAATGTTAAGCGATAGCTTAAGTTCTGTTAATGAATAGTTTTTAGGGTTCCGTACCTCAAAAGGAAAAAACGGAACCCTTATAGGATCACTTTGTTGTCCGTCCGTCCGTCCGTCTGTCTGTCAACACCCTTTTTCTCAGGAACGCGTGGAGGTAACAAGCTGAAATTTATAGGAAATACTAAGGTCCATTGCTTCTTAGAGCTGTGAAAAATTCAAACTTCTAGGCCAACGCAATCAAAAGATATAGTCGAATATGTCGCAAATTTCAGCAAATTTTCGACATCCATATCCATACATATAATAAGAATGGAAATTTCTCCCCATTCATTGTGATCCTTTACTAAGGTGAACTGTGAAAATACGCATATGAACAAAACGACGCGAAAAAGTCGCTTGCGCGATCTAGATCGTAAAACATTTTGTCAATTTTTCCTAGGGAAACGTAAAATAAAATAATAAAATAAATAATAATCATTTATATCGGACACATCGCCCCTAATTTACATCAAAATTTCGAAGTAAAAGTAATAGAATATAAAGTAAATTCAATTCAAAAAAATCAAAAAGCAAAAAGTGCGACAAACTAAAAATACGCCATCTATCGATGTGGCCATAAACGAAAATTTACCAGAGTAGTTTTATTAGGCTTAATTTGTAAAAAGGTTGTTACTTATGTGTGATAAAACGGCACAACCGAATTGTATGCAGTTTTCGCTAAAACGTTGCAAATTTCTCTAATTTGTAAATAGTATTGGTTTTATTTAAATCGGTTTTTAAATAAAAGAGTTATATCTATCTAAAGATTTACTTATCTATTATATAAAATCGTTCGTACGCTTTTGTTCTATCAACGCACAGCCCAAACGGCTGGACGGATTGAGCTGAAATTTGGACAGCGTATTCGTAAGAAGATTTCATCGTGCAATAAGAAGCGATTTTTTAAAATTCCCTCAGGAACAGGAATTATTCCCGAAAAACGAATGTATGCAAATCCGTAACCGCTGAACCGATTAAGCCGAAATTTTGTAAAACGATAGTTGGGATTGTGATTAGAAACATCAAATAGTTTTTTTGTCAGAAATTTACTTTTAAGGGGGGTAAAGGGGGGTCGAAATTTGTATGGAAAATTTAGAACCGCTGACCCTATTGAGCTGAAATTTGGTACAGAGATAGATTGAGTCCTAAAAAATTGAATGGTATACTTTTTATTCCAAAAATCAACCTCTAAGGCGGGATAAAGGAGGTCAAAGTTAGAATAGGAAATCGGTAACCGCTTCTTTGTTTAAGCTGAAATTTAAACCAGCGTGTTCTTTAGGTAACGAAGGCGACGTATAAAAAGGGATTTTTGCAAAATTCTTCCGGGAACGGGAATTATTCCCGAAAAACGTTTGTATGCAAATCCGTAACCGCTGAACCGATTAAGCTGAAATATTGTAAAACGATTGTTTAGATTGTGTTTAGGAACATTAATTTTTTTTTTTTGACGAAAATTAACATTTAAGGGGGGTAAAGGGGGGTCGAAATTTGTATGGAAAATTTAAAACCGCTGACCCTATTGAGCTGAAATTTGGTACAGAGGTAGATTGAGTCCTAAAAAATTGTATGGTATACTTTTTATTCCAAAAATCAACCTCTAAGGCGGGATAAAGGAGGTCAAAGTTAGAATAGGAAATCGGTAACCGCTTCTTTATTTAAGCTGAAATTTAAACCAGCGTGTTCTTTAGGTAACGAAGGCGACCTATAAAAAGGGATTTTTGCAAAATTCCTCCGGGAACGGGAATTATTCCCGAAAAATGTTTGTATGCAAATCCGTAACCGCTGAACCGATTGAGCTGAAATTTTGTAAAACGTTTGTTTAGATCGTGTTTAGGAACATTAATTTTTTTTTGACGAAAATTAACTTTTAAAGGGGGGTCGAAATTTGTATGGAAAATTTAAAACCGCTGACCCCATTGAGCTGAAATTTGGTACAGTGGGAGATTGAGTCCTAAAAAATGATATGGGATACTTTTTATCCCAGAAATCAACCTTCAAGGGGGAAGAGGGGGGGGGGAGGGGGGGTAGAAGTTTGAGTAGAAAATCAGTAACCGGCCATCTTTTAAAGCTCAAATTTGAACAGCGTATTTTTTATGTAACGTAGATGACCGATAAAAAGGGATTTTGCAAAATTTCCACGGGAACGGGAATTAATTCTAAAAAACGTTTGTATCCAAATCTGTAACCGCTGAACTGATTGAGCTGATATTTTGTAAAACGATTGTCTGAAGTGTGTTTAGGAACATTGAATAGTTTTTATGTCAGAAATTAACTTTTAAGGGGGGTAAAGGGGGGGTCAAAGTTTGTATGGGAAATTTAGAACCGCTGACCCTATTGAGCTTAAATTTGGTACAGCGGTAGATCTAATCCTAAAAAATGATATGCAATACTTTTTTCCCAGAAATCAACTTTTAAGGGAAAAAAGGGGGGTGCAAGTTTGTGTAAAAAATCGTTAGCCGCTTCTTTGTTTTTGCTGAAATTTGGACAGCGTGTTCTTAGTTACATAAACTAAGACGACCGATAAAAAGGGATTTTGTGAAATTCTTACAGGAACGGGAATTATTCCCAAAAAACTTTTGTGTGCAAATCCGTAACCGCTAAACCAATTAAGCTGAAATTTTGTAAAATGATGGTTTGAGTTTTGTTAAGGAAATTTTTAATAGTTTTTATATCAGAAATTAACTTATAAGGGGGGGTCAAAGTTTGTATGGGAAATTTAGAACCGCTGCGCTGACCCTATTCAGCTTAAATTAATTTAGTGCAGAGGTTGATTGAGTCCTAAAAAATGGGATACTTTTTATCCCAGAAATCTACATTAAAGAGGAGGAAAGGGGGGGGGGGGGTGCAAGTTTGCGTAAGAAATCGTTAACCGCTTCTTTATTTGAGCTGAAATTTGGATAGCGTGTTTTTAGGTGGTTTTGGCGACTCACGAGAAGGGCTTTTGCTAAATTCCCACTGGAACGGGATTTATTTACAAAAAACAATTGTATGCAAATCCGTAACAACTAAACCGATTGAATCGAAATTTTGTAAAATCATGGTTTGAGTTGTGTTTAGGAACATTAAATATTTATTTTGACAGAAATTAATGGGAAATTTAGAACCGCTGACCCTATTGCGCTTAAATTTGATACAAAGGTAGATTAAGTCTTAAAAAAAGATATGGGATACTTTTTATCCCAGAAATCAACCTTTGAGGGGAGGAAAGAGGGATCCAGTTTGTGTAGGAAAGGTAACCGCTTCTTCGTTTTAGCTAAAATTTGGACAACGTATTCTTTATGTAACGTAGGCGACCGATAAGAAGGGATTTTGTGAAATTCTCACCAGAACAGGAATTTTTTCACAAAAACGTTTGCATGGAAATTAGTAACCGCTGAACCGAAAATGAGCTGATATTTTGTTAAGTTCTGTTAATGAATAGTTTTTTTATGTCAGAAATTAACTTTAAGGAGACTAAGTATTAAAGGAGGGGGAAGGAGGATCAGAGATTTAATGGGAATTCAGGAACCATGGAATTGATTTGAGTCGCGGGAAGGATGGTGTGAGAAATTAGTAACGAATAATAATTTAGCTGAGGTACATTACAGTAGAGATAAGTTAAAGAGTTACCGGGAAAGGACCACAAATAGTTTTAATTCCTGAAAAGAGGCGTGAAAATTTATGAAGGCGATAAACTACCGCTCAACTGAGATAATTTGACCTCTGGGAAAGGACATAGGATTGGTTTCTACGGTAGCGAACAAAACTGCATAGAAATACCCAACCCGATATTCTTCGCTACCCACAGCGGGAGCAAATAATATATAGCCATGCCTTATTTTACGCTTACAAAGTCACGGGGATGGAAATACTATCATAGTGAACATAGCAGCACCAAATTCGCTTTATTAATTGACTCTCACGCGCAACGAAGTGCGCGCGGGTCAGCTAGTTACCAAATAAATCAAAACCTACGGGGCACTTCCCGTGAACTCAGAATCTTGAAATTTGGCACGAAGCAACTTCTTAGAGCACAAATAAAGGAAAAATTTTGAAAACCATAAATTTTCAATTTCATCATATGAAAAAAATATTTTGAATAATTTTATACTTACTACCCCTTTTCTCATGAACGCGTGCAGGTATTAAACTGAAATTCATATCAAATACTAAGGCCTATAATACCTTTAAACTGTAATAAAATCAAACTTCTATCTCAACGCATTCAAAAGAAACAGCAATTTTAGCCGAAATTTTAAACACGCAACTACTCTCAAAAAACCAAAACCTACAGGGTACTTGCCGTGAACGTAGAATCTTGAAATTTGGTAAAAAGCAATTCCTTAGAGCACAGATAAAGGAAAAATTCCGAAAATTGTACATTTTTAGTTACATCATGTAAAAAAATATTTTTAATAATTTCATACTTACTACCTTATTTCTCATGAACGCGTGCAGGTATTAAACTTAAATTCATATCAAATACTAAAGTCTATAATACCTTTAAACTGTAATAAAATCAAACCTCTATCTCAACGCATTCAAAAGAAACAGCAATTTTAGCCGTATTTTTTAACTCGCGACTACTCTCAAGGGAATCAAAACCTACTTGCCGTTAACTCAGAATCTTGAAATTTGGTTCGCAGCAACGTTTTAAATCACAGACACAGGAAAAATTGCGAAAACTGTAAATTTTTAGTTACATCATATAAAAAATATTTTTAATAATTTTGTATTTACTATCCCTTTCCTCAAGAACGCGTACAGGTATTAAATTGAAATTCATACCAAATACTCAGCTTTATAATAACTTTAGGCTGTAAAAAAATTAAACATCTATGTCAACGAAATCAAAAGAAACAGCAATTTTAGCCGCATATTTTCAAACTCGCAAGTACTCGCAAGGGAATCTAACCTACAGTATATAATATTATACCCACTTTTCCTTAGGGTTCCGTAGAATGCCGTAGGTTTATACGGAACCCTCGGTGCTCGAGTCCTACTCGTACTTGACCGTTTTATTTATGTCTGAAATTAACTTTAAGGGAGAATCAGTATTAGGTCAGTTATTAGGGGGGAAGGAGGGTCAGTTTTAATGGAAATTCAGAAACCACGGAATTGATTTGAGTCGCGGGAAGGATAGTGTGAGAAAATAGTTACCAATAATAATTTAAGTTAAGGTAACTCTTTAACGTATCTCTACTGTATAGAGATACGTTAAAGAGTTACCGGGAAAGGACTACAAATAGTTTTAATTCCTGAAAAGAGGCGTGAAAATTTGTTAATGCAATCAACAACCGCTAAACCGAGAAAGTTTGACCTCTAGGGAAGGACATAGGATTGGTTCCTACGGCAGCGAAACAAAACTGCATTGAAATACCCAGCCCGATATAAGAATAAAAGAAGAAGAAAGAAGAATACTTCACTACCTACAGCGGGAGCAAATATACATACGCTAACAAAGTCGCGGGGATGGAAATACAATCATAGTCTAAATTCTAAATGGCTCCACCAAATTTTCGCTTTATCAATTGACTGTCACGCGCAACGAAGTGCGCGCGGGTCAGCTAGTAATAAATAAAATTACAATAATTCAATTCATAGATAAAATTCAATATTTAACATGTCCAAACAATTCGTCAAAATTATAAAAAGCTTTCTCCACAAGCCATTTTTTTAAACTACGTTTGAAGCCATCCACTGAGTCTGTGTTCCGGATCTCGTCAGGTAGACGATTATAAACGTCAGGTGCCATGACATGCACCAGTTTTGATGTCTTATTTAGCTTTCGTACTACAGAGCGCAGATGGTGCGCGCGCCTCAAACAATAGCGGTGTCCATCGCCAACTCTCCGGTACTCGTCCAAGTGTCCCTTGGCGTAGAGAGCGGGCTGTAGGATTACCAATGAGGGGACTGTTAATATCCTCATCGACTGAAACAGTGGCTTTGCTGGTGTGTCTTGTGGCATTCGTCTCAACGCTCGTATGGCTCTTTTTTGCATTCTGAAGACGCGTTCCCAGTCTGCACCGCGTCCCCATAGCTCGATACCATACTGGATGACCGAATGCACAGACGCAAAGTAACAGTTTCGTGCCATCTCTGGAGGCAAGACGGCAGACACTCGCCATAGCGCAAAACACGTGCGACCGATCTTCTCGCATAATTGGTCAATGTGATGTTCCCACGTAAGAGCGCCATCAAATAGAAAGCCCAGGAAGTTCGTGAGCTGAACCTGCTCCAGCGCCATGTTACTGATCCTCACAGTCATTGGTTCACGGCGTCGACCTGCCAGGTTGAATACCATGAACTGGGTCTTTTTTAAGTTAAGAATGAGCCCGTTCGTTTCGAACCACAGACTCAGGTCATGCGCGGCTCTATTGAGTCTCACCTCCAATTCACTGACTGAGGGGGCGGTCACTATTGCGGCGACGTCATCAGCGTACATAAGTACGTGACCATCGCGCACGTTCTTGGGCAAGTCATTCAGCAGGAGACTGAACATAATATTTGACAGTGAGGATCCTTGAGCGACACCTATACTTGTCTCCAAAGGTTTGGATTTTATCTGCCCGCCTTCTCCGACGACTACTTGACATCTTCCAGTCATGAAGTCCGTCAGCAAGCCTAACGCATTTCCGTTTATGCCGTAATACGCCATCTTCGCGGCGAGAACGCTGTGGTCGGCGACGTCAAAAGCTTTTGACAGGTCGCAAAATATGATTGCGGCACTTCTCGTGCCAGCGTAGTGGTCGACCTGCCCGCGCGATATGCGTATTGTCTGTCAGACAGTGAACCGCATTGCATTAGGTACTCTATTAGTCGGGTGCTCAATCCGTGCTCGAAGACCTTGGCCACTCCCGGTATGATAGATACTGGCCTGTAGTTATTTATGTCTTCTTGCCTTCCCTTACCTTTGTATAAAGGCGAGACTTTCACATTTTTCAGGGACTTTGGGTATACACCAAACTCTATGCACATGTTGTACAATCGAGCTAATGTATCTGCCAATGGAGCGGCTACGATATGCAACAGCTTTATGGAAATTTCGTATACATCTTTCGATTTTTTATGCGCAACGCCGGATGTTAGTATTTTAAAGACTTCCTTCGCTGTGAACGGTTTGAGCCTCATGGAGCGGTCGGCCGAGGGGCGCGCCGCCGCAAGCGTTTTGCTCGCCAAGGCGACGTCGGCAGTGGGCGCACCGCATGCTGCCGCCGCGCTCACAAAATGCGCATTCATTGCATCCACGGCTTCCGTCTTGCTGGGGAATTTCATGCCAGCAGATTGAGTCAGCGAGTCGGTGTGTCACGGAATTTTCGCTTTTTACCCATCTCTGTATTTACTACTTCCCACATTGTTTTTATCACATTTTTTGAATTTGTAATTATATTCGTGTAGTACTTGCTTCTTTCCGATTTAATCATGTCATTATACATATTTTGGAATTGATTCTTTTTACATATTAATTCATCATTTATTGGAAATTTAATAATTAGATGTTTCATGTCAGATAATAAATAATTAAAATTAATAATGTCATTATTTACCCAAGTTTCATTCTTATTGACATTTGACATTATTCGCTTTAATGGAAAGCAAATGCTGATCTTGTTCTTGTCCTATCCTCCTATATATAAGAGTTTTCAGGAGTTTTTATTATTCATCAGTTCACGTTGGAGGCCATACCAATTAACGCTGACATATTATAATAAACTGTTGGTTTATGCGATCAGGTTTAGAAAACACCTATTAACTTTACCATTCTATGTATTTAACAACATTTTATTTTTAGCGATTCCCTCCAGAGTAAATTTGCCAATACCGCGTATAACAATACCGTGTATAACACACTCATAAAAGTATGATTTCAGGTCAACTCCTAAATGTGATAATGGCGTCAAATTTGCACGAGGCAATCGTCCCTCAAGAAACGCAGCTAAAACAACTAGACACAGGACCATCTCTAGGGGACTTTCATAAGCTACCTGTAAGTACTTTAAACACTTACTTATTTATCTACAAGCTACACTCAGCGGTTTTACCCACTGTACTGTAGCCTATGGGTTATACCGGGGTCTAATCTATCTCTGTACCGAATTTTAGCTCAATCAGTCCACCCGCTTAGGCGTGAGGAAGTAACAAACATTCACACTCACACATTCACAAACTTTCGCATTTATAGTATTAGTATTTATAATATATTATTTATAATTTAGCCTATGCTTAACCACTGCTGAGCAAAGGTCTCTCTACAAACCCTATTACTTATTACTACTCCCCAAATTCCTACATTGCTTTCGATCTAGCGCCGCCTCTTGCTAGTTCTCCTAATACGTGATCAAGTCGTCACACCATCGCTTTCGGGGCCTGCTTCGGCGACGCCGTCCATCTTAAGGCAAAGTGGCAACCTTTGCTATAATATATTTTTCACAATTCTCTCAATATGGGTAACAAATGAAAGGTCTTGATTAGCAGAATACTGAACACAACTGCGTTGGGATTTTTTAAAATTTTATTTAATTTATTTGTTATTATTATTTATTTTAATTCTCTGCTTGCAATGATTTTCTTTTTGTGTGGTGTACAATAAAGTATTATCAATCCATTATGATAAGTTAAAAATATCATCAGCGTGCAAAATGTAAACAGCTAAACATAGTGACAGTGTGACCTCGAAAAGCGTATTTTTACTTTTACATAACAAACTGAACTTTTTACCAAGGTTGTTTTCTGTAAATTCGCATTTTGATTTTGATCGTAACGACTGAATATCGTCATTTATCTCAAATCCATTACATTTTTTACCCTTTGACCGGCTTCAGAAAAGGAGGCTATAAATTTTGTTGGAATGTATGTATATTACAGTATATTATGTACTTACATACGGCCTGTAATGACATACGGAGCCGAAACGTGGACACTTACGGTTAGATTGGTTCACAAGTTTAAAGTTGCTCAGCGAGCTATGGAGCGGGCTATGCTCGGCGTCTCTCTAAAGGATCGCATCAGAAATGAGGTGATTCGGCAGAGAACCAGAGTTACCGACGTAGCCGAAAGGATTAGCAAATTGAAGTGGCAATGGGCTGGTCACATTTGCCGCAGAACCGATAACCGATGGGGTACACGGGTTCTAGAGTGGAGACCGCGTCTCGGCAAACGTAGTGTAGGTCGTCCTTGGGCGAGATGGGGTGACGATATCCGGAAGGTCGCGGGGAGCGGGTGGAGGAGGAAGACGGGGGAACGAGTTGAGTGGCGTGCCATGGGGGAGGCCTATGTCCAGCAGTGGACGAATACAGGCTGATGATGATGATGTACTTATGTTTGTTGTTAGAACCACAAGATATGGTTTCCAAGCAAAATATACAAAATTTCAGGCGTGTAATATGTACTCGTATAGGTATATTTTTTTTGTAGGAACAATATGGTAAAAAAAATATAAGTATATCATGTGAATACGTTTGTCTCAAGTATATCCAAAACTACTGGTCGAATAATTTATTCCCATTATTTTTATTGCCTTACATTTTGGTCATGTTGCAGGCCTTATAGGAATCTCGGTGACCTGAAACTGCAACATATAGGTTGGCCACACGACCTATAATTTGTGATTTGACTCTAACAATGTAAGTAGGGTGGCCTGTTCTGTTGGAGTATAAACCCCAATTATTATTATTATTTAACCAAGGATACAGTGCAAGTGGCATCAAAATTGGTTCATCAAGCGCGCGGGTCAACTAGTAAATAATTAAAATAGACTACAACGGACCACTTTTATTTGTTTTAGGACGAAACAATTCTTTGCGTAATGAAATACCTGGATATGCAGTCGTTATGCCGATGTGCTCAAGTCAACCGACATTTCAACAGACTCGCCTCGGATTCAATACTCTATAGGAGCATAGATCTACGACCGTATTGGCATTGCGTGCAGTCTCAGGTAAAACATTCTACTCTACATATATGTTTTTATTACGTCACAGTTCAGTCCAGTGAAAAGTAGATTAATATTATATTAAAGAATATGTACTGGACAAGTATTTTATTATTTAAAAATTTTATGAAAATCTCGAGAGATACTTAACGGACTAAAGTTGTGTGGTGGGAGTTCACGGCGTCACTGACCGAACTCGAGCCGGTAAGTTTTGTATCAGATAGTGACGTAGCGCGTCCTCACCCGAAAACTTTCCAGGGCAGTGCGCTTTTTTTTATCTCAGTTATATTGTTATTTGATTCACAAACAAAAAAATACGTTTTCTTATTTATTAAATACGGACTTAAATTATATGTAAAAATGTTGACCCTATCAACATCTCTATTACCTATAATTATTATTATACTCGTGTGACATAAATAAGAATATTTCATCTACATGTTTTAAACACTAAATAAAACATTTTTAAATATTCTGATTACGTACATCTTTCAGGTTCTACTAACACTTTCAATGCGATGTAAGTTTCTCCAAAAACTTGACCTCTCATGGTGTGGAAGCCATCGTATGATACAGTCCTGTTATGTAGTCAAGTGAGTATCAATTAATCTTACTTAATATTATAAACGTGAAAGTTTTTAAGAATGGATGTCTGGATGTCAGGATGTCTGGATGTCAGGATGTCTGGATGTGTGTTTGTTACTCTTTCACGCTTAAACGGGTGGACCGATTGAGCTGAAATTCTGTATAGGGATAGCTTAGACCCTGGAATAACACATAGGCTACATAAGTACTGCGGGTAAAACCGCTGGGCGCATCTAGTTAATGCATAATTTGTACTTACCTATGTGTTATTCTAGAATCTGAGCTGCCTTAGCTTAACACATCGACCCATTAAAATCTATTATTGTGCTAACTGTTTTTATAATAAAATCCCTGAGGAAATAACGGCGCTCACAAAAGGTAAATTCAAAAGCCGTGTATCAAAAGAAAGCCTATTATAAAATAAGCCAATAGAAGACAAAGATGCCTGAAAACCTCTGCATGATATGATGGATTAATAAACGCCATTAGAGCATATTTAAAAACATCATCATGTCATTTTTTAATATAACAAACTGAAAACACTTTTCAAATGTGTGCAATTATATTACGCGGGGATGATCTTGACGAATTTTCAATAAATTAATTCTATGAATTTATATTTCAAAATTTGTCAAATAGTGCGAGCGAGAGAGCGTCACTCGATATATAATAACGCTCTTAAAATTAAAAACAGACTGCCATATAATTATTGTGTTCAAATTTTCACAGAAAACTCATTTATTCTGTACTAACTTGCAAATACTTGGACAAAACCAAGGCAATAAAACCATAAAAAATAACGAATGATGTATTTATTT
Source organism: Hemithea aestivaria (assembly GCA_947507615.1). Lineage (NCBI taxonomy): Eukaryota > Metazoa > Arthropoda > Insecta > Lepidoptera > Geometridae > Hemithea > Hemithea aestivaria. Next base: position 11,672,655 of record OX382335.1, read on the forward strand.
TATTTTATAACTTCATTGCACATTTTATTGCTTACCTACCGCTGTAAAAATTAGACCTGCATTTAAGTAATTCGCCATAAAATAAATAAGTATCAGCAGAAGGACGGCTAAAGCATTTCATTGGACATCACGCAAATTTGATTTACTCTTCTTAGCAGTTAAGTTTAAGTAAAACTAAATTTTGGGAGTTAGCAGCATCCGCGTCCGTAGGGATTTGCCCTCGACACCCTACACGTGACTCCTGGTTGGCGCTAAATGGATGCTCAAATCTGGTGGTAGGCTTCGGCCGTGGCTTGTCACCACCCACCGATCAAAACCATGCCGCCTGAGTGGCTTGCCGCGCTCCGGCATGATGGTTGGTGTAGCCATTTGAAGGACGGGTCGGAACAGTTGCTTTGCGCTAGATACAGAACGTAGTGACTGATTCTGCGTTGCATCACTCTGAAACTAGTTCAGGAGGGTAGCGGGATCCGAGGCACGGTGCACCGCTGGCCGACCGCAGGTAGTAATAAGCTAGCCACTTATGAAAGGCTGCCCCGCCAACTGTGAAAAATCCCGGGATGCGCCATCGTGCCGGTCGGCGACCGGATGAGAGGGCCCGATGGACATCCCCGGGGGGGCTCGGGCGTCCCCGCGGTCTCCTGTCTAGTTTCTCTTGGGTGTTGTATTTTCAGTACTTAGTCTAGTGTTCTGTTGCGTAAAGCCTCGTTCTACTGCTGTCTTTCTGTACCTTCGCACACTTTAAAACAATCATGAAACTGAGAAATAAGAGAACGGTAACACAGCGGCAGCACTCCCTCTCATTAAAAGTGCACCTCTCCAACATTCGAGGTCTGCACTCCAATCTCGTAGCAGTCCACCACCACCTCGAGACTGATAAACCCGCTCTCTTGTTCCTCACGGAGACGCAGATAGGTCCGCCGTCAGACGTGTCTTATCTTTGTTATCCAGGGTTCTCCCTGGAACACAATTTTAAGCCACGTGCGGGGGTATGTATGTACGCCCGCGACGACATCTGCTATCGGCGCCTCCGGAACCTTGAAGATCCAAGTTTCTCCGTGGTGTGGGTGCTGGTGGATACCGGAATAGAGAAGATTCTCTATGCCTGTGTCTACCGGTCGCACAGCGGTGATCGTGAGATGACCAGGTTGATCGATTACCTGTATGAGGCGGCTGATGAGGCTCAGCAGAGGTATCCTACGGCCCAATTAGTGCTACTGGGGGACTTTAATGCCCACCATCAGGAGTGGCTCTTCCCATACCAGTGCACTGACCATGCGGGTAGAGAGACGCGAAGGCTCGCCTTAGCGTTAAATCTCACCCAGCTGGTTAATGGTGCGACCCGGATACCCGATGTTGACTCTCACACAGCTAATTGCTTGGACCTTCTACTGACAACAGATCCAGACAGTTACTCGGTGTCGATATCATCGCCACTTGGCAGTTCAGACCACTGTCTGGTGAAGTCTGTGTCGACCTACACTCCGCTCGACTTTTGCCCAATGGGCACTCGACGGATTTGGCGTTACAAGTCAGCAGATTGGGATGAGATGCGCTCTTTCTTCGCATCTTACCCTTGGTTGCCCACTTGCTTGTCCTCGCACGATCCTTCGACTTGTGCGGATGCAGTGACGGATGTGTTGCGTCAGGGAATGGAATATTATATCCCATTCTCAGATGTGCCATTGTCTGTCAAAACCCGACCATGGTATGGGGCAGAATGTGGACGCGCTGAAGCGAAGAAACATGAAGCTTACCTAGCATGGGCGGAAGCGCGGAAACACAAGACGAAGGATATTCGTAGTAAGAAGAGAGCCTATAACAGGGCAGCCAAGTCCTGCAAAAAAGCTATGCGGAAGGCAAGGTTCGACCGAACCAGGCGGATTGGGATCAAACTGGCTTCATACCCCGCGGGTAGCAAAGCCTTTTGGTCCCTGGCCAAGTCGGTCGAAACTAATTTCTGTCGCCCCTCATTTCCTCCGCTACTCAGGCCTGACGGATCGCTAGCTCACACTTCCAAAGATAAGGCGAATTTATTCGCCTCTCTTTTTGCAGAATCTTCACGCCTAGATACTGCTGGCGAGATACCTCCAGTCCTGCCGGATTGTGGGACTTCAATGTCCGACATACACATTCGGCAATCAGAGGTTCGTAGAACGCTGCGGAATCTGGACGTGAATAAAGCTAGTGGACCGGACGGAATACCAGCGATAGTGTTGAGGACTTGTGCACCTGAGCTCACTCCGATCTTGACACGCCTATTTCGCCTCTCTCTCAAAACTGGTGTAGTGCCCAGGTCTTGGAAGCTTGCCAACGTGCAACCAGTGCCCAAAAAAGGCAGTCGTACTGACCCATCCAACTACAGGCCAATCTCGGTCACATCCATACTCTGTAAGTGTATGGAGCGTGTTCTGAACAACAGGCTATTGACATACCTTGAAGCGAATGATCTCCTCAGTGATCGGCAATACGGGTTCCGTCGTGGCAGATCTACTGGGGATCTTCTTGCGTATGTCACCCACATCTGTAGTGAGGCCATCGAGAAACACGGAGAAGCGATCGCTGTTTCTCTTGACATCTCGAAGGCCTTTGATAGGGTCTGGCATGACAGCCTTGTCGGTAAGCTTCCATCATTCGGGTTACCCGTTGGTTTATGCGTGTGGATTTCAGACTTCTTGAGGGAACGGTCGATTCGAGTTGTCGTTGACGGCAGCTCGTCCGATCAATTAGCTATTAATGCTGGGGTACCTCAGGGGTCAGTTCTCTCTGCTACACTTTTCCTGCTGCACATCAATGACTTGCTTAAGCCAGGTATTGTTGGGTATGCAGATGACAGCACGGTAGTTGAGCGATATACATCTAGCGCTAGAGCCAACGGAGATGAAGTCCAGTCATGCAGGGAGGCCATGGTTGAGCGTATGAGCTTGGCCTTAGAAGCTGTTTCCGATTGGGGTGCAGCTAATTTGGTTAAGTTTAATGCTACAAAAACCCAGGCGTGTCTATTTACCGCAAAAAGGAGTCAATTCAGTGAAGCTCCTTCTTTCCAAAATGTTCCTTTACCGATAACTAACCAGCTTGAGTTACTAGGAGTTACTCTCACGTCTGACCTTAATTTTGGGAGTTACATAGAATCTAAGGCTCAATTGGCCGCCAGGAAGCTGGGTATTCTGGCAAAGGTGAGGCAATACTTCACACCGGGACAGCTGCTAATGCTGTACCAAGCACAAGTCCGGTCGTGTGTGGAGTACTGTTCTCATCTTTGGGATGGTACTGCCAAATACCAGCTTCAGACACTGGAGTCAATTGAGAGACGTGCCAAAAAGCTAATAGGTGACCAAAAGCTTACAGAATCTCGGCTGCAGAGCCTTGAACATCGTAGAATGGTCGCTTCGCTATCGGTCTTCTACAGGATTCATTTTGGAGAGTGTGCGCAGGAATTACACGAACTAATTCCTCCATGCCCATTCTATCGACGGACGTCACGGCAGACGGCAATGCGGCATCCCTACTTAGTGGCGCTACCAACAGCCCGCACCAAGCGTTTTGCTTCGTCGTTTCTAATGAGAACTGGTCGCATTTGGAACACTTTGCCGTCATCTGTGTTTCCCGAGAGGTTCAACTTGGGTATCTTCAAGGCACGAGTGAATAGGTACCTTTCTAGGCGTCATACGTGATCCATCGTCGACCGCATTTCCACTTTCCATCAGGTGGGATGTGGTCAAACGTAGGCCTATTTAGTATAAAAAAAAAAAAAAAAAAAAAAAAAAAATTGCTTATTAGCTTCATAAGGCTAGATTGGAGTTTATAGATATGTCACGGCTTCTTCTTCTATTGGAGTCGTATGGCTTTACGTTTTTTTTTTAATTTAGGACTTAGAGTTGTTTGAGCCAGTATTGAGCCAGTTCTACGGCTCGGCTAAACGGTTTAAGTTTAGCCTAAACCCCTAAGTACGGCTACACCTGGGTTTTGATGACCAATTTTCTATTTAGCCAGTCACTGTTATCCAGCCAGTATCTTAGGTGTATCCAATTTATTTGTGAGAAAAAACTTGTTCTCATTACCGAGTTCAGTTGCATGGGTTAGATTTGGACAGTGCGTTTGGATTTGCATTTCCAATGCCGAGCGAAGCGAGCGTGCTGCGGCAGCATCCGGCGATGCGCCAAGGGTTACTTATCCATATTAGAGAGTTACTTAATTGGACATTCCGGAATACTAAACGCAAATGTTTATACAAAAAAACCTGTGTAAGAATATAAATAACTTATCGTGACCATACAATATTGCATTTTATCTTAGGAAATCGATAAAACAAAAGCAATCATACAAAAATGTGGTGGTCACGACGCAAAGCCATTGACACAATGATGTAAACAATAGATCAGTTTTTATGACCAATTAAATAACATCGACACGAACTAATTGAGCTTACACATTGTTTTCCGATAGTCTGCTTGCACTTCCTTATTATCTTAATTACACGCAATCTAGGTCATGGGGCACTGTAATGGGCATTTACTTAATAATAAAAATTGCGTCGTAACGCAAAATATTGACTTCCTATATAAACTTACGGCAAAAGTAACCTACAACGAGACGCGTGCGATGCTTCATATATTTGCTGCCAACACAACTGCATAGAAAGAAAGAAAAAACATTTATTTGTGAAACACACTACATACATAGAGGAAAAAAAGGCATAATATACGAGTAGTATAAATAACATAATATTGTATTATAGTGGGTATGCGGTATGCAATATAATGTGTAAGTGTACCTAGTAATGCATTGTACAAAACGGCCCCAACTCAGCAAAAATGCTGGCTGCGAACAGCCAACGCTGGTCTTCCGTTGGAACCTTTTGGTGACGTGACGGACATTCTATAGAAATAACACTCAGCGTATATAATAATACTCAGCGATATAATGTTCCGGAGCGGATTTATCACCAAAACTAGAACAACAAAAACGGCAACTCACGTCTAATATTGTCGAGAATATCTCGACCACAGGCGGGTGTGAGCTTCGGGTTATGCAGGCGTGAATTCCTGATGAAGGACATCGTAATTGTCCGAAACCGTGGTCGAGATATTCTCGACAATATTAGACGTGAGTTGTGCCGTTTTTGTTGTTTTAGTTATGGAGAACATTCGCGATAGTTTTAAAAATCGGATATCACCAAAGTTTCAGGCTTTTATTACAAATTTCAACTAACTAGCTGCGGTTTTGACCTGATAATTTGGATAAAAAACTGTGTTATTCCAGGCTATCTACAATCCTATTTTCATCGTAATCGTTTAGTGGTTTTAGGTGAAAAAGCAACGAATATACGCATCCTGAAACACATTATATTCACATACAATTGTTATCTTGCTAACATAATACATTTAATTATTATATATTTTCTCTGAACGTGCTTTTTAGTAACGTTACATAACACCAATTCACAGCTTCCTCAAAGACAGCGGCGCCGAATTAACACATCTGCGACTGAATTGCTGCAAATTCGTTGACAACTCCGTGCTAAGAGCCATAGTCGAGAGCTGCACGTATTTACAAGGTCAGTAGAATTGTGACTATACAATACAATTACTCCAATTACTACAATTACTTTTACTCGTTATTGAGAAGAAAAGTCAACAATAAAGAAAACTAAACTATATTAAGGATTTAAAAGGGCAGCCTTTTCGCTTAGAGCGATAGCCAAGCAACCAGCGTTGCATGGAGTGTTTGAAACTAAAGAGTAGGGTGTTATTTTTTACAAGCTTTTATTTACTTTCACTTATCTGTTGTCTGTCTGTAATCAAATCTTGCAATAACTTGCAAGATTTTGGAAACCGGGAAGTGGGTCAAATTTAACAATTTGACCCACTTCCCGGTTTCCGATTGAGCTGAAATTTTGTATGTATGTATATCATTATGACATGGAGCTGATCTGATGATGGAGGTGATTGCTCATAAGAACTCCGTAATTAAACGACACAACCCCATCGGGTTTGGGCTCGTATGATTCGTCTTGACGAGTATTTTGGTGCTAGATGGTAATAATAAAAGCTTGTTTTCAAAGAAGGTGAAAACAAGCGGTGGTGGTGGTGTGAAGGTGTTTGCGTCCTAACATAATTCAGAAACCGGAGGATACTATTAGTGTTGTGTGTCGTGACAACCCTGAGAACAATTTTGATCAAGTGAGGGTAGATGTAAATCTATCGTCTCGAGCGCCGTAGGATGATCGTCCCTGTAGTATTCTCGTGACCACGATACATGCAACTGTGTCGAAACGTCGAGGTTAGTTTTATATTGTTTTTGTAAAACTAGCATTAAATACCAACGCGATAAGTCCCGAGTTATATAATTAATGTGTTGTTTTCAAAGAGCTTTTTTTTTAATTTACTTGTTTTTTCAGAGCTCTGCTTGCGATCAGTAGTGGGCTGTATAGATTGGTGGCGGTTAGCTTCGTTACGAAGACTGCGACGTTTAGATTTGTACCGAACAGACATCACCACGCTGGCAGCTGTGTCTATAGTCCGATCCAATCCACACTTGGAACACCTTAATGTTGGTACGCATTGGTTTTATGCATGTTTTTCGGTTATATTTTATTATATTTATAATATACTAGCTTACCCGGCAAACGTTGTTTTGCCATATAAATAATTTCCTAGTAATTTCTAGTGTAGACAAAAAATAGCCTACTTATTGGAAGTATGTATGTATGTTAGAATTTGTATATTGTATGTATGTAAGAATGTGGTATATGCGTGAAATAAGCATTATTTTATGGAAAAATTTTTCAAAAGTAAAAAATTAAATTTTATGAAAACATTGTCTCTTATAATTTTTTCATACAACCAATATTTCCATTGACATTTCAAAATAAAGATTCATAATGATTGATTTTTTGGAAACTATGAAAATCTTAATTGTTCAATTACATTTTTAAAATTAAATTAAATTAAAACTACATTTTTATAAGATCAACAACATTTTCGATATAAATAAAAAAAAGTATACTTACAACACAAAATCCGTTGTTATTGGAAGCTCGTGTCACGTGTTGAGTACTTATGAGGTTATAAAATCACTTGATTAACTAATCGTGCAAAATACACTCAAAATTGATAATTTAATTATTATTGATAAAATAGGAATGATTAAAAGTTAATATGAGAGTTACACTGAGATAGCAAAATAATAATTGTCAACGTTACTACTACACTTGATGCATAAACAATAATGATGGCCGACAACTGTGTAGGGAATGAGAAAGAAAGGAGACCGGCTTCGTTCTCATCCCTACTCCATGCTGTTTACTGGGTCAGAAGTGACACCTGTAGACATCTGGCGGGGATAACTAATTAAATGACGATTGATCAGTTTTCGACCGGAGAGGAAAAATGATTAAATTACTAAAATGGCTATTAAAAAATAAGGGTTGATCGTAGAAGGGTGAAAATTGAGGATTGTATGTATTTTTGTATGTTGTATCATAAAAAAATAGAAATTAAAAATTTTGTCTAAAAAATAAAATAAAAAATTTAGGGGTGGACTACCCCTAACATTTAGGGGGATGAAAAATAGATGTTGGCCGATTCTCATAGATACCGGATAAGCACAAAAAATTTCATCAAAATCGGTCAAGCCGTTTCGGAGGAGTATGGCAACGAAAACTGTGACACGAGAATTTTATATATTAGATTCTCGCTGTACTCTAGCCTATGTGTTATTCCAAGGTCTAAGCTATCACTATACCAAAGCTTTCAGCTCAATCGATCCACAAGTTAAGGCGTAAAAGAGTACCAAAAATACATCTAGACATCCATACATTCTTAAATTTTTTACGTTTATAATATTAGTAAGATTTAACTAGTTTATGCTTGCGGCTTTGTCTTCCTTTCTTAGCGGACGTCTACGGTTTAAACCTGAGTTTAAATTTTCAACCCAATCTGTTCAGCGGTTTGAGCTGAAAGTACAACCTTGATGGATTTGTAAATCAGTTTTTATTCTCGCGTGCAAAATATTTTTAAGCGTAGGTTTACGTCATAAAACCTATAGTATTCCAAATTGTTAGTAACAGTAGTTTTAAGTAGTTACTGCTGGACTAACACTGGCGCTCGAGTATGGGATATACTGAAAACCAGCGCTGCGCAGTGGTTTCTCTCTGTGCCGCACAAAGCTGAGTCTATCCCATTTGACAACAGAATTGTTCAAATTTTATACTTTTTTCGTGTATATCTTTTGTTACTATCAATAAATTACTTTTTATTTTTTGAGTGTGTTCATTCAGCGGTTTCAGCTGTACGTTGATAGATCAGTCAATTTGGCCTAGCCCTAAGAATTCTGTATTGAAATGATGGAACCCTGTCAAGTTTGGACTCGTTTGATTCGTCTTGGCGAGTACTTTGTCTTAACTTTTTGTTATTTTTTGACATGTAATATAAGCTTGTTACTTGATTAACTGTATTTTTTTATAATTTAATATTTTTTAATGTAATTTCTTGCAGGATCATGTAAAATGATATCATCAATGGACGAAGTAGCAATGGCGATTGGGGCGAATTGCCCTAATTTGATATCTGTCGATTTTTGGAAGTCATACTCATTGACTCCAAACGGAATCAGAGCACTAGGAAATTGCAAGCATTTACAAGAATTGGACGTTGGATGGTGGTAAGAATAAATTTATTAAATGATAAATAAAAAAGTAAAATGACGTATGATATCATGATGTAATTCTGCTGTATCACTTTTGTCATTCATTCAAATTCTACACTTTTTCCATGATTTTTAAAGAACTTTTAGCGACCTAAATTGAAGATGAATCCTGTCAATGCGAACTTTCGAGCGAAATTCTCTTTGTATCGGTTAACACTTCATTCAACACAGCGAATAGTGCAAGTTTCATCAAGATGAGTTCATATGTCAAGTTCTCGCACGCGTTTCAAACTTATTCGAAAGTGGATTTTTTTAAAATCACACTTATTTTTAATTTCAGCCTACAAGCAGGCGCGTCAGGCGAATGGCTGTCATACCTGACCGGGTCAGAATTACGCAAGTTATTCCTAGGAGCGTTGCGTGGGGTTTGCGACCGTGACTTGCGAGCTTTGTTACCGCGCGCTGCTCGACTTGCTCAACTGGATCTTTTGGGAGTTAGAGCGGTTACTGCTGATATATGCCACACGTAAGTGAAATTGGTTATGACATTTAAACTAACAAATAAGCGGGCGTGTCAGAAGTGCTATCATACCTGACCGGGTCAGAATTACGCAAGTTATTCCTTGGAGCGTTACGTGGGGTTTGCGACCGTGACTTGCGAGCCTTATTGCCTCGCGCGGCTCGACTCGCTCAACTAGATCTCTTGGGAGTCAGGGCGCTTACTGCTGATATATGCCACACGTGAGTATGAATAGACCTAATTAACCAAAACTATAGTTCGTTTCAAAAATAAAGATATTTTTTTAAGACAAAAATTTACTTATGCCTTATTTACAATATTGATAATATAGACATTACTGCGCTTACAAATTTTATTATATATCTTTGAGTCTCGTATGAGACTTTAGTACTTATGAGTACTTGTTATGTTAGTTGTGTGTTATGACTAGTTATGTTACTGTTGTGGTGTATGAGATTGTGGTTATAAGCGAGCGTGTCAGAATTTCTGTCTTAACTGACCGGGTCAGAATTACTCTGGTTATTCCTAGGCGCGTTACGTGGTGTTTGCGAGCCTAGTTAGCTCAACTAGATCAACTGGGAGTCAGGGCGGTTCACGTAAGTGAAATTGGTTATAACACATCTGGTTATAATAAGCGGACGTGTCAGAATTGTTGTCATACCTGACCTGGTCAGAAGTATGCAAACTTTTCTTAAGAGCGTTATGAGACAAAACATTTTCAACAAATACGATTTCAACTTACTTTTCCTACTTATTGGCATAAAGAAAAATATCAGCTAATATCAAAATGGCTCCAAATTCGACAATTTTAAAGAATATTATTTAGTACGTTTAATACAATAACTGTCAACGTGCTCGTTCTTAAAAAAACTTTAAGATTATGAATAAATTTTCTTCTTTTCAGAATATTGGAAGAATGTAGAGAACTCAAACTATTGGATATTAGTTTCTGTGATCAAATACAAGAACCTCAGGTAAGCTAATTGTAAATCTTTTCGAAATTTTACCTACTTGCTTGTTATAAACAAGCATAGAACTGAATGAAATTAGGCGTTAATTTGCTGAAATCCATAATGATTGTTGACTAAATTTAATATTTTTGTTAATTTCGCATTACTATTACATTGGATAAGAGATTGGATAAGTGAATGAGAAAATAATAATAATAATTGGGGTTTATACTCCAACAGAACAGGTTACCCTACTTACACTGTCAGAGTCAAATCACAAATTATAGGATGACCTGAAACTGCAATCTATATGTTGCAGTTTCAGGTCATCGAGATTCCTACAAAGCCTGCAACATGACCTGACGACTGCCTCCTACATATCTTATAGGAAACAGCCGGGACCCACAGTTTTACGTGCCTTCCGAAACACGGTAGCGTCCAGACGAAAATCTTTGCCACACTGAGATTTTAACCCAGGACCTCCAGCTTACAAGTCGGAGGTATGACCACTGGGCCACGGAAGCTACAAGACGAAGTGGAATTAACACTTAATATATAACATTTATTAAAAATAAACCCAACGAATTTATATTAAAAAAGAAATACCACAGAAGTAAAAGAAACAACAGAATTTCGAAGATTAGAAATTTTAGCTTTGACTAAAAAGTTGAATTTTCTGAAGTTTACATGTGTTCTTATTTTTCAGGTACTAGAATGGCGCGAACAGTACCCACATGTGAGCATAAAAAGGTCTTTTCAATCGGCTAATTTGAACACATCACCCGACCCTTTATTCTTGTCGCCTAGCTTAGAATAAAATATCTTTGTCAATTATTATAATGACTGGATTTCATATAAAATAAGGGTTTTTATATTTGAGGACATGTGTTCAAGATTAAAAGCAAATATTTTGTGCTATGAAATTCTATACAAAATGGATGAACTGATTTTTTGTTTGCGAAGTTGAAATGTTATAGTTTCTAAGTGTGACTTGTAAACACAACACCTTGTGTATTGTGTATTAAGTCGCGTATCCAGCGCGTGTTTTGGTTTAAACATTCAACAAAAACATGACAACATTCAACAAAATTTTGTGTGTGAATTGAGCAAACAAAAAGTGTAGTTTGACAATGTTTTGTGAAAAATGTTGTGATGTTTTTGTTGAATGTTTAAACCAAAACACGGACTGAAAACCCAGCTTTACTCTTCCTTTCCTAACATGTTTTAATATAAGTGTGTAAGTACAAGAAGTTTAAGTTCTTACATAATTTGAATTATTGAGAACAAAATGGTTTAAGTTCATTTTAATCTTACTAATATTATAAACGTGAAAGTTTGTAAGAATGGATGTCTGGATGTTTGTTACTCTTTCACGCCTAAACGGGTGGACCGATTGAGCTGAAATTTTGTATAGAGATAGCTGAGACCCTGGAATAATATATAGGCAACATAAGTACTGCGGGTAAAACCGCTGGGCGCAGCTAGTGTTTGTATAAAAGTAATAAAGTTGACTAAAAAAGAAAAGTTTCGTTTTCCCGATATTCATAATACCAGTTTCTATGTTATATTATATTTGTGATAAAATGTGTTGATATTATAGATAATCGCACACCTAGTACAATACAGGGTCAACTCAAAAGGTATTTTTACAGCAATTGCAATTTTATTTATACTTGTTTAAGTTTGAAATTATAAAAAATATTTTTTTGAGTTGGTGCTGTATTGATATGGGAGTGCGAATGTGCGAAATTTACATGAAAAGTAAACATTGTGAAAGAGGATATTGTTCCTTAAGACCCTCGTTGTGGCGTGCTTTCTCGCTCGCAGGGTAATAATATGACGAATGTTACGTATAAATTTGTAGAATTTACTTATTGAAAATGTGTATAACTTTACATGATTTGTGCCAGTTTAATATTAAAAATTGAAGGAATACCAATTTGTATTCTTCATAACGTTATTATTTAAGATGTTTAGAGCGTATATATCGAGTGACGCTCTCTCGCTCGCACTATTTGACAAATTTTGAAATATAAATTCATAGAATTAATTTATTGAAATTTCCTTGAAGAACAGCCCTCCATAATATAATTGCACACATTTTTAAAGTGTTTCCAGTTTGATATATTTAAAAATAACATAAAAAGAATTAATGAAAGAAAAAAAGTAACAAAAAGAGTTTTGGCGGCAAGCCTTGATCATATCATTGGCTCCACGTCTTTTGCTTAATAATCGTGTAGAATTTGATTGTTAGCGTGTAATAATGGTGGAATATTGCGTGTTAAGTGTTTTTGAATGTGCACAGATGTAGGCAAGTGATATGGTGCTGAAATATGAATTTTGGTGCCCCCTCCAAAACTCCTCCGAACTTTCAGTAAAATTCCACCCATTTTACTGGAAGACTCACGTGACTAGACGAGCTATTAAACTCACTCTGACTCTGACCTGACTAACTAACTTATTACTTAAAAAATAACATTTAACTTGACACTGGCAAAATACGAAAGTGGAGACCATAATTTAATATCCCGTGAACATTCACGAATTTTACTCGACACTGGCAAAATGCATATGTTGCCATATTATTAAAAAGAAAAAAAAAAAGTAACAAAAAAAATATCATGCTATTTTTAAATATATCAAACTGGAAACACTTTTAAAATGTGTGCAATAATATTATGGAGGGCTGTTCTTAAGGAATTTTCAATAAATTAGTTCTATGAATTTATATTTCAAAATTTGTCAAATAATGCGAGCGAGAGAGCGTCACTCGATATTATACGCTCTTATGTCCAATTCAATGTACATTACTGCGTTTGTTATCTTACTCATATTAATGAGGAGGTTTAAGCAAGCAATGTACGCATGTTTGTTTTAAATGTGGGTGGACGAAAGCCAATAGGCTTGCAGGAAATATTTTTAAATATGTATAATTAAAACAATATTATTATTATGAAATGGCAGCTTGTGCCATTTTGAAAATGTTTATTGGCACAATTTATATGATATTCTACTCTATAAGTTAGTGATCTTAAAATTTGGCTTTAATTTTGACGTACCTTATTCAAAATTTCGTAGTATTTGCATATAAAAGACTGATTAAAATTATGACGTAAGCTTTAAAGAAGTCACCAAGTTTACATGTCTGTTAAAATCTCCGTTTTCCCATTAAATACTAATATTATATTTGTGTGAAAGTACAGATATTTGTGTGTTTGTTAACTCTTCAATCCTAAACGGCTGTCCCAATTACGATAAAATTTGGTATATAAATGGCTTAAACACAGGAATAATACATAAGTTTATCGGGTAATATCGCTGGGCATAGCTTATGTAACGTAAATCCTAAAAACTAACCCTTTATGATATTTTTAACAAATTTGTACATAATAATATGTGCATTTTCACAATATGCATTATAAATAATTTGTCCCATCAAGTTATGTTGGAAAAGCTATGAAGATTTCGCTTTCTCAGTTACTTTCATTCAAAGATGTTTTGAAAGAACTATGTCAAATAACGACTCAAACGTTTACAATTGATATATTTGTATGAATGATGAAATAAATGTTCGTATTTTTTTTTATATAGAAAAAGTTGGCGAGTTCAATATTTGATGAATTGGACATTCCTGCTATAAGTGAGAATTGATATTATACACTATTATTAACATGTGGACGCATTTTGACATACAATAGGGAATTGGACAAAAAAAATTATGTCCAGTCAACTACAAAGAGATGTATCCATGTTAGGCTTACAAAATGAAGTAAATTTTCATTTGCCACAATGAACTACCCTTGGTTCGTGACCTTTCTAGTAGCAATCAAACTTTATATTATCATCGACTCGTTTAATATGCAACAATGATGTATCCCACTACTTTTCCTTAGGTGATACATAATAATAGCATTTAAAATGAATCGAATATAGTATAAGATTTGGTGGATACTGAAAATGACACGAAGGGTAAATAATTTTTGCATACTAAAAGTTACTTCATTTTGTAAGACTAACATGGACATCTCTTTGTAGTTGACTGTCCATAATGTAGATTTATGAACACATTGGCTGCGACGTCGTTTAACAGAACTATCCCAGGTGTCTGAAATTAATGTTGTATGGAAAAATCCTTTGACAAAACACACTTTTTTATGTGTGTTTTCAGCACTCGCGTTCCGGCCTCAAAAACACAGCTGTTGTGTTTTCAGCAGTCAATGTGTTAAAAAATATTTGACACGTGTTTTTTTATTTGTAATTAAAAAAAATGATTTACAACGCACTAAAGTTACATGGAAAGGGGGTAATGACGGCACTTGTGGATGCTCGAGTTGATACAAAATGCATCCACTAGTCGTGACGTCACGCGCCCTCACCGAAAAACTTATAAGCGCTATATCTCAGCTGTATTTTTTTTTATTTTCAAACAAAAATACACGTATCATTTTTGTGCCGTCTTATTTCTTCGTCTTTTGTAACAAAAGGTATATTGTTAAAATGTCTTAAGACTTATGTTAACTTTTTCTATAGTTTACTTTCTACGCATAATATTAATGTGACTTTGGGATTTATTTACTTTCTATTAGTTATTATATTATTTACTATTAATATTTTATATAAACATGTATTTAATTTTTGTTTAGTGATAAACTAGTGCAATGTATCCAGTCTTTGAGTCATAGTATATAAGCTTTGAAAACGAAACTGTATATCCGATGACATTTTAAATTTGACAAGACACTCGTTAACGATGTTTAAAAATACCATAATATTATATTATACCTACAGAAGACTTTTTTTTTGACCAAGGACCGGTTCGGCGGGGATACCCACTGAAAAACCTGGGGGTTTTCCTGCGGGACGCCATAAGGCCGGGGCAACGGGTACGCCGAAGCACTCATCCGCCGCCCAATTTTGCCTTAATCGCTACTTTTACGTGCAATATTTACGCGGTCAGCGGTCCGTCAAATGTATGGAAATACCACCGATGCACCAGTGAAAGATAAGAAAACAAATTGTGAAAACCCTGCCACTCTTGACAGAAAGCATTTACAGACAAAAAAGATAAAACGCACCTCTATAGATACTATTCCCCCTTCGTTGTAAAATATGGTTAAGGCTAATATGCGTTGTGGACTGGTCCCTTACAACAGACAACGGCGGCTGTGGCTTTCTAAAATGTTACTAATATGTATAAAGGTGAAAGTTTGAAAGAATGTAGGGATGTATGTTTGTTACTTTTTTACGCCTAAACGGTTGGGCCGATTGAGCTGAAATTTGGTATAGAGATAGTTTAGGCCTTGGAATAACACATAGGCTATTATACAGTGGGTAAAACCGCTGGGCGCAGCTAGATGATTATATGTTTTGACGCCCTTCGCCGCAGGTCACCTACTTAAGTTTTACTAGTTGACAGCCCTAATAGCCCTAATTATTTTAATTTTATAACCTTAAAGATAAGAAGTCATGTTAATTTAAGTTTGTGGTTAAAGGTGTGTTTTCATTAATACGATGAGAAGAGCCGGTTGTATACTGAGATACAGCTGTGATTAATAAATCTCAGCGTTATGAGAAATTCGTCCTAAGTGCGAATGAATTACCTTGAGGTAGTCTTGTCAGTGTGGTTAAACGTGTCCCGTAATTTAAAATGTCATAATAGTTCTGATTAATTTTATAGTAAGTATGCATTTTTATAATAAAGTGGTTATACTTTCCTACGTTAAAATGCAGTTTTTATTTATGCATCCAAACAAGATTTCCAGTTTTTGTGGCCTTAAACATATATAACACTAATATCTTTCGCGATTTGCAACGAATTATTACTTATTATTAATTCGTTGGCGATTTGTTAATTTTATTATTCGGGACTTATCGCGTAGATATTTTAATGTAAAAAAATGTTAGTTTAACAAAAACATATTGTGAAACCAACAGCGACGTTTTTCCTTTACTAGTTGTATGAGCCTAGGTCACGAGAGGATACTCCTTTGTAAAACTAACATTAAATAATAACTATCATCTACGCGATAAAGCCTGAATAATAAAATTTAACAGATTTTGCATCAAAATTGACCCTTTTATCACCATGCGGATTGCTGCATGTCACGGAAACGTACCTTAAAACATGTGGTTAAAGTTTATCAGTTACAAATAATATTATTATGATTCACTCTCATATTTTTCTTAATATGTAATAGTTGTAAGACAACGTTCTTACATTTTAATACAGTCTTTAAGATTCAATTCGCATCTTCAACCGTCGGCTTGACGACTCAGAAGTGATCGTAGTCAAAGACTAAAAATAATTAAATAAATAAAAACACGCGTAGATAAAGTAGGATATCTCTTTAACTTTTCTTCGTGAGTGGACTGCATTCTGTCTGCTTTATTTTCTTATTAGGTATCGTGTTTCGTTCTTATCGTATTCGCACAGGTACAATAACAAATACGCGGATCTAGCGCGCGACTAATACGCGGAGTCTATAAACCGTATTAAAATATTGATTTTTATATTAAACAATTGAAATGAAATAAGATTCAGAATAAAAAAAATCTAGTGAAAATGCCAGCCTTCAGCCTTCTAATATTGTTCCTGATCGGTGCATCAAACGCTGATATCACTCGTACAAATATGGTGCCAGGAAGGTCCACAATAGTCCACCTCTTTGAGTGGAAGTGGAAGGATATAGCAGACGAATGTGAAAGGTTCTTGGCTCCTCATGGATTTGGAGGTGTGCAGGTTAGTATATTGTCTTTTTTAAACTGCTGATCATTGTTGAGTTTATGTTATTTAAATATATAAAAGGAGAACCTCAAAGATTAACTTACTGACTGATCTATCAACTCTTAACTCAAAATGCTGAGTGGATTGGCATTTTAGACATAGGTTTTATGACGTAGATAGCGAAGATCAGCGAAGATTTTATTTTTCTTTTGAATTAATTGCACTTAATAATCATACATAGGTGTGATTGATCTATCAGCACTCAGCTCAAAACGCTGAATGGATTGAGTTACCTAAATTTTGACCCTTTTCCATTAAGTCAAACGTGGTAACAAAGTCAACCATGTGGTCAAACGTGGCCCACATAAAAATATCCGCTACCAAACGTTTTTCCTTTTACGTTCATATAGGTACTGATTGAAGTTAATAATTAATGTTACCTAGGTGTCGCCTCCATCAGAAAACCTGGTAATCCACCTTGACGATGGCATCAGGCCTTGGTACGAGCGCTACCAGGTCATGTCTTACAAAATAGTCACCCGTTCGGGAAATGAACAGGATTTCCTCGATATGACTAGAAGATGTAACAAAGTTGGGGTCAGGTAAGCTGTTGAAAAGTTATTTAATGGTCATCAATCTCAGCAGCAGAGCAAGGTTTTCTACTTAGCTCGATTGTTCGTATTGGACGGATAAAGGCCTCCGCAATACTTGCGGTACTGCAGACGTCATAAGCACGGTAAATATATCTCTTAACCGTGTCATAAGCGACTGTAACCGCCTCTACACAACAATTCTTTTTGTTTTTGAGCAGTAACCATCAGGTAAAATCTTTAAGATAAGAAAATTTTATTCTAATCTCTTCTATTCTAACCGTAATTTTCATGATAAACAAGGATGACATGTTATATGGGAAAACTTTAGAGAAACGTTTCCATGAAGAGCGATTTTGCAGCGAATTGATTATTCGCACAAATTCCCTCGCGCGTAGTTTGTGATTGTTACGCGCGTAGATTTTGGTAGATACACGATTTCAATAGTGTGTTACATAAATAGAATAGTAATCAATGTCAGTGCGATTATGTTGCCATAATGGCGGGTCCAGATTAGTGCCGTGAAGCCCCGTGAACAGGCGTGAACGTGAATGTGGACGGTTTTCGCGGGGTTCACGCGCATTCACGCCTGTTCCCCGATCAGTGTCGGTATTTTGTCCCGCGACAAAGGGTTCGCGCCCCCTTCGCGCGGCGTTCACGCGTACACATCCACATTCACGGCCCCGTGCCAGTTTCGTTTTTCAGATTTTTGAAATCGTTACATAAAAAATACTCCGGACTACAAAGGCGAACGGACGTATACAGTTTTGCTGCGCAAAATGGAGTGGCGCGCAAACTTTTGGAACTAATCTGGAACCGCCATTATATATTGCCACAGCAAACAAAGTTATTGCAGCAGCAGCTTCTACGTCCATTTCGCGGCAGGTTTCAGGAACGATTGAGAGCATCCCGTGAATGTGGAGGGCACGACTTGTGCCGTGAATTCACAGCGAGAATTCGCGCGTGAATTCACGGCACTAATCTGGAGCCGCCATAAGATCTTGTTCTGAAATACAAGTTATTATCAGCAAATAGGTACGAGTATCTTCGTCATTTCTTATCGCTAAAGGTGTTCTATGTTATCTTCACTTTAAAATAACAAAAGAATTTGTAAAATCTATAGGTAATGGATTCTTTCTGCTATAGCTGGACTTAATCATAGACCTAAAAGAATGAAGAGAGGGAAGGGAAGCTTTTGCCCAGTGGGACAAACCTCAAAAGGTTTAGTATACTTATACTTAAGTACATTGGTACGATGACAGAAATTAGGAAAGTAGGTACAACCTACTTACTCATTCTAGGAGATAAGCAAATATTTTTTTGACTAATTTATTCTTCGTCCACAATAGGGCCTTTCTGATGACACGCCACTCCGTTTGGCTTTCTGTCTTTCTCCTTCAATGATTCCTAGCGACCACAGAGTACTTTGTAATACGACTCTACGGATATCGTCGCTTTGATCTCGCTCGTGGTCTCCACTGAAGCTAGTTGTAATTATTTTCTTTTACAGGATTTACGCCGACGTTGTAATAAACCATATGACTAGTCTAATGAATAAAGGCAATGTAGGCACTGGAGGCAGTACCGCGGACTTTAATAATCAGCAGTATTACGCAGTGCCTTATGGACCGAATGACTTTCACACAGCATGTGATATTACGAACTATGATGATGTTATACAAGTGAGTATACATTGTTAAAAACCACTGAATATGAATCGCACAGGAAATAAGCATTATGGGGGAACTATTGTGCCCAGGCATGAGTTAAGACATATAGAGGTACCTACCATAGATTAAAAAAATAATAAGGAAGATGCGGTATTGACGTTTCTGACATGGTCCCCTTAAATTAGGGGGCCTAAATTGAAAATTGTGCCTGGCACAATTTTACTACGGCGCGAGTCGGCGCGGCAACCGACACTTTCCGATCCAACAGGCCCAAGTTTGGCATAGCGGTATGGCGCATCTTCCCATTTTCTTTTAATCTAAGGTACCTACAGAGAATTTTGATATAATGATCCTTTTTTACCGAATTTGCCATTGGACAATTGCGGCTTACAAATTAGGTAATACTTTCGGTGGTTTATCTTTCCGCGAGTAGCGATAGCAAAATTGGGGTGCTATTCAAAATAAAGAATAGATTAGAAGATTTCAGAAACGTTTGTATGTATGTTATCCAACAGTTATCCAAAACTATTTTTCGGGATTTTGTATTTTTTTATCCCGCACTTTCGTGTTTACCTACTTGAAGTCGTTTATTTTTTTTTATTTATCTTGTGTGTATTTGTTTTCTTGCAGACGAGATTCTGTCGCTTGGTTAGTTTGGATGATTTGAATCAAGGAACTCCTTATGTTCGCGATAAAATCGTCGAATATCTGAACAAACTTGTTGCTCTGGGAGTGGCCGGCATTAGGTACCTAATGATTAATATTTTATTTATTAATTAAACCTGAATTGAGCATAAAAATACTCTCTATTCAGACACAGACTGTTATATTTTCCATCATAGCCTACCTACTCCGAGTGGCATTCTTATAAATTATCATTAAGAAAATGACTTCTTAATTTGTCAATATAATACGTTTTAAAGTAGTTTCACCATTTTCATGTAATTAATGATCAACTGCTCATCATTGACTGGTATTTAATACCCACTAGTTATATATTTGTTTTTTTTTCAATAAGTATTCTTCATACCTCTTAGTTATGTCTGGTGTCCTGGTACTTTTGCAAATATTATTATTAAAGGTCTTCCAATACTACGCACTATTAGACAAAATTTGAATTATAAATTCATAGAATAAATTTATTGAAAATTCCAAGATCATGAGGAGATTGTTTGATTTTTAATTAATATATCAAACTGAATGCACTTTCAAATTGTGTGCCATAATATAACGCAGGGCAGATCTTGAGGAATTTTATAATAAATTAATTAAGTATGAATTTGTATTTCAAAATTTGTCATATAGTGCAAGCGAGAGAGCGTCAACCCGATCGCCCGAAATGCTCTAATGAAACTTGCTATTTTTTCTAAAAATCTTTCAATTCTCAGGGTAGACGCAGCAAAGCACATGTATCCTGAAGATCTTAAAGTGATATACGATAGAGTGAACGATCTCAATACAGATTTTGGGTTTGCTCCTAAAACAAGACCTTACATCTATCAAGAAGTGGCTTACAGCGGTTTTGGGCATATCAAGCATTCGGATTATACGTGGCTTGGTGACGTCACGGAATTTAGAGTAAGAAGTTTCTACTAGAGTTGTTATTATATTATTATCTATGAGAGGTGTTGATAAAATAGATGGGTCAAGGTTGTTTTGTGCTCATATCTACATAATATATTAAAGTAGCATACTCGTATATTCTTCAAATTTCCCCCTCTTTTCCGAAGATTATGAAAATTAGTTCTCCTAGTTTATGTGTGAATAATATTTCGCATAGATCTTACCGAAGTTTTGCTAGAACTATGCTAGGCTAGGTAGGAGTGCTTTTAGCCTGTAACCTTTACTCTAAAAAATAATAGAAATTCACGATTTAAGGACTGCTGGTTTAGCCTTATACGTCTATGTCCCATTTCCACACCATTATGCTCGATCTTCTTGAAACAAATTTATCTTTGCTTTAGTTTTTCGTAATTGTAAAGACTGTACCTTACCCTTTTCGGAATTCACCCTAAAACTTTCACTCGTCGACATGGCCAAAAACATCAAACTGGTTTTTGATCAAAAGCTTTACATAAAACTCAAAATACCAAATCTGCTTTATTATCCACTAAACATTTTCTTTGTGCCGAATCCGGTAAGTTTCAAGTAAAATATGAAAGGCAAACAATAGTCTGTTTCACGGGCGTAACCAGGTTCTTGTTTAAGGGGGTTTATACCTTTAAGCTCTGGGACTACTACAAAAAAGTAAATATTTTGACTAATAGTGAAAATTTTGTTATATTTCTGACTACAAAAAGTGTACGCAGAGCAATTAGAAATATTAAATTTTAAGGTAATTGCGGAGCAGCCATGGCTATGGCGTATGTGCAATCGGTTTATTCGGAGCGCCAAATATATTTTTTAATTCGAATCTCTTTAGGCCACTGGTAGAAAATGATATTGTAGCATTAAGTTAGTCCTAACTTTTGTGCTGAATCACTCTAATATTATAAAGGCTAAAGTTTGTGAGTGTTTGAGTGTGTATGTTTGTTCGTCTTCACACCTAAACGGATGGACCGATTGAGCTGAAATATGGTATAAAGATAGTTTAGACCCTGGTATAACACATAGCAGCACAGCAGGTAAAACCACTGGGAGAGGCTAGTAAAAAAATAATCTTCACACTTCTGGGCAGTTTTAATATTTAACTACTCGGGGGGGTTTTGAACCCTCAAAACTCCCCCTTGGCTACGTCCATGGTCTGTTACTTTGAAGACAATACCAATAACGCAAACAATCCGGCTATTACCAAACTGTGGTAACTTGGCTCACAAAGCACCCGTCAATGAGTAGGCAACTTTGTTTACCGAATCACGTACAAATTAATTTTCCTTGGGCCTTAAGATGTTAACTTTTGAACAGTAGCTAAGTTTATAGTAAATTGAATAATAGCAGTACTATGATCTTTGAGAAATTGAATAAAATACAGCTGAGATGACGCAGTTTTGTTGCTTGGTCATTGGTCATGACGTCTCCATTTACAACCTGGCATATTTTTTAAAATTATTATATTAACAAAACAATAGGTCATCACCAAGCAGTATAGTAGGTCCTTCCTTTCGTCTCTGTAATGGACTTAATCTAAATATATAAAAGGAAAGAGTGACCTATTGACTGACTGACTGATCTATCAACGCACAGCCCAAACCACTGAAAGAATTCAATTGAAATTTGGAATACAGATAGGTTTTATGACGTAAACCTCCGCTAAGAAAGGATTTGCCACGCGGGCAAAGCCGCGAGCATAAGCTAGTTTAAGATAAGATAAGAAACTCTTTATTGATCCACATATAAAGTAAATTTTACGAATACAACAATTAAAACTAGAGTTGTATCAATTATTTAAGTACCTATTTAAAGAAATCTTATAAGATGTCTTATTTTTGTTTAAATTATTATTACGATTTCACACGCTTCTACAATGCACAAGAAAACAGGCAGTATTTCGTCTTTTCTGAAAAAAAAAAGTGCTTTTTTTTTGTCGACTCCCTTTAGTTGACTTCCTATCTAAATGTGCGATTTATATAAGTTGAATAACTGTTTTACAGCAGCCCATGACAAGGCATTGTCGGGTCGCAAAGCTTTACTTTCTGAAACGAGTTCATTATGTTTCTTCACGATCTAAAAGGGGTATAAAATACGCATTTAGTTCTTTGCCTTCACAAATTTGTACAGTCACGGGAAGTAGTTAAGCCCTTAATTGATTAATGTCGGAAGTTATACAGTAATTTGTCAAATGAAGTATTTTTTTCAGTATTTGGTAGGTACTATTACCTACCAAATACTGAAAAAAAAAAAATAATCAGTGTAAATCGAGGAAGACATATCGTTTTATTTTGGTATGTTCTCATCGAGTCACACCAAATCCTGTAACACTGTGACTGGTTGAGAAAAAAATCGCTTCGAGTCACACCTTTGTAACAGTGTAACTCGATAAGAAATTTCATTCTCATCTAGTAACACGGAGTTTAGGTAGTGTTACTCGTTCGGAAAAATAAATCTCAACGAGTAACGGTGTGACTCGATTCGAATATTTATTCTCATGAGTCACACTGTTATTCGATAGGATTTTTTTTCTCAACCAGTCACAGTGTTACAGGATTTGGTGTGACTCGATGAGAACATACCTTTATTTTTGGCTGCTTAAAAAAGAGGAAGGTCTCAATATGCTTGTAATTAAAGTTCACACATGATTCTGCCAAAGAATAGACCTTTTACTATTTGCCTTGCACTGATTTGAAAAGTTGTTTTTAGTTGCAGATACATTCAGATAGGTAGGTACCGTATTATGGTTCTACACAATCATGGTAACAAACCACTCTAAGTTAGAACACTAGGAAATGAAATTTCGAGTCTGTTTTTAAAAAGGATGGTGCACAATTAATCATACAATTTTGTATTGATTATTCAAAAAGAAAATTGGATAATTTGCGCTACTCTTTATGATAATTTATTATGTTGTTATGTCCAGGTTGGTACAGAATTAAACAGAGTATTCCGTGGTCAAAACCCACTAAAATGGTTGACGTCTTTTGGAGAAAAGTGGAACCTATCCCCAAGCGATAAGGTGTTAGTTTTCATTGACAACCACGACACGCAGCGAAATGAAGATGTTTTAACCTATAAAGAATCCAGGGCTTATAAGGTAATGAACATTTATCTAAGTAGATTAAGAGTTTTTAGACTGAGCAATTATTTCAAAAGCTGGCACTGGCAACTAGTGTTTAATTCATGAATAAGCGCTACATGAAAAGGGATTTAAATTTTAAATGCGAAACGGTTGCACTCACGTAATTATTCCTTGAGATATTATAATGTCTCAACCACGATTCTAAACAAGTGAATTAAGTTAAAAATTTTAAAAAATCCCAACGCAACGCTTTCAAAATATGTAATTCGCCATTTTTAATTTTAACTTGATCATAGTGCGTTGTATTCTACAAGTTAAGCCCTTTCATTTGATACCCGTATTGAGGGGGTTGTAGAAAAAAAAGTAATCCGCCATTTTGTAGCGGCGGCCTTCATGGATCGATTTCCCCCAAACATAGCTAAGAACACTCGACTAACTCTACTTTCAAACAAAAAGAAACTAGATTAAAATTCGTTCATCCGTTTGGGAGCCACGATGCCACAGACAGACACACACACAGAGAGAAACAGACAGACACGTCAAACTTATAACACCCCGTCGTTTTTGCGTCGCTGGTTAAAAAAGGACTTTAGTAAATAAAACCCCGTCGTTTTTGGGTTAAAATGAGTTTAATAATATATAAAACCGTTTAATAAAATGAGTCCTAAATGAGTTTATGTATCAACCCTTTGCTTCGAGCGATATTCAGTAATTAATTTTCCTAAACACCGTCGTTGGCCTGCTTGCAATACTTGTACTCTGCTATAAGCGTTCCGTGACTTTAACTTGCAGTTTAAGTATGCATTCTATAAGTGCATAGTTAATATAAGTGCAAGTTAAGGTCAGTGTCCTTCAACTGTAATGGTATTAACATTTTACAGGCGGCGATAGCGTTTATGCTCGCGTATCCTTACGGCTCTCCCCGTATTATGAGCAGCTATTTCTTTAATACAAAAGAGCAAGGCCCTCCGGTCGATGGACATGAGAATATCCTTTCTCCTACCATCAATCAGGTAATTTTCTTTTTACTATGAACCATTCATTATAAACAACAACAAAAAACTTTTTTTTTTTTTTCATTATTTGTTATCAATAAATCATTACATACTTTTTTGGATTTAAATAGGTGTTACGTTCTTAGATGGGTACTACTAAATATTCGTTGTTTAATTAGTAGTATGATGTTATAAGTAAATAAGGCCAAACATTTCAGATTCGATTGTGTGCATTAGGTTCTTTACATAAACTATGACAGGCATGCCTGGCATTCATTCGCCTGTAATGTTACATTAGATTTGATAAATAAAGAAATTGATGTTACAAGTCATATTTTTTTTGGCAAATGCCTTTATAAAAAAATCAGGACAGCTGCTACTTCATCATCATCATTAGCAATTGGCCTTTTGCATCTATAAAAGATGATTCAAGCAGCGTCCATGTTAAAAATTCGACACTTACGAGTATGCCTAGTAAGGCCTATACGGGAATGACAACGTTGAGTGCTCTGTTCTATTCCTCACTATTGTAATGCTCAACTCTGAATCTTTCATTACGAATATTATGCTTGTCTCGTCACCGATTGTCATAAAAAAGAATTATTTTCTTGAAGTGAGGGAACACCTTAACATGCTTAAAGCTTAGATCAAATATCTAATTTAACATTTATTTTACAACTTTTAGGACAATACCTGCGGAAACGGTTGGGTTTGCGAGCACCGTTGGCGTCAGATCTACCAAATGGTAGCTTTTAGAAACGCAGCTGGCAACACAGGAGTAAATAACTGGTGGGATAATGGCAACAATCGGATCGCCTTTAGTAGAGGAAATAAGGCATTTATAGTCTTCAATGTTGAGGGGAGAGATCTGAACGAAACTTTACAGGTAAGGAAAACATACAAAATCTGTTTTAGAGGTAGAAAATATATAAGCCAGCAAGCACATAACCGAGGGTAGACTTCCTTTGCAGGAGGTCGACTAGGTGGGCCCCAACATTGCCAGTTATTCTACCGCCTGAGCAGTAATGTGCAAACATTACTGTGCTTCGGTAGGAGGGCACTGTAGCTAGTGAAATTACTGGGCTGAAGAGTCTTAACATCTTATGGACTCTCAAGTAAGAAGCGTTGGCGCAGTGCACTGGGTAGCACTGTGCTAATTATGGGCAGCGTTATCTCTTACCATCAGGAGAGCGTCTTGCTCGTCTTACTTCGTTGTATAAAAAAAGGCCTTATTGTTAGAATCATAATTGCCCCTATCAGACAGTGCCACCTAGTGTTCTGAAATAAAAAATTGTGCTAGATATTATTTGTTACACGGAAAAGAAACGCAGCGTAGGACGCTCACCCTCAAGGTGGACAGACGACCTCATAAAGGTCGCCGGAAGACGCTGTATGCAGGTTGCTTCCAACCGGTATATATATGGAAGTCCAAAGGGGAGGCCTATGTTCAGCAGTCGACATCCTATGGCTGAGATGATGATGATGATGATGAGTTGCCTCGTCATGCCTTTAATTTTGTTTTTATCTGATAACATGCCCATCAGACCGTAACGTAGTCATGAGTATTTTTATATTTTAGTGGTCCAAATAAAATGTTATATTCGTTACAAGTACCTATATTTACTCTTTGCCATCAAAACTCCCACACTTGCTAAAAATCATGTGAGTGTAACAGAGTCACTAACTCCTTATAAGCTATTCGACTGGTCACCTGAGTACCTTCTTTTGCTGTCCAAACATAAAAAAGCACTTCCTTTTACATCATACCTAGGAAACACTATGCTTCTATAATGGATAGGAAGTCTCCCTTCAAATCATTCGATCGTCGGGCTCGTCCCGTTCACCTGCTTTCAAACAAAAACAAAAAAAAAACACTTTGTATTATCCAACTGTCTACAAAACCTTTCAATTCCAATCAGTTTCAAGACAAAAGCGAAAAAGGCGAAACGACTAGACAAATAAATCCTAAGGTCGTTTAACATCAACGTCACTTATCAGAAACAATGGGTGAAAACGTTGATAGATGCGCTAAAAGCTTTCGCTAATAGTTTTGGTCAAGTTACTGAAATCTTTTGAAATGACTTATTTTTTACAAGCTTTATATTACTTTCACCTGTCTGTTGTCTGTCTGTCTGTCTGTCTGTCTGTAATCAAATCTTGCAAGTTTAATTTGACCCACTTCCCGGTTTCTAATTGAGCTGAAAATTTGCATACGTGTGTAAATCGGATGACAATGCAATATTTTTATGACATCGAGCTGATCTGATGATGGAGCTGGAAGGTGGCCATAGGAACTCCGTCATAAAACGACGCAACCCCATCGAGTTTGGGCTCATTTGATTCGTCTTGACGAGTACTTTGTGATACAAGACGATAATAATAATTAAAGCTTGTTTTTAAAAAGTATTTTTAAAATTTCACTTGTTTTCATTCGTGATAAATAGTTACGAGGTAACAAACTACGGATAAGGACAAGGATCGCATCAGAAATGAGGTGATTCGGACAACAGAACCAGGGTTACCGACATATCCGAGAGGATTAACTCAATCGGTAGGTAACCGTAAAGTGGATCAAATTTAACTTGCAAGATTTGATTACAGCCAGACAACAGACAGGTAAAGTAAACAAAAGCTTGTAAAAAGAGCCCATATCAGTAAAAATAATCGTGACATCCTTCGGTGGCTATAACTTTTATATACTACACTGAAGACAATTTAAAAATGAACAGAAAATCAGAACAAAACAGCTCATGCTTAAAGAGTGACAGCATCAAGGACCTTGATTAAATTTTTACTCTCATGAGTACCAACGGATGGAAAATAAGTTGAAAGATCATATTTTATGTCTTTGTTGGAAGTAGTTAAGAAAACGAGTTAAACACAATCATTCCCTAAAATGGAAAAAATCGGCGTTGCCTGGTCTTAAATAAAAGTTTCAGATTGACAGAGGAGTTTTAAGTTTACAAAAACTTTCTAATAGAAATACAAATAATAATAATATTATCTAAAACTATATAATATTATAGGAACCTACAAGATTTGACAATAATAAGATTCGAAATGATCCGGACAATAAATTTGAAAATAACTAGTTAGCGCTAATTTCGTTTTTGGGGAGCGGTATCCGACTTATTTGTAGTATATGAACAGTCAGTCAACCTTTATTATAGATGTTTGTATTACTTATTTTACGATATCTACGAAAAGTATTTATAGCCTGAGTAAATATGGATCAAATTGTTATACCTTTCGATATTTTGATTATAATAGTTCCAGAGCTCACTGCATAATGTTTTCATTTACCTGTTAATTTATTTTAAAAACGTTAGAGGGCGTTTTTCATAATTTTTTCATGCAAGTGTAGTGTATAATAGATATTATGTCCAGCGGTTTTACACACTGAAAAGTAATAGCTAATGTGTTATTCCAGGGTATAAGCTATTTATGTGACAAATCGCAGCTGAATCGGGTCAAATGTTTAGGCGTAAAGAGGCGTAAAGAGGTTAGCAAACACACACATACACATACACACATTTCGACATTCATACTTTTTGCGTTTCGCATTTATAATATTAGTAAAGAAGGAGGACCGAGTTGAGTGGCGTGCCATGGGGGATGCCTATGTCCAGCAGTGGACGAACATAGGCTGATGATGATGATGAATATTAGTAAAAGACGGGCAGTATAACAAAATCGATGTAAAATCAACCTTCAGCTAGCTCAAAAGCTTTTTTTTCAGACAGGACTACCGCAAGGAGAGTACTGTGACGTCATAACCGGTATAAGACAAGGCAACGGTTGCACTGGAAGAAAAGTGACTGTGGATGCACATGGCAAATCTGTCATTTATGTCCAAGGGAATGGCGAAGACATGCACTTGGCCATACATGTTGGTCCAGAGGTAAGCAAGTTTTTAGGCATTTAAAGTAACAAAAAGAGAAAGAGAAGAGAATTTTAATTACTACGCACTATGAGCATTTTATTTGTATCTATCATAACCATACGCTGATAAATATAATTACATATAAAATAAATAATTATTTTGGTATAAATCAAATTATATTGTCAATAGCTTATGCTTTTGGGTTTATCCGCGTGGCAAAATCTTTTCTTAGCGGAGATCTACGTCATAAAACCTATCTGTACTTATTCCAAATTTCAACCCAATCTGTTCAGCGGTTTGGGCTGTGCGTTGATAGATCAACCAGCCAGTCACTATTTCCGTTTATATATTTAGATAACACTAAAGTTTATAGGTATACGTTAATGAATATACTCGTACGTATTAATAATACGTAAAACATAGTAACATTAACAAAAAAACTTTTGTTTCAGTCGGCGTTAGCAGCATGATGAAAGAAATATAAATGTGAATATATTTTATCGTTTAATAAGTTAAATATAAATGTATAACTCATATTATACTCAATACTCACAGTTGATAAATTATATTTTTTCAAAATAACGATGTTTTTTATTTGTGTCTGTATCCTGAAATAATGGTTTATTCCCTCTACGTCGAGTCCCGTTACGTCGAGTTTTCGATGACACTAGTATTATAAATGCAAAAGTTTGTGATTGTGTGAGTGTCGAGTATGTATATTTGTTACTTCTTCATGCCTAAACGGGCGGACCGATTGACCTGAAATTTGGTATAGAGATAGCTTAGATGCTGGAATTACACATAGCTATTACAATACAGCGGGTAAAAGCACTGGGCATAGATAGTTAGCATATACATAGGAAATAGAAATAATAATTATTATTGATTGTGATTCGACTCTGACTTGTCAGAATTTTAACCCTATATTATAATATCCACCTCCTGTTTATTTATTTAATTATTATCTCATTATTATTGCATCCGGCTACAATATGCGTTATTACATGTTTTCATAATTGCATAAAAAGTACTAGAATGCTTTATCTTCAAATTAGCATAGGATAATCGATATTTTTGAGGTAATATCTCGGATTATATAAATTAACAAAGATAGTGATAGTTATCATAAATATTTTATCTGAAACTATATAAAGCAAATCACAGCAGGAGGCCCCAATCAGTGTTTTCCTTGTGTTTCCTTAGAGGGTGGTCTGTGAATAAAAATAATATAAGGTAAGCTATTCTTTGATCCTTTTATTGCTAAAAGGCACTACGAAACATTTTTTACCAGGAAAACAATAAAAATATCGAAGTGACGATTTTAAGCCTGCTTTCAAAAAACGAGGGCGAGTATCACAATATTTTCAGCATAATCAATTTTGTTCAATACAATTTGTTATAATATCTTTTTAAAGTATTTTTAAAGAGTACATAATATACTCTATTAACTACGTATTTATTATTGTTAAATAAATTATATTAGCCTATAACTAAAAACAAAAAAATCGTATATTAGCCTATTTAATATTCTATTTCTATTTAATATTTAAGTCTATTTACACCGCCCATTTGGAAAGTACAGTAGACCTAAGACCTTTAAAATTAATAGCATTTCGATGTTGTAATTATCAAAGATAACATTTTAGATCCATGATCCCAAGACCTCTAAATTTTACTTATTTTTAATAATGTAGGGCTAGTAAATTGGTCTGTAAACTTGATATTCACCCATTTTGATTGTCATTTTTTTGGTTTTAATTTAGTTTTTAGATTACACTTTATTGACACAATAACTACAACAAAGAACAACGTTTTGAATTTAATTTTTTCATATTTTTTATAATCACAATAAGATAGAAAATTTGATGGTAGGTATTTTTTTCTATTTATTTTTTATTCAATGTACAGAATATTAATAATGTGGAATGTGTTTCTCCACGCACCTTTCAAGGGGCAAAACCGCATACCTAGCGGAATTATCGTAACAAAAAAGTGCTTTGGTAAATTGTATTTATTTTTCATAATATTTCGTAACGTCTACGTAATTGTGGAATGCATAAGCGATAATAAATCGCTCTTACAAATATAATAAACTAGCTTATGCTCGCGGCTTTACCTGCGTGGCATAATCCTTTCCTCATCCTCATGTCATGAAACCTATTTGTATTCCAAATTTCTACCGAAGCCGTTCAGTAGTTTGGGCTGTGCGTTGATAGATTAGTCAGTGACTCTTTCCTTTTATATATTTAGATTGTATATTATAGGTAGGTCGTAGGTATATTTAAAATGAGTAATGTTGATCGACAATGAGATCTTACTCTATTCACATAACCTTTGAACTATATAAGCAATACGTGGCTTGTATGTTTGTTACTACATTTCCCTACGCAGTAGTATCACTATTGATTTATTTAGGTGGGGTTTCCTACGCAAACAAATCAAAGTTCAAGTCGATACGATTGTCAAGTCGTACTTACTAGTTTTATGTATTTTTAATCTTCTTTTAAGTAATTAGATACACTGTTCATTATTTAATTATTAATGCTACCTACGCCTATTTGTTACGCCAATTTCTATGCGATTACCTACCTTTACATAATTTCAGCAGCAATTAAGTTAAGAATAAGTACCTTACTAACATACATTTTAGATCCATTGAGTACCTTCCTATAGTTTTCTCAAAAGTAAATAAAAAAACTTAGGTAGATAGCGCCATATAGGAAAACCTACAACAACCATTTTCTTGTCTATGGATAGCGCTCACATTATTAGATATAGTATTCAAAATTATTATTATACACACATATTTACTTCAAGATGTAAACTCGCTGTTAAATTATATTTAAATAAAATATTTAATTCATAAGAACACTGTCATTTAAAAAAAATTGTGTCCTGCAATTTTCCGTAGTGACTCGGTCGGTCGGTACGGGGGAAAACCAAAATAACTACTCTTACAAAAGACGTCAAGTTTTAGTAAAACAATATCCTAGGGCACATAATTTAAATTAGCATTTTCCTGTTCCTTTCACTATTTCCACATTAACTGTACAAGTAACCCACACAATACGAGTATATCTGAGTTTTCAAGTAGTAAGGTGGTGTTTGCTACAAGTGGCATAATAATAAGATTAGTTATAAGGAAAATTGGTATTATATTTATCTCTCTTGCACTGTGTTTATCAATAAATACTTATCAATTTAACATTGTAACCGTAATAGACGAGTGTATTACGTAAACAGGTAAATATTTTGCCCAAGTATTTAACAAAATTCATAAAAAATCTGCCTAAAACTATTTTTTTATCTTTATAAAATAAAAATATTTCTTCAAATTAGAATGTTTCCTTTTCAAAAATTTAATTAAAAAAAAATGGTAAACATCGCGCAGTTTCTCGTATCAATAGGGCGATCCTACTATTTTGACGGTCTTGGTCTACTGTGTCGAACTAAATTACGTCTGATCGGTCTGTAGCTTACCTATATCAAAAAAAATTCAAAAATTATTTAAGCATTACATAAAAACCACTTTAATATAGTTGGCGCCCTGACTCCTGGATTAGAGGAGCTGTGGCCCAAGAGTCAGTGTTCCCCTGGTTTATTTTTCTATTACAATTTTTGTTGCTTAATTTACAGTATATTTATAGTATTTTATTTTATGCACATATACGAGTATATAGAGGTATACCTACCACTCGCGATCTACACCTACTCTGAAACAAAAAAAATCTAAGTTGTTTTTTCTTGTAGGATGTTCCGGTCCATCCTTTTCCTCCTGGCCGTGTCTTCGGCACTAGCCTTCAAGAACCCGCACTATGCAGCAGGCAGGTCTACAATGGTGCATCTGTTTGAGTGGAAGTGGGATGACATCGCAGCTGAATGCGAGAGGTTCCTGGGACCCAGGGGCTTTGGTGGCATTCAGGTATGTGACATAATATTATACTTATCTAATTGTGTGTACTGTTTTCACGCAACTTTATTATTGGATCTGATGAAAAACAAATGATGCTGAAGTTGGTGTACGATGTTACCAAACTCTAGTTTTAGGGGTAAATGTTAGATACTAATTTAGAGATTGATAATGGTGTTTTATTTGTGGGTCTAGAACAGTGTTCGCGGTCTTATATTGCTGTCAACCCGTAACATACATCTTGAGAATGTTTGGGATGACAGTTTAACTTCACACTCCTGCGAGACTCCGCAGACTTCTTGCTTTGGCTGATTCATAACTATAACTAACGTTACTAAGCTTATAGTCTTTTAGGGTGAAGCAAGGTATAACCAAACATTGCGATAGACCACGCGAATCACACTCAAGTCTTTAAAACTGAATTTATATAAAAGACATCACTCGAAATAATCCACCCTTCAGCTTACAGTCTATTTGACCTTCGAACCCAAATCTACAACAATACTTATTTGTATAACGTGTTGCATCAAAACATACCTAACCCTCAAACGCTGCAACATCCATGTTGACGCGATTTTTATCTCGCATTTGGCGTACATCCAATCATTGAACGCTCGTAAATCTATTGTTATGAGCGGTCATATCATCGAGACGACGCAACTATGTCTTAAAACTGAGATTGCTCTTTTACGCTGCCACGACCCCTTCCCATTTCTGAAGGAGGTCTGGTTATGTTGGCGCCTTAATTTGGATAATCTAATATGTATCTATATATTATATATTTATGGAGTAACAAGAATATGTATAATGTATATGTAATATAAACTTACTCATATAAATTTTCTGCAACTAGTCTATGTATTTAGATATTGCACGCCGCCGTCTATTATTGTAT
Organism: Hemithea aestivaria; assembly: GCA_947507615.1. Taxonomy (NCBI): domain Eukaryota; kingdom Metazoa; phylum Arthropoda; class Insecta; order Lepidoptera; family Geometridae; genus Hemithea; species Hemithea aestivaria. The sequence goes on from OX382335.1 coordinate 11,706,113, forward strand.
TTTAGTCTTGTTCCATTCCCAGGTTGTCTGTAAGAAATTGCCTAGTGCGATAAGACCGCCGATTGTTTACCTGGTATTAAGATATCTAGCTTCTTTGTCTTTGTTTGGTATGCAAGAAAGTATTAGTCTATTCTATTCTATCTTTATAGGTGTCTCCACCCAATGAGAACCTGATCATCCGTTCCAACAACAGGCCGTGGTGGGAGCGCTACCAACCCATTTCCTACCGTTTGGTCACTCGCTCTGGCAACGAGCAGCAGTTCGCTAACATGGTCAGGAGGTGTAATAATGTTGGTGTCAGGTATGTTCGTGATTTTTTAATTTGATTGGTTGAAGATCTCAATGATTTTATATTTTATTCTAAAATTGGATAATAATTTTGCGCCACCCTATATGTATTTGTTTTAGACTGGGTACATACTAAACTACCGAAGTATTCATCGTAGGAAGTAATGATCATGTTACCGACTACCTTATAGTTTACTGAACCTTTATAGCTTATAAAACTTACTTTGGTGCAGTGCACTTAGAATTGCACATCATTGTGAAATTCTGGGTAGCACTGTACTGATTATGGGCAGCGTTATCTCTTAACATCAGGAGAGCGTCTTGCTCGTCTTCCTACTTCTCCACATAAAAAAAAAAAAAACTTACTTGAAATAAATACCGTAAAGGTTAGGACAAAGTTTCAACAAGCACTTTAGTAAATAGAAGTAATTTATTTGATTTTCTCACCCTGAAAGTTAAAATCATATTTTTGAAGATTTATGAATGTTATCAGTACATTTCATTGGATTCGATAGTATATGTTAACCTTATGTAGTATTATAGCAAAGAACTAACTAAGACGGCGCAGCGACCCAAACTGAGTCTTGGCCTCCGACACAAGAATACGCCATTCCTGCCTGTCCTGCGCTGTCGCTTCCCAAGACTCAGCTTGGAGCGCTCTCAGGTCCTTCAGTACTTCGTCCTTCCAGCGGTACTTTGGACGCCCCACCGGCCGCTTGCCGGTAGCTCGTCCCAAGTATGCTCTTTTCACTCCCCGATCCTCCCCCATTCGCTCTACGTGGCCGAGCCAGCGAAGTCTGTGAGATTTTATCTCGCCGATGATGTTAGGCTCGGCCACTAGTTCTTCAATTTCTGCATTTCTTCTGATTCGCCATGAACCATCTACTTCTTTTATGGGTCCCAGAATCTTCCGCAACACCTTCCTTTCTGTAACAAGAAGTTTATTCTCTTCCTTCTGTGTTAGTGTCCACGCTTCACATCCGTACATTAGGATAGGTCGAATTACAGTTTTATAAATGCGTATCTTCGTGCTTCTGCTGAGTAGCTTGGACACTAACACTTTGTGAAGGGCGGCACTGCAGCGTAGGGTGTTCTGTACACGAATTTCAATTTCGTCCTCCCTCGTATTGGTGTCCGTAACAGTGCAGCCGAGATATCTAAATTTTGCCGTTCCTTTATAAGTAGTGATTATAGCAAAGAGAACCCTTTTAATTCACAAGGGAAATAAAGTTACGCGAAGTGCTAACCCGCAGGTTTATTTATTCAGTGTTGCAAGATGCAAGATTTAGAGTTACTTAGAAATTTAAATAGAGCCGCACGTATATTTTCTTGGGATAAGATAAGATAAAATTGTGAGCTCTTTATTGATACCACATAGAAAATAGTAAATTGTACAAAAACAAAAATTAAAGCTAATGGTGTACCAATTGGGGCTCTTATCACACAGAGTGATCTCTTCCAGACAATAACTGTGCAGGGAGAGGAAATGTACAACACTGGAAGGACGGTGGTTACACATATAAGCTCAATAATGTACATAGATAAAACCATATGTTTTCGTTCATAAATACTCGTATCCACTGCATTGTTCTTAGTTTCAAAAGAATAATATTTAATTTAAATTCAAAACACGACTAAATCTAGTTGCAATCTTCTTTAAGCAGTTTTAAATTTATTTTCTCTTCTACCAGAATATTTTATTTATTTATTTTATTTAACAATTTTGGGAAAACTTAGGTACATCTAGGTCTTAAAATAAAGGTAATTAAACATATATGTAATGAGGGATATTTACAAGTTTCCACATATAGACGACAGAATATTCACAACAAATCGTGGACAGAGAACGAAAAACATGCAAACAAATATAGGATACCATTGTAACAAATATACGTAGACTATGTCTGGTTACAGTGTTCTTCAAGCTGCGGTCTTTAATTTATTCTCTCTTCTACCAGGATATACGTAGACGCTATAATCAACCACATGACCGGCACTTGGGGTGAGAACCAAGGCACTGGAGGCAGTACCGCCAATTTTGGCGAGTGGCATTACCCATCCGTGCCTTATGGAAGGAACGACTTCAACTGGCCTCATTGCGTTATTTCTGGCAACGATTATGGATGCTGCGCTGATAGAGTAAGATATTAGCATATTTTTGCTAGTTAACCTTATTTATTTCTAAGATTAGTGTTTACTAGAACATAGCTGAAGAATAATGGCGTTTTAGAAATTGGAACAAAAACCTGCAAAGGAAATAAGTTGCAGAAATTGCAGATAGCGAGAATTGTGGCTTTCTAGAGTTCTAGAGGGAGATCCCAAGTTCAGCAGAGATGATTAATCATTAACTAGATTAACTCGTCCTCTCGTTCCATAGGAACAATTTAATTCTCGAAGGAATCATCGAGCTGATGATTTTGGAGAATTATTCTTTTTGTCGTTGTTAGTGATTGAAGTCTAAACTTTCGCTTTGTCTAAATACCTATTTTTTTGTTGTGTAAGAAGATTAACAAAAGAGTGTGACATATTCTTCACACCTTTTATATGTATGTACCTCTTTCACAGATCAATAAATCATTGTATCATTGTATCATTCTTGGTTAGCTTCTGTAGATCTGTTTTCAGATGTTTATTATGACTTTCTAATTTGTAGGTCCGCAACTGCGAGCTTTCTGGTTTGAAAGACTTGAATCAAGGTTCCGAATACGTCCGCGGCATGATCGTCGGATTCATGAACCATCTGATCGAACTTGGTGTTGCTGGCTTCAGGTAATTAAACATCAAATGTCTTTAAAGCATGATGACTCTACTTCTCTGCATTATGGCCACTGTAACATTATAATTTGTAACAGTAGGATTATTTTTCTAAGTTTTAGCAGCAATTCAATACAGTTTTACCCTTGATACAGTTTTATAATGATATACGAATCGTTCGTTACCTGTTACTTAAATATTTTAGACCAATCAATTCTGTTGGTTGGACATGAAAAGAAACAAATTTCAATACAACACAACTTCAACATCAAACATTTTGTATATTTTTTAAAAATAATTTGTTAATTGATATAATTAAAGATAGATATATAATTAAAAATTATATAAACGCAACTCAATCACCGCATATTGTTCTTAAAGATAAGTCATCCAAAGTCCAATTCTAATCAATTAATTTAATTTCAGAATTGACGCAGCAAAACACATGTGGCCCGGAGACTTGAGCGTCATTTACAACCGCCTTCGTGACCTGAACACTGCTCATGGTTTCCCTTCAGGAGCTCGCCCTTACATTTACCAGGAGGTCATTGACCTTGGTGGGGAGGCTGTTAGCCGTAATGAGTATACTCCTTTGGGTGCTGTTACTGAATTCAGATTCGGTATGGAGTTGAGCAGTGCTTTCTTGGTAAGCTGGAGATATAACCGATAAAATGTATAATTTGATTAATCTTGAAAAGATCTTGTATGCCAAAGCAACAGGCAAGTAAAACTGAGGAACATAGGTAAATAACGATAACGATATGTTACACACGCAAGTCTATGATATGAAAAGTTAGCTGTTCCCAGTAGTTTACCGGCTGAAAAGCCTATGTGTTATTATACCAATGTTTGAGCTATTAATGTTCCAAATTTCAGCATTATCAGTTCAGATGTTTATGCGTCAAAAGATAACAAACCACAGACTCGCAACAAACACAAAAACACACACGCACACAACTATATTTTCGCATTTACTCGTATTTTAGGACGATGCGCACAATTGGTAACAGTCACTTAATCTGAACTACGTGAATATCTATCTCAGTTGATGAAATTTATCATCACAATGGCATTCCCTTGAACCAGTACAAAACAAACCACTGAATTATATGTTATAATATCTTCCTCTATGAAACAAACTTGACTTTTTAGGGTAACAACCAACTCAGATGGCTAGTCAACTGGGGACCTCAATGGTCACTCCTTGCATCCGGAGACGCTCTCGTCTTCATCGACAATCACGACAACCAAAGAGGCCATGGAGCCGGTGGAAACATCCTTACTTACAAGAACGCTAGACCGTACAAGGCAGCTATTGCCTTCATGATGGCTCATCCTTACGGAGAACCTCAGCTGATGAGCAGCTTCGCTTTCACCAACACTGAAGCTGGACCACCTATGGATAACAATCAGAATATCATCTCGCCTTCTATTAACTCTGTGAGTATTGCCATAAGTTCCTACTATTTTATCATCAAGTTAACGTCTGTTATTTGTTTTGTTGTTAAGTCCAAAATAACATATTGCCAACGAACTAGGGATGTAATATTGCTATAAAGTTGATGCCACACAGCCGTAGGATCGCGCAGGAAAGCGGGACGGAATTTTGTAATGCTCGAATTTTTCACACATAATGCGAACGCGGGCAGGAATAAAACGAAGACAGCAACCGCTTTTCTGTCTAGCGTCAGCTTAAAAGTAGAGCCATACTACTTTCGTGTGGTGTGGTACATATCAGATTATGATTCTGACGTGTTCTGACACAGCATACCAGTGGTGTGCCTCTAGCTCAACTAATAATGTCCAAATTTGGACTTATCGATTTAAGAAAGATAATACACATACATTCTTACGTTCATCAATAATAAAAGAGAGGATGTAATGAACATATAAAATGTTTTTATACTCGAGTATTGAGAAACTAGACAATATTATATTAGAGGTATATTTGCAAGATCATCGCATTACCCGATTTCTGATATTTATATGATTTCAAATCTCAGACGAAGGAAATTCATATCGACTTTTCATTTTAAATGGACAGTCTAGTGTAAAAATGGTTGGTGGCTAACTTGATTAGAAACCAGCTCGAAGGACCATAAAATGTGCTTTGCAATGCACACTAGATGTTAATATTGACAGAAATAGCAGACTTTGATTAGGAGTAAAGTTTATGTTCTGAAAGGTTATGTTAAGTCTAAGGAACGTACCTACAGATATAATAGTATTAAAACTGAGTATTTAGATCGGCAGGATCCGATACACTGAACTCAAGTAGTTAATACTTCGAACAAATAGGGTTAATTAGGGTCTATCTATCAAATATTATTATCAAAGAAAAGATTTTATTAGTTTTAAGAAATTACCTACGTAAGATCCTGTTATGCTACAACAATAAATATTAATGTACGTAATGTATTGCGCAATTAAGATTAATGATTTAAGTACTTTGATAATAAATAATAATGGATTACATATTAGGCGGGGTCTTAATATAATTCGGTATTTTGTTTATTATGTTCAATTCACTATCTAATTTTGATATGTATTCATGACGATAATGTAGGATTAAGATTTAACATTGATTTTGTTTGATATCTTTTTACGTGCCACTGGCTTTTATGATAGTATTATCTTCCATCTGTATTTTTTTTATTGTCATGTATTTGCGTATTTTACTCATTTAATTGAGTAGTTACAATAAAATCGGTGATAATCCATAAAAAGCTTAGTTGCCAGGCTCTAGATACTAGTTCTAGAGGTACATAATATCGATTGTAATATAATATTATTTCAAACAAAAGTACAGATATTTTAGGGTTTTGTAACTATAAAAGAAAAGAAAATAAAACCGTAATAAAATAAACAGCTGCATTTTTTTCTACGTTGACTTAGATATTATATTACTTCGCGAGCATCAAGCGGCCGTAGACTTAAGTATTATAATATGGTAAAATTTCAACTCGATAACGCTACGTGTTCTCGAGTAAATTATATAAGTACTAGATGAAAACCCGGCTTCGCTCGGGTGAAATTTGACTCATAATTCCAGGTGCAAAATGTAGGTAGATATTTCTGTAGTCATCGGTTCTCAAAGAATATTAAAGGTATAAGCAAGCATAGATTCGCATGGCTTCGTTCGTTGTGTTTAATAAATATAGTAAATAAAAACTGCAAAAATGTTTACACAAATAATTTTAGCTAAGCCATTAGGCTACCGAGGCTCATTCAAACGGCTGCAGTTCCGTTGTTTATAGCTTTATTGTAATGAATAAAGTTTTTTTTAGAACGCTGTTGAATTAAGCTAAATATTATAATTGTCAACTCTGAGCTGTTTTTGATTCATTCGAAGAAACAATAATCGTTGAGATTCAATCCTAACATAGGCCAAGACACAATATTCATGAAAAAGTTTTTCGGCGTAAAATAATGGGCTAAAATTTTTACGAACAGCAAGTCTATACTGATAAAATTGTAACATTGTAAGACGGCTTCGAGCAGTTCGTCTCTCTTCTCTGTGTTGAAGATTTTCATGCCATCCGAGTTCTCCATTAGGAAAAAGTAAAGGAAAGGCTAAAGGGTCAATATTGGGACTGGTTGATTTGAGTGTAGTTAAGTGTTGAGAATATTCTTGTACAGAGAAGTCTATATTTAATGGAGGTTCGCCGTTTTCTCCTACAAAAATGACCGCTACCTCATTATTTGATGGTGTGTTATACCGACGCAAATCAAGAGATTTACGTTTATAAAACTGCATTGATAGCGAATATTTGGGTCGATTTTCTGAGGCTGCTTTTAATTCCTCTTCAGCTAAAATTGCACCCACCCTTTTGTATATTTTGACAAAAGGGTTAGATTCATTTAGCATTGTTTGTAAGGACCTCATTATATTGCTTCTACAATTGTTATTTCTAGAATCAGATAAACGTTCATTTAATGCTGCTTCATTTTCAATTATGTACAATTGGTTGTATTGTGGTTTATGACCTTGCAACGGAATCAAAGATCCAGTTTTTATGTAAATTTGCCCTTGTACCCTATAAGTGAAAAATCCTGGAGGGAGTGTGTTCAAGATTGAATTTATAGATGCCATTGCAAATGCTGAATTATATTGTCGTATATTAGCCTTAAAATGATTAGCATCAGACGTATTGCTTTTGTATAAATCTAATAATATATCAGGAATTGGCTTTAATGCTCTATCTGGGTCGATATGTATACCTTCCCATTATGACAACAATTTTTAAAATGATTTTTAATTTTTTCACCAAAAAAATGAAGTGTTTGACATTGAACACATTCATAATTCATAGACCCAACTGAATGTACTGATACTTGAATGGTGTTATTTGAAAGTGCTAAATATACATAGTTAGTCCTGGTGGGCTGATGTTCTGTACTAAACCTGCTTGAATATTTACGTTTCTTCGGGGGTCTGCCCGCCATTTGGTATGTTTTCTTTCTCCTCTTCTTCTAAATAAATAAAATCACTGCTGACTGACAGCATTGATTCTTGTGTTTTCTCGTTGTCCGAAGAAACATCATCAGTCACCAGTGACTCTTCGATTACCGTCAACTCTTCGTTATCGACCTTAAAGGGGAAAATATATTCAAATAATAATAATTATTGTGAATGTATGTAGGTATATTAGTAGAGTCCCCGAGCGAAATAAAATAAACTTCCGTGGGACATATCTCCGTCATACGAATTATTGGTATGTGCTTATTCGGCATATTTTTCTGAACACGAAAAGTGCGGTAGTCACTTCCTAAGTGTATGGGACAAAGATGGCCGCCTATATAACCTATATAACCTATTATTTGACATCCTTTTAAGTAAATCGGTTCAGTAGATCTTAAAATAATCCGCACAATAGAATAGGCCCGGCGGCCATTTTTGTCCCATACACTTAGGAGGTGACTACCGCACTTTTCATGTTCAGAAAAATATGCCGAATAAGCACATACTAATAATTTGTATGATGGAGACATAACCCACGAAAATCGTTATTTGAAGACTTTTTTGTAAATGGGTCTTACACTATATTCTCACACCTCCATCTGGTAATAAGTATTATTTTTCATTACACTGTACGCAGTGACCTACACCATTAACTTACCTGAAAGTCATCAAATAAATCTTGGGATTTGTCAGGTTGTGTAAATGTAACAGGAGCAGTTTGATTTTTTGGAAAATGGTTTAATAGTTCCCGAGCCTTGGTTATTCTTAACTGCCTCATTGTTTCTAGGCCACAACACTCGCAATAATTGAAATTGTCTGCAAAAATATATACAATTAATAATGTCAGTAACGTAAAGTCAGCAGTAAAGCCAAGTTCAAGTTGAACTTGCACATAGGGGTCCATTCCATTATCAAGAAAAACGGTAAAATTTCGTGTCTGTTTCTGTTCATAATACCTCAACACAGGCTAGGTATGCATGTGGTCATTGATATTATTTATCATTTGTCGGGTTATAGAGAAAAAATATTGCGCCGCTTACCGAGTATAATGTTGTCGCATTCCACACATCGACTGCACATTTGCATTTCCTTGCAGTTTCTTGCAAATATTTTGCCTTTACAAAAATTGCATGTCACTGGAAGTAAATAAGTAAACAATATTTTCGCGAAACGTCAACGATTGACGCCACCGCAAAAATCAATATTTTTTTATGTTTTGTTATTCATATAAGGTTTTGATCGAGTCTACCGGACTCCTTGACGAAATTATATCATTAAAACAAGTGATATTTTAAAAATACTTTTTAAAAACAAGCTTTAATTATCATTACCATCTTGCATAATATCGTACTCGTCAAGACGAATCAAATGAGCCCAAACTCGATGGGGTTGCGTTGTTTAATGACAGAGTTCCTATAGCCACCTTCCAGCTCCATCATCAGATCAGCTCCATGTCATAATAATATTGCATTGTCATCCGATTTACACACGCATGCAAATTTTCAGCTCAATTGGAAACCGGGAAGTGGGTCAAATAAAACTTGCAAGATTTGATTACAGACAGACCGACAGACAGACAGACAGACAGACAGACTGACAGACAACAGACAGGTGAAAGTAATATAAAGCTTGTAAAAAAAGTGCCAAAAACAATATTTTCGCGAAACGTCAACGATTGACACCAAATGAAAATGGCGATAGCGGTTTGTTTGTCAGTGCCGTCGGAATTTAACGAAATTCTCCATAATCCGAATTTTGCGGATATATGTTGTCGACTCAAAATCAATATTTTTTTATGTTTTGTTATTCATATAAGGTTTTGATCGAGTCTACCGTACCCCTTGACGAAATTATTAATATAGATTCACAGACTGACAGACGGACGACCGAGTAATCCTATAAGGGTTTCTTCTTTAGAGTATATGATAATATTATGATATCATTAAAGTCCAAATTTATAACCATTACTTGTAATTTTTAATTTTCAGGACGGTACTTGCGGCAACGGCTGGGTGTGCGAGCACAGGTGGCGCCAGATCTTCCAAATGGTTCAGTTCAGGAACGTTGCCCTCGGCACCGGTTTGAACGACTGGTGGGATAACGGCAGCAACCAGATCGCCTTCTGCAGGGGAGGACAGGCTTTCATTGCTTTCAACAACGATATGTGGAACCTGAACCAGAACTTACAGGTAATTTTCGATGAGTATACTTGGTTTTTTTCCGAAGGTGAGTGGGTGCAGGAGAGAAGACTGTTGGAAGAGGCAGAGTTGATTGGTGTGACATAATATGAGAAAGGGCTATGTCCAGCTAAGGACGGACGTAGGCTGATGATGATGTCTTGTATTATGGTATAAATGATAATATTTAGGGATTGTCGTGTTTTGATCTTCGTTAGATATAGAAAGGCACTAATAAATTCACCGAAATCAGGTCGTTAAAGATTACTACAAGGCTTGCAACATTACCTAACGACTGACTTAAACTTATAGGAAACAACTGGACCGAGTTTTACATGCCTTTTGAAACACGCATATCGTCCAGGCGAAAATTTTACCACATACTGAGATTTGAACCCGCCCTGGGTTGTAAGCTGGACGTAGGTACGCAGATACGACCACTGGATCACGATCGCTACAAATACAAAACAAATAGTACCTATTAACTATGTAAATATACCGACTAAACTCACGGATATAAAAGTCGAAACTAGGCTCGACCCTGGGTTTCGGACTGTAACCAGGAGCGCGGGCCAGTTGCCAGCGTCGCGACCTCAGCGCGTGAGCTCCTGATGAAGGACTTCGTAATAGTCCGAAACCCAGGGTCGAGCCTAGTTTCGACTTTTGTATCCGTGAGTTTAGTCGGTATATTTACATAGTTAATATGGATGACGCTCGCGTTAGTTTTCAAAATCGTAAATAGTACCTAATTGAATAACAAGAACAAATTATAGTCTTTGGCTATATGTATACCTAATAATATAGTTTTGATATAGGTTTTGGTATTTAAATTACTTTTCATTAACTGTAAGCTATTGACGCAAGTTCTCAAAATTCCTTCCAATCTCTTTCAAATAATCTTAGTAAGATATTGTTTCTTTAAGACTGCCGATTGTTTACCCCTAGGTTTTTAGGTATAATTATTTCTTGTAATTTGGTATACAATAAATTAATTATTGTATTCTACTTTTCCAGACTTGTCTTCCAGCGGGTACCTACTGCGACATAATCTCTGGTACGAAGAGTGGTAACAGTTGCACTGGCAAATCGGTACAAGTTGGCAACGACGGCCGTGCACAAATAAACATCGGCGCTAACGAATACGACATGATTCTGGCTATACACAGGGGTGACGATGTGAGTATTATTTATTTTTTATAAAATTATTATCAAATTTACCAACGTTATTTGGTTTTCAGTGAAGTACATAATACATGAGTCAGACTCATTTTGTTTTTGCATAAGTATGAAACGGCACATACATAGATTTACCTTATATCAAAAAAGGCCGATTAAGATCGGTAGCACAAAGTAGCGGCAATTTTCTCTTTCGAAAACTGTGGACTTAATTTAAATACAAATCATTTTAAATAATATGTCGAATCAGTTTAGCAATTTTTGAGATTTTTTACATAGTTTTTTCATAATGAATAATGTTACCTTTATAACTAAATACCTACCTAAGCAGTTCTTTTTTTACCTAGGTAAACTACTGTTTGTTAGTTTAGCAATTCAATAGATTATACTTGCTTTATTTACTTATATACATGCGACTATAAACAATATAACATTTCATATTACATACAATTAATATAATAGGTCTACAGACAGCTATAACGAGTTGTTTCTAGCACAGTTCCCAAAAGAGAAGTAACCTACTGACCTGAATCTAAAACAGTACCACAGATTACTAGAGTACGAACTGATAATTAAAAACGGTAAATGATATCGTGTTGCCTACAAACAAAGTTATGTCTTTATTTATATGCCTTAATTGGGTCCTGTGGGTTTGCCCATTAAATACATAAGGAGGCCTAAAAGAAAAGAAACAATATATAAAATGTTTTGTAATTAAAATTAATATTATGTTTTAAAATTAATTAACTACCTCTAACTGGTCGGTGTTATGTTTTTTTACGCTGTCTTAATACGTGCTCTTTTATCGGCACGGTCCTACGACGAACCAAAATAAATTTTCAAAAAAGTTAACTCTACTATACATATTTAAATTTTTCAAAGCGCGAGCAAGTGGGTTCGGCGCGCGGCCGAAGAGCCTTAATTGCTGCGATTACTGCAGCACCTTTAAAACAATGTTTACAGTTTTAAATACAAATAGACTTAAATTAAATTAAGTACTTCCATTTAATCCCATTCAGATTCTATTGAGGCTATGAGAGCTAAAGTGGCTTATCTACTCTAGTATACAATAGTTTGGAAAAAAAGTCAGTAAAAGTTAGACCACTCTGCTACTTGCCCTTAATTAGGACGATTTTATGTGAAAAATATGCTATTTTCACTAAACTTCTGCAGAATTTAAACTGCTTTTCTTTAAAGAAAATGTACCGTTACAAAGCGCCATTGTTGGAACGACAAGAGCTAATTATGTTTTTCTTTTCAGTCTCGGCTCTGAAGCGACTGTGGACATCCTCATAGATCAACAAAATGAGACAAAGACTTCTTTATTCCTTTAAATAAGTTTTAATCGTCGTACAAGACTTGAGACTTTACTTACTAAGATATTACTATATTTTTTAAAAGATAAGTGTAAAGTGGAGTCAAAAATGTACCTGTACCTACTACATGCCAAAATCGTTTTTGTAAATATACATACTTTGTTGAAACGTTAAAATTGTAGTTTTTTTTTAAACCTCTGCATAAAATGTCGAAGCCAGTTGGTAAAATTATCTAGTCCAATGGTTGTCTAGTCCGTTAATTAAATGCCGCCATGCAGTCAAATAACTAAGAAACAAAAGTCGTATCTATTACCTTGGTAAGTATAATATCTGCTTCCTATCTAAGAACAAATTATCATTGTTAATTTGATACGTACTACCACTACTACGATCAAAATGACGAAGTGCGCGCGGGTCCACACCCGCGCGTACTTCGTCGCGCTTAATAGAAAATTATCAGTGTTTCTCCACATATAAACCTTCCTCTTGAATTACTCTATCTATTAATGAAAACCGCATCAAAATTCGTTGCGTAGTTTAAGATATTGGAAATTATATAGCATACTGTCCCTATGACCTGTAATATCTGTCCCTATGACAGACAGACGCGGAAAGCAACTTTATACCATGTAGTGATGGACTAGGCTACATTATTAATGTATAATAGTACCTATAGCCTATACCGCCTAGTGAAATACAGCTTTAACAAAATACTTATATATGTATTTTAAAACGAAAATTAATAATAAAAAAAAATTGCCATTTTCGACTCGAAAAGAAGAAGTGAAACTTTAACGCCTAGTAAAATTATTTTAACTCAATCCTTATTGAAAGATATCTAAAGAAAATTAATTTCAAATCCTAATAAGAACACTTTACCGAGACACACCTTAAAATACCTGAGCACATTTCATCGATAAATCAGGCAGAAAACAATCAATCTCCCTCAGAAGCTGCATTACCTGTAAACATGTTACGCGAGCAGTGATAAATCGGGCATTATTTCTAACAGACTGACAGCTCAGTTGCACTGCGTAAATACAACAATCTAAATTTATTCGTGCGTTTGGCAAATGACGCAGTTTTGATTGCTTTCGCTTGTAGTTGACTGAATTTCATGTAACTGGTTTTATTGTGCTGACATTTTGAATGAGTTATGCAACCAATGGGTCTAGTTATATAGTAATAGAACTTTACTACCACTCTAATTCTTAATTTTGGGTATGTATGGACAAACAGTGACTTGACAGTAAGACTTGACCCCGCACAATTTATGCTAGGCCCACAAAAAATTACATAAACTTGGTATGTATACACGATTTATTTAAACGCTAAGAATGTTTTGACATTTTGACTGGTACATTTTATCAATTTGGGATTCTGCCTAACTGAGTACAGATTTCAAAAATATGATGTACCTAAATAATATCACGTTAGAGTTGTTCAATACAATTTACAATCCCCTAAAATTACCTATTTAAGGTAATTAAATTGATTGTATGTAGGGCAAAACAACAGCCTACAAGGACAAACATGCATTATAAAAAACATGCTAAGTGGAAGACATCACATTCAAACTAAAAGCTCAGTTGCGTTTAATTATTATGATCGTTATGTCAACAACCTATGGTAAACAAATATGGTAAACCTATGGTACTACCTATAGGAATTCTGAAAAAAGGGTCATTAAAAACTTAGCACTTAGTCGTAAAATGAAATAGGCTATTAAATCGAGTGTTCGCCGAAACACCATTGAACTAATTCTCATTAAAGGCCTACCACGAAATCACTGCATTTCCTTTGATTCCATTGTACCTAGTTTCCGCAAACTTGTCAAGTTCCGATCACCAACTTTGTCTACAAAACCTCAAGAACAGATCGACGATCGTTCAAGGAATAGTTTATTTAAAAGTCCTTATAGATGTGAGATATCTCAAACTTTTTGAATGCTTTTTCTGATAATGCTTTAAATTATGTAAGCAACTACTATTTAGATATGCAAAAATGCTCTCTATAAATATGCAATACTGATATATATTTTGCTATTTTCAAAAGATGTTATTGTACGATGTAATAATAGTCTTTGACAAAGCAGTGCTCTAACTTAACTTGCTATTCCCTATTTAAAAATCCGAATTTAAACTATTTACCCATGAACACACTCACACATTTAAAAAAAATATACAGGGTCTTTGGTTATTCAGTAAATTGGTGTATAGGGCCTTATTAGGGAGGTCATTCTACACGTTTTGGGCGCAATATATGTTCTGCGATAATTTTGGGTTTTTGAGTTAGGTATTTAATTTTTTTTCGAAAAATCGAACGACTCTTTTAAACAATCATATAAAATAACCCTGTATAATTATTTATTTTTAACATATATTGCGTTCAAAACAATGACTTCCTCAATAAGGCCTTATACATCAATGTACTGAATAACCAAGGACCCTGTATATCGAGTAATCTTTAATGTTATGGCATATTAACCAGAGACAATCATATTATGACGTTTTCTACACAAAAAACTGTATGCATAAAATCTTCTCCACTAACAAATCGTTTCGACTTATTTTTGTAGCATGCTTTTAGAAATGATATTGCAATGCTCATCCCTATTTCTTTGTTTGCACGCAGTTGTAACATGTTGAAAGTTTTGGTCGGATATGTTTTGAGTTTTAAAGAGGGTCAGAGAGATCGCCAATCATTTGTGGGATCTAACATGGGAATTGTTAGGATGGGTCTCTTATCTCGTCTCAAAGGGACATAAGGACATGTCTGCTTGACATCCTGTGGTTATTTTAATGTACAACAGAAATATAAACATTTATTGCATAAATTGTGGTGTTACAGCTTATTGCAATATTGCCTAATGTCATATTTAACTTTAGCAAAGTAAAATCATTGTAAATAACGCATCTATATATCAAATGGCCTAAACTTTTTTTCTTGAAAGAACTGATCCTTTCGAAAATACAATATGGTCAAACTAATGGATTGATAATCTGTATACTTACTCTCTGTCTATTTGTGTCTGGTCCATTATAATATTATGACTAGCTTATGCTCATGACTTTACTCACGCAAAATCCTTTTTAGAGAAATATCTATCCGTATTCCAAATTTTAACCGGATCTATTCAGCGGTTTAGGCTGTGCGTTTATAGATAATCAGTTATTCTTACCTTTTATATATAAAAGGAAAGTGTGACTGACTGATCTATCAACGCATAGCTTAAACCGCTGGACGGATTGGGTTGAAATTTATAACACAGACAGGTTTTATGACGTAGACGTCCGCTAAGAAAGGAATTCGCCATGCGGGCAAAGCCGCGAGCAATAGCTAGTTTAATATAAAAGGAAAGAGTGGCTGACTAATCTATCAACGCAGAGCCTAAACCGCTGAAGCGATTAGTTTGAAATTTGGCATACAGATAGGTTCTATGACGTAAACCTCCGCTAAGAAAGGATTTATCCACGCGGGAAAAGCCGCGAGCATAAGCTAGCTTACGTAAATGATGATTGACGTAACGCCTAGCCTGTGCAACCTACGTATATTGAAGCACCAAGTTAAACCAAATGAAGTGCCCTATAACCTATAAAATACAAAACAACCAGGCAGACAATGGTTTCGGTTATGAACCTTGACCCGACCGTGTACTGTAACTTTTTCTCAGAAAGGACTAATTACGTGTATTGATCGGATGCCTACATATCTATAGGCTATACTTATTACAAATCGATGATGGACAAGTTTTATTTTACAATCTAATTGTTTTATAAACTGGGCGACTTGTCTGATTCCACAACCTTGTTAAAGAGCTTTTTGGGATATTTAGTGATGGACTATTTCATAATAGTGTTAACTGTCCTTAACTCAAGGGTCGCACCATGGGTACTTGAAGGTAAGTGAAACGACAATCTGTCTGAACACTGATATTATATTTTCTCACGTTTACACACTTTGAGGGTATAATCTCGAATACCAAATTAAGCCTTCGCCCCGCCAAGTAACAAATCTCCCCACCGTTCCCACAGAGTGTTCCCATTACAAAATATATTTTTACCACAGATAATTTCGGAACGATATTTTTCACCACAGATTAAAAACCTTACACTCGACCATCCTGATGACATGTATGACCTCATACATGCCCCAGGTGGAACCAACCTTACACTTGGCAGAACGAAGTCTTATAACATCATTTTTCTTATAATATAGTTAATAAGTTTACAACTTCGGTAATTGATTATTGTAATAAGTTCATCATATCACAAAACAACAAAGAAAGAGAAAGAAAAAAAAAATCATCCAAACGAAATCAATACAATGTAAATTATAGATAATCTATCTTTGAAACTATTTATTATATTTATCCTTGTACATAAATATTTTATAAACATCCTTGTATCTTTCTATCCTTATAATCACATATCTATCCTTGTAACCACTTATATCTATCCTTGTAACCTTGTAACCACTTATATCTATCCTTGTAACCACTTATATCTATCCTTGTAACCACTTATATCTATCCTTGTAACCACTTATATCTATCCTTGTATCCTTGTAACCACTTATATCTATCCTTGTAACCACTTATATCTATCCTTGTAACCTTGTAACCACTTATATCTATTCAACTATTATCAAAATTATCTACAGTTGTATACATTATGTATCTCATCGAAATTCTTTATCATTGTAACTAACAGGATTTATACAAAACAATAATCATCACATACCTATAATATCATCATGGGCGACATTATAAGTATAGAAAAGAACCCACAACAACGACATGGCTGCAACATTAGGAGTAAATTACATTATCACAATAGGTACACGTATCAACAAAACAGTAAGTAGATGTAGTACACTTAATTCGATTTAATCAGTGGCAATATTTTCGTTATCTGAATCATCTAAGTCAAGTGAAGCCAAATGAATCCACGGTCGCATTCTGTCTGCTGCAACCGTAGTTTTGCGCTTGTTTTTCATCCCTTCAAATCCGGCTATTGGGGCAATTTTATAACGGTCATTTCCTAACACTTTTATGACTCTGAAGGGACCCTCGTAAGATGACATTAGTTTCGTGCTCTGACCTTTGTTATTAAAAGCTACTTTAGTTATTTTAACAAGATCACCCTTACTGTAGCTATGTGCAGGACGTCTACCCCGGTCGTGGTATTCTTTTTGCTTAGCTTGGGCTTCATCAATTTTTTGTTTAACCTCAGCACGAAGGCTTGACAAGTCAGAGACTTCACGCGTGTCCTCTACAACCGCATTCAAAACTGGCCTAACTTCACTATTCATTTCGGTGCCAAACATGACCTCCGCCGGCGTTTTCCCTATGGTCTTCTGCACGGTGTTGTTAAGTCCCCATTGTATCCTACCTAGCTTGTCATCCCATTCCTTTTCATTATCCCTAATGTTTTGAGCTGTCAGGGAGTCGAGTATGGTACGGTTATACCGCTCTACCTGACCGTTGGACCTCGGGCTTGCTACAGCGTTCAATATGTGCTTAATGCCTTGATCTAAACAGAACCTCCTAAATGCGTTTGACGTGAAACAAGACCCTCTATCACTTATTAGTCTGTCTGGGGCCCGAAATATATCGAATATATCCTGTAAGGCTTTTATTGTGTTTTGAGTATTCGTGTTCCGGACCGGCCTAATGAATAAAAACTTGGTGAATGAATCTACTATGGTCAATATGTGCGTGAAACCCTTCCTAGATTTTACGAATGGTCCAAGGTGGTCGATGTGCAAGGTGTGAAACGGGATCGCGACTTTTTCTATAGGATGTAATAACCCCTCTCGATGGTTGGTATTTTTCTTGGCATATGCGCAATCAATACATGCACTGACATATTTCTTTACAAATCGCGTCATTTTTGCAAACCAATAAGTTTTCTTTATTCGTTCCAAGGTTTTTTCGAACCCGACGTGACCTATGTCGTCGTGGTTCATCTTGCACAACTGCCACCTTGCTCCCTTCGGAACTACCCACCTAAGACATTCTTTGTCACCTCCAATGCACCTAAATAACCTATTATTCTTGAAAACATAGTTATCTTTAAGGTACTCTAGTCCTTTGGAGTCTAAGTCGCTACCTATGATATCGCGTATTCGGCATAATTCCGGATCTCCCATCTGTAAGGTAAGTAACCAGTCGTCATCGGATATGATCATCACGGATGGATAATTTACAAGATCAGAAGTGTCAGCTTCATGTGTGGGGTTTCTCGAAAGAGCGTCCACATGTCCCATTTTTGACCCTGCCCTATATTCAATACAGCAGTCAAACTCCTGTAGTGCGAGCCACCAACGCGCAATCCTAGGTATGAGATCGCGCTTCTCAAACGTAGATCGCAGCGCACTACAGTCACTAACCACCCGGAAAGTCTTCCCTAAGAGATAAACTCTAAACTTCTTCAGAGCGCATATGACAGCTAATGTCTCCAGCTCATAAGAGTGAAAGTTTCTCTCTTCAGGAGACGTCTGGCGACTGTAATAGGCTACGGGATGAAAAGGGTCCTGACTGCCTGACTGTCGTTGGAGTAATATCCCTCCGACACCTATCCTGCTGGCGTCGGTGTGGAGTTCTGTATCAGCTGAGGGGTCATACAAAGCCAGTACTGGTCTTTCTACCAATTTTGACTTGAGGGTCTTAAACGACTCCTCATGTTCAGCTGTCCATTCCCATGTAGCGTTCTTTTTTAGCAACTTAGTAAGTGGATGAGCTAATTGAGCAAACGACTGAATAAATTTCCGAAAGTAACTCACAAGTCCTACAAACTGACGAACGTTGTGCACGTTTTGCGGTAAGGGAAACTCTATGACACTCTGTATTTTTGCGGTCCCTGGGCGCATACCAGCTGAACTGATTTCGTACCCGAGGTAGTCAATTTTACTATGTAGGAAACTACACTTCGATAAGTTCAGTTTAAGCTGCGCACGTTCCAGTAGCCCAAGGACTTCCTCCAGTCGATCCATACATTCGGAGGAGGTCTTACCATAGATCAGTAAGTCATCCAGATATACAGTGGCTTTGCTAAATCGAGCTTGTCCCAAAACATGGTTCATCATCCTCTGGAAGACAGCTGGAGCGTTTGCTAAGCCAAACGGCATACGATTGTATTCGTATTGGCCATCGGGAGTGACAAAAGCAGTTAAGTGCTTACTTTTCTCCGCAATCGGTACTTGATAGTAGCCTGACATAAGATCGAGCGTGATGAACCATGCCTGACCAGACAATCTCGCTATTTCGTCCTCTATTATGGGGATAGGATACCTTTCCTTTACAGTGATAGAATTAAGCAGCCTATAATCCACGCATAATCGTATACCGCCGTTCTTCTTGCGCACAAGTATGATCGGACTAGCATAGTTAGACGTAGACTCTCGGATAATTCCCGCTTCCAGCATTTCATCCACCATTTCTCTGACCTTCTCCCTTTCATGGTGAGAAAGACGGTATGGTCGATAAACAACTGGGCGGTGGCTACTCAGTTCTATGTCCATTTCTGTAAGATTCGTACAGCCAAGATCCACCAAGCCATGAGCAAAACACTGTTCGTGGCGCCTAAGTATATTCAACAGCCTCGTTTTGTCCTCATGACAAACAGTATCGCCTAGCTGTACGTGACTTTCGTCGAGATGTTTAGCAGGGGAAGACGCGGGTTGCAAAACAGTGTCTTTTGCACCCTTCGCGGTAACTAACCTATAGACAGATTCTACCTTTTCCGCTCGCGAAAATACTGAACCTTCTTGGAGACAGCACGGTACCGCGCACGGTTGTATCGTCACGAAGAGCAAACCATCCTTCACCTCGTAAACGCCACCACAGATAACATACTGTCTGCCAAGCTTACCTATAACCTTCGTGTCAACTATCACACTGCCTACGAATGGAGTTTCTGTCACTGCTCTAACACTTGCTGCCCCGTAGAGTTTACAATGCGCTAGTATCCTAACTCTCTCGCGTCTGTCGTCGTCCTCATCTTGTACGTAATTAGGTGTCTCCGTGTCTACATGCATAAATTGGAGCCTATTAACGTCCTTATAGACAATCACATGAGGTTGCTCTGTGTAACTTTGTCCAATGAGCAAGGGTCTTTCCAAGAATCGATCATCTACAACGCGACATGTAACGACAGCCTCTACCCCATCTACTGACAAGTTCAATTTTGCTGAGCCTACCGAGCATACGAGGTTGTTGCCGAAGCCTTTCATAGTGGAGGGTTTGTAGTCGTGGGTCAGTTTCAAGTTAGCAAAGCTAGATTGCCTAATGAGCGTGACTTCACTACCAAGATCAATGAATGCTTCGAGTGGCACGCCTTCTACTATCACTTCTTTGATGAACTTGTTGGATGGCCTTGCGCTAGAAATTATCATGGTTTTTGCCACTGCGTCCGCATTCACTGATCCTGTCGTGTTTTGCTTAGAGGTACACAATTCAAGTTTATGGCCTATTTTGTTACAATGACTGCATTTTACTAAGGGCTTAGGGCACTTCGAGAACGGATGACCTTTCTCCTTGCAATTGTAACAAAATAAGCTAGTATTTATTCTCGTATTTGTATTAGTCCTATCGCTAGTCTTATCGTTTCCCGTATTAACGTTTCTGTCCCTGGGAGATGGTTGATTCGTGTAGAGCTCCTTGTTATTACTAATTAAGAACTTCAAAAGATCATCGGGGTCATCGCACCGTAATGCCAGAGCACTGGACCTTGTGGTCCTATCACTAATGCCATGGATGATGCAATCAACAGCGCGCCTTCCGAAAATTTCGCACTGATTGAGGAGAGCTAACTTTTCGTAAAAATAGTTTTGTACGGGTTCATTAAATCTACTCTTGCGCCTCAACATGTCCTCAAGCATCTGCCCATAGTTTTGCTCACATGGAAATGCATTCAGTAATTTAACCTGCCATTCCTCCCAGGAATGCAGTATTGAATTTTGACTTTCATACCAGGTCTTGGCTAACCCTGACAATTTTTGCATAGAAAAATGTATGACTGTCCTTTCATCCCAGCCATATACCTTTGCGCATTCATTAACCTTTTTAAGCCAAATATCCATTCGTTGATTTTTCTCCGAAGGGTTAAATTCGGGGATAATATTTTTGCTATCTCTATTAGAAAACTGTGCGCTTTGGCCTGGCTGTGATGGAAGGATGTCCTTGATAGACTGAATGATCTGAGTAACGTCTTTGGTTGAAAAAGAGGGACTGTGTGACCTTTTCACGTGATGCTCATCCGAGTGTCTCGCGTTCTCTACTGCCGCTGCACGGCTGCGGCTGCGGCGGCGACTGTCACCCCTAGACCTAAGGCGTGACTCACTCCGTTGCCGGCGCTGCTCGGCGTCTCGTTCCCGCTGCAGATCCAGCTCCATCCGACGAACACGCTCCTGTTCTCGCCTCAGCGCCACTTCACGCTCCAGCAATCGACGGCTGTGGCTGCGACTGTGACTGCGGCTCCGTCGAATCGTATCGCCACCACGGTCTCGAGTATCGCTGCGCCTGGAGCGCGAACGGTTGCGTCGAGGAGTTTCCACACTCCGTATTCTATTATCTCCCGGCTCCATTTTCTAGAACTCATAAAAATATAATGTGCATTAGTAAAGGCGTCGCTATTTTATGAAATCGTTATTTTATTTTTTTCATAGGGTAGATGTGAAAATGTTACATATTATCACGAAAACTGTGTCTGTTACACCAAAATAAGTGATTATGACGCCCCTTAATGACCCATCATTGTAAAATAGAATTCTCATAATAATATGAAAATATAAAAGGTGTATTTTTATCTTATTTTAACCTACCTCAACAAAATATAATTATTAATACAGCAAGAGACTATTATAACACACGCACGGGTAAATTTATTAAAGGAGACTATTGAAAATCTCTATCTCCTCTGTAGAGGCTTTGCAAGGTTAAAATTACCAGAGGTATGCTGTGCAGATAATCGGAAGTATTATACTTAACCTAGAACCACATGTCACGCATTGAAAGCACGTCGGACGGTAGTATAAATTTGTCATGCATTATGAAGGTAGAATGAAAACAGTCCGACGCTGTGGTCTTAGCAATTTGGTACTATTATGATAAAAGAAGTGGGCATGTACTTACGGTTTTTCATATATCCCGGCTTCTGAGATGTTAACTGTCCTTAACTCAAGGGTCGCACCATGGGTACTTGAAGGTAAGTGAAACGACAATCTGTCTGAACACTGATATTATATTTTCTCACGTTTACACACTTTGAGGGTATAATCTCGAATACCAAATTAAGCCTTCGCCCCGCCAAGTAACAAATCTCCCCACCGTTCCCACAGAGTGTTCCCATTACAAAATATATTTTTACCACAGATAATTTCGGAACGATATTTTTCACCACAGATTAAAAACCTTACAATAGTTTGAAATTGGTATAGAAAATAATATTTAATCACCGAACAAACACTTGCGGTTCAATAACTTTCTCCATTCCACTCGCTATAATACTCGTATGGTGGTAGGCTTCGGCCGTGGCTAGTTACCACCCATTGGACAAAAACTTTATAAAAATAACCTTACTTATTACGCTAACGGACTTGTGGAATATTTCCTGTGTATATGTTAAAAAACAGCTTAAAATAGACCTGCTAAAAATTGGCTAAGCTGTTTGAGAGGAGTTTGATTTCAAACACGAGATTTTTAGGTAAGTACCTAGTAAGTACACATAAGAAGATATAGCGATTTAAGTGCATATTATTTCACATTAGTTTTCAATTCTTTGCGATGTTACACAAAACAAGAGCAGCACTTCACACCGATTGTTTTCAAACAGGAATTCAAGAGCATCCGCTGCGTCACTGCTACGCAATATTTGTTTGTAGTATTCGTCATGAAATGGATGTTGCGTCAGAACTGTTCCTTGGTTACTGAAAGAGTAATCATAACACTGTCGCGGACAGGCAGTTGGACTTTAGTCATTCACATCAATAAAACATGGTTATCAGGTAAAATACTTGATACTTAAATTCATCGTGTGTGTCATTAATTTTAGATTTTTCCTAGTATTAGTAGTGTAATTACAAGGTTAAAAAGTCTTAACATCTTATAACTTTTGAGTAAAGCCTTGGTGTAGTGCACCTTGAATTTTATACCATTGGTACACATTATATTGGCAGCGTTTTCAGGCGAGCGTCTTGCTCGTCTCCTCTTGGAAGTACTCGTACGGGTACAAAAAAGTTACAAAGTTAATAAATAATTCAGGCGTTTCTTTGCGGAAATCCATGATAATTTAATATATTTTGTGTTAATTTTAAATTAGGGAAAAAATAACACTATATATCGATATTTAAATTGACAATAATACTACTGTTTACTACTGTTTACTATTGTTTTCTGTAGAATCTACGGTTATTTTCGTGTCAAAAAAATGTTACGATTTTCTTTTCATTAGCTCTGCAGGTTTCTTAACATAAGAATATTACAGTCTTAAATCTCCAAAACCAAAAGACTGAAATGTATTCCAGCTCTCCAGTTATTTTTGGCAAACGCCGTATAATGGTCTCTTTTGCACTCAAAGGAAGTACAAAGGGCAGTCCTTTGTGTAGATCCAATTAGCAAAACTCTTTTCAGCCAAGGTTGTCATTAATTTTTTGACGAACATCATATAATATTTCACGTTAAATGGAGAGAGGAAATGTCCATAGATGGGAATAAAGGATGGAGGCGTCCGAAAAAAAGGTTAGATGAACTGTGTTACAGACAATAATGCGTGCTGAAAAAGTGAATCAAGATATTATGATGAATAGAGTAGAATGGAAGAGGAAAACGTTTTGTATCGACCCTTAAAGTGAGATAAGTATGACGATATACTATAAAACGCAACTGGAATATTCCATGTGGGCGCACGGTGCCGCCGCGTCCTTTCTCTAGCAATTATCATGACAATAATTATTATAAAATTCCTAAAGCGAGACTCACCCTCGAGGCGTTTCAGTATACTACGGGTGCCCTCGACGTTTTCAGACTGTAACTAGTCAGTGGTAGCTTCGCCTCCGACGCAAACGGACGTGTGCGCGCGCTCCTTATAACTCACGTAAATTTTTAATCACCTTTCGAAACCCGAAGGCGGAACCTCAAATTAATTTCAAGAACCGATCGAATAGTTTTTAAAAGTACATGTTTGGTGTTCCTGTGAAGTGTACGTCAATGTTGAGGTGTATATGTGTAGGTTTGGACGGTCCAGTGTGAATTGGGGCGTAAATCTCGAGGAAAGTGCGCCTAACTTAGTTTTTTGAAGTGCACTCGAGTGGTTAACGGCAAGCGTGCTGAGATTTTTGTCTTGGGGTGGTAAGTGGAAATTTATACGTATAACCTTTGATATTTAATTGTACATACAAATGTAAACTTACACCTTAACTCAAGATTGGAAAGGCCGACGATTGGCCTACGATTAACTCAAATTTCATTTTGATGTTCATGGTTAGATTAGTAAGACGTAGGTAGGTACAATAAATTGTTTAAAAATATGTAATAAATTTTTATAATCTCCATTAGACTAAACAGTGTCTCTTAATATTTCAATTTTAGACAATTCAGAGAAAACACATTTTGGAAAATTCCATATTATTTACGCACTACCCGAAAACTCCAAGGTCAATTGCTCTTTGCTGGAGCTATAAAAACTGAAAATATAAGGAAAAAATCAACTTCCCTTAGCTCTCAGGTTCTTTGAGAGTATTAAGGATTTTCCACGGGTCAAAATATACTTAAATATTACGTAAAAGATTTTTGTTAGTCTAGCTTATACTAGGTATATTATTAGAGTAACACGGAGTTTGTGGTACACGAGTCCTTTTTAATCTTTACCTACATCTTTATATCGTAGAGGTACATTATAAAGGTACCTTTTTATTAGAGGTCATAATGATATTGAACCGATGATATCGGTACCTATTTGTAATAAAAAAAATAATGAATGGGTATTATTATAATAAGCGGTATTTTAAAATAGGGTAGATATTCTTCTCTAATCTAATCTTTCAAAATTACATCAATATTTTTTCTAGTATTGTATCCCTATTCCCTATGCAATAGGGTATATTCAATATTACTAATGGGGATGTTTTTCGTCCCCAGGTGGCAAGTGGAAATAAATCCCATTGTTGGGAATGGGAACTTTTACCACCACTAAAAATCGCTGTACATTGCTGCACCTGCAATAATAGCTCTGTCATCATAATAGTCATCACGGAAGTCAAATATGAAATAATCAAAAAATGTGTACAATAAATTTATGCATTTTGGGGTCAAATAATATACATATAATAAAGTACAGACATGAAACATTTGTTTCTTATATAAAACATCTAGGTTAAGTCTGCCTCTAAAGCATTGTGGCTTAAGATCAGAGGGGCTATTGGCTAATTCTCACCCACTACGATTAATGGCAACTTCAATGTACATTGCTGCTTCTGTTACTTTACTCATATTAATAAGGAGGTTTAAGCACGTAATGTACGCAATTTTATCTATGGATTCTAGTGTTTTACATGTCGTTTTGCGATAGCCAATAGGTCCTCAGGCGAGATCGTTGATCGTGGTTTAAGGTTAACCCAATGAATTATCATAGTCAAGATCAATATTATAAGTTCCTTTATCATCATACAAAATATAATGTTATACCTACCTACATACATTAATATATCACCGCTTCAGGCGAAAATCGAATGATAATACAGTTTCAATTTAGGTACACATTACCGCTAGTTAATTCGAATTGCTGATGGCAATGTTAGCGAATCTATTCCAAATACAACTCTATTCCTGGGGGTTTAATTAAGGTATGCATTGGAAATTAGTGATAGTTGTTATGCATTATGGTGCAATTGTTGCATTGATCGTCACTTTGTATTTATATTAGTTAAAATTAGGTTTAGAATCGAATATTGCTATTGGGGTAAATGAAGAAAAATCTATGACAAAAGAATATCTTGCAATTTAGCATTAAACTATTACCTAAAACCAATGGAATTAAAAATCGGAAGGAGCTCAAAATATGATTAAACAATGAGAGATTTACGTACGTACCTACATAGAAAATTACTACTTATTTTCATTTATTTCACAGAATTTCTAACAAATTAGTGAGTGCCAACGTTCCAACAAAATTCTCCCTGAAGAGGCGTTTACATATTAGGACAGATTATAAAAAAAAAAACATTATAATTTAACACAACATCACAATATTATGCGTTTGTATTTGTACAGACACCTACTACAAAAATAAGTGATAGAAAATTAAGGCAGTTTTAATTGCCTCAAGAGTAGTTCCTGAAAGCGTCATCACACTGATGAAGGTACAGAGATAGAACCTCACGAACGAGATACCTTCCTACCCTTATAATAGGTGTAGGTATACTTTTCATTCCCTACTTGAACCTTTTCGTGTTGCGCGGGAAAACGGCTGGATTTACGCATCTCAGCGCCTCTTAAATTGTATTATTATTTAGGTAGGTACCCGAAGACACGGGACAGAGATTTCCGCAATGGATTACAAACCTATTTTCCTTACTTACTCAGTGTGTCTTCCCACTCTTTTACAATGTTGTGCTCTTTAAGAGGAGAATCAAGGAGGGCCTAAGGGACCGCTCATGATTAGGCGAGCTGATCAACCAGGATAGATTATTATTAGTTATTATATACTATAGTAGGTAGGTACATATTATTATTGCTATTTTTATTCATGTTTTATGTCACCTACGACATGAGGTAAAAATTTGGTGGCTTTAAAAAAACTCTCTTCAAATGTTCAATTGTGTACTCGTATATAAAAAAAACCTTCTACCGAAAAAATATATCAGTTCAATTTAGTTTAAAATTCATAGGAACGGGGAGTGCACAGACTACATAGAAGTTAAGAAGACTTATAAAGTCTTTAAGAAGAAAAATATAGTTTCATAAGTAAATTCTTCAGTGTTTATAGGAGTCTGAACGCATCTCTTCATTCCAAAAAACTTTTGTACCTCTAGACAAAGAATATAAATTTAAGTTTCTTGCATTCGTTTTTAAAAGTGTATTTTTTATTAGAATATTTTTGTTAAAAGAAAATAGAACAGGAAAGCAAAATGTTTATCGCTGACCGCGATACGGTAAACATGTCAAGCAGATTTATTTTTCGTATAAATCTGTGTGTTCAGTCAATATTAAAAATATTTATATGGAATGTGAACATTTTTCATAATAGACGTGTAGCAAAAAATAAAATAAATCTTGACATAGCTTATTATAAAGTTTAGTAGAAGGCATGACCATTAAAATTTGCCGATCAAGACAATAATTTAGGGAGTTTTGTTATTTGTAACATAATTAAATAAATTGCGTATTTTAAATACTATTAAATTAATATGTTAGAATGTAATTTTATAAATTTATATTAATTATATAATAGATAAGTAATTAAATTAATTTTACTATTTTAAAAATGTCATTATGTGTGTTTTAAATTTATGATATTTTGCTGTGATACGAGTACGTATCAGAACAGAGTAACTAGTAATTACTTGTATTTATTCATTAATTTATCTTTCACATCGACTTTCATTAAACAATTTACTCATACTGTAAAAACTTATTCAGTTGAATTTTTAATATTAGACCTACATACCGGCTTTTTACATTCAATATTGTTCAACAAACTCTATTTACCTATAAAGGTAACCCTTTCACAGGTTTTACTTGTTTCGTTAATTGAGCCGGTTGCCAATTAACTGCGCTGTCCAAAACAGAACAGATCAACGGTTATAACAATTCAACAGGGCTTACGTTCAAACTTATAATGGAAACGTTCAAATATTTTTAATGAAATTGTTAAAAATGTTTTTAACGAGGTACATGTATGGTTATTGAATTTTATTTTAGGTTAAAGAGGAACGTAAAATACGGTTACAAATATGACCCGCGATGAGTAATTAAATACAGATATTATAATGTGTACTGTGTACCTACTATGTATAAGTGATGTATGACGGTACTTGAACCTACTCTAGGTACTTACTATATAGCCTGAAAAATAGCCTATATTTTAGATTTTAAACCGGTCGGGTCGGTAAAAAAAACCTTACAAATAAATAAATGATTAAGACTTACGTAGGCTAAAACCCTAACTGCGTTATTACAAAACGCGGACTTACGATAGTTCTGGGATTAACGAATGTCATTTGTTCGCTTAGTACCTGGTTTAATCCTGGTACAATCGTTAGTCCGCGTTTTGTAATTAGACGGTAAGTCGTTGAGGCTTGAAGAAATAAAACAACACATACATTCTTTATAATATTAATACGGTGCTGCTTAATCTATGAGGTACCAGGAGACAATAAGTGAAAAGAGCTCTTTTATAAAATTAAACTACGACTCAAAGTAAACGCTGACGTCACGTTACGAGCTACGCACTACGCACCCTCTTCAGCCGTTGAGTCAAGATGCCTCAAGCTACGATATAACGCTATAGTAGGTACCCATATTTATTTTGTTTGTACCTTCAGCTGTTCCGTTCAAAGCGAATTATAAAGAACATTCGCATAAATTCGGGATATATTTTGTCCTCTGCAGCGTTCGGCATACATTGAGTTGTGCCATATTTCTGGAATTTCAGCGCGCTGCAGTAAAACTTTTGCAGCTTTATTAGAACTACATATTTCTAGATACTTTCTAGAGTACAACTGCTTTTAGTTTTTGGAAATTAGGTCAATTATAATAGGCCAAATCGTCAAACGCCTTTTTGTAAACCTGTTGTTTAAGATCCTTTTATAAAGGTTATTAAAAGTAGGTTACCGTTATTTAATCTATAAAATTGTGTCTATATTTATTCTACATTTTTTATAGGAAAGTCCTCACCTCGCTTGTCTAGTTTTTACCTTTATTTTATTTTTCTTTGATCATTTGTGATCATTCCACTCAACGATTCCTCCGAACTTCGTTGTTTATGGGCCAACTTTGATCTAAAACTATGAGCACAACTTTTGATTTTTAAATATTTGTAATGTTGACAATTGACAGATTTTCATATTCTTCTTAACACATGGGTTACGACTCTTTAAGTTAAATTAATTTAGCATTAGTTATAGTATGTGTTTCTAACTATTACAAAATAAGTGTTTTTTTTTTTTCAAGATTATAAAAACGAAACGCTTGTCCATTACATTTTTAAGTAGGTATCCTGAAAATACTAATTGAACTAGCTAGTAAAATAATAATAACAATTATATTTTAGTGTGAAAAAAGCAATCTCAATAAAAATTATATAAATGTGAAGGTTTATAGGTACTCGTAAAATAAATGGTTAAAAGGCTTATTACACTTGGCTGAATTTAGAAGCCTAAATTTAGTCGTTACTGAATTAAGTCAAGTGTAATCACATTTAGCAGCCTAAATTTAGAAGCAAGTATCGTTCATCCTAATTTAGATTCTGAATTTAGGGACTAAATTCAGTCAAGTGTAATAAGCCTTTAATAAAGTCTAGATGGCTAGTTTAGTAACATAGCTCTCGGAATAAACACTAAAATATAGGCTCATTTTGGATCTTAATATAGCATAGTTTAGTTTTAGTAGAAGTATGATATATAAGAAGTATAATATATTTTGTACTGTAACCTATACCTATAGGCCTATAGGCTACAAGTATACCTTTATATGTATTGTACCTATGGGTAAAAATTGTATTAGTATTGTATTTAAGCTAATTTTCAGCGAGAAAACTGCTGGATACGAACACGCACAAAAAAGCTGCACGTGTGCATTCTGGCAACTCAATCAAGTTCCAAGTGAAACCTTAATCAACTTATTTTATTAATTACAAGTCTAGACCCGTCTAATCACCTGGCCTTGTTCGACAGCTAAAGACCGTCTACTCGATACATACAGGTCTGCACTCAAAGGGTATATGATAAGTGCTTATAATTCTTGTTGAAACTACATGTTTGCCGTCTTGTTGAAACTCGTGCTACAGCCTTATTATATGGTGATGATAATTATATAATAATATTACACACGTTACACAAACGGATGCAAAAGTGATAAGTGAATAAATCAGGTCATAAAAAATCTGTGAGTAAACTGTCCTCGTTAAGCTCAAATAAATGTCTTAAGGAGACAGGCCGATGGGACGAGGTATTCATGTTCTACGTCTTTTAATGTTATGTATATTATGACACTCATCTAAGTATTTTAGTTGTCATTGTTTAACTTCTTTTCTCTTAAAATATTGACTGGCTAATTAAAAAAAAGCCTTTGATTTTACAAAAGCTAGATTAAAAAAAAATTGATAGATATACATAGTTCACGTATTATAATGAACGAAAAACACGAAATATGAACATTGTTCTTGCATCTTTGCCGGAAAAGCTACTTAAGCTTTATATCTCTCTTTCGTTTTCTGTATGTTTGTAGTGTTTCAATAAAGAGTAATCTATTCTATTCTATCTCCTTTTTAAGAGCTCTATGATCCGATACTGAGATGCTTTCGTAGATATTATGATCACGCAATATATTTTGCTACGTGCCGAGTCTGGAATAAGGGAATATCATAACGAGGTTTAGCTCGATCTATTTTGAAGTAGGCCAATTTATCTGCAAGATTAGATATGCGATAGTCAATATCCGACCGCAAATTTGTGTTTTACATTTTTGTGTTTCTCAATATATTGTTTTGACTTACTTCTTGAACCTACAAAATATAAATATTGACTCTTAAATAAGTATGTCAATACTTATTTATATTTTAAATTGAATATTATGAGTCTGTCGACAATAGAAAACAAGTGAAATTAAAAAAAAATCTTTTTAAAAACAAGCTTTTATTATTATTATCTACCATCCAGCACCAAAGTACTCGTCAAGACGAATCATGCGCCCAAACTCGATGGGGTTGCGTCGTTTCATTACGGAGTTCCTATGGCCACCTTCCAGGTCCAACATCAGATCAGCTCGATGTCATAATATTATTGCATTGTCATCCGATTTATATATGCATGCAAAATTTTAGCTCAAACAGATACCGGAAAGTGGGTCAAATTAAACTTGCAAGATTTGATTACTGACAGACAGACAGACAAACAACAGACAGGTGAAAGTAAACAAATACTTGTAATTAGGATTAATAATTAATAGATCTCATATAATATTATGTAACCTAAGGTATAAACTGTTAGTGCCAAATACCAACCTAAATTATTTTCTCCATAAAAACTTATTTACTTTCATCTCCTACGTTCAGAGAGACTATCTTCGTATAAGTTAAAGATGAATTTCAAATAATATGTTTAGAACTAGAACAGAAATTAAGTTAAAACCCATAATATTATATTATCCACGTCTTCCAACAGCTTGCAGAAAGAACCTCAAGTATTAATTGAGTCGTGAAACTTGAAAGTAATAACATACCTTATTACATTGTAATAAAGTCCTAACCTTTTGAGGTTTGGGGAGCTCGTAAAACCTTCCACCTCGTGGCATCAATCTTCCAATTAATTTTAGCATTTAATAGACGGTGTTAAGGTTACAATTTGCATGAAAATGACTTACTAAGTCCGTGAACTAAGAGGATTATAGACACCTATGCAATATTCGAAGTTAGTCGTAACTAATGAACAGTTTTCGACTTTGGTTAGTTTGTAGGAAATGGTAAAGTTTCGGTTTCTTTGTGGACATTAATTACTTAGTGACTTGGTATCGAAAGTCTTGAAAAATCTAGATGGAAAAAGTTTTTGTTTGAGAAATGTTTACAAATCTTGTGTGGAATGGAATTGCTAGATAGATATAATGGAAGGATTTTTCGTTAGGAGATTCCATTTGAAGCAGTTACCACGACTTTACTGATATTCTGCCGCGATTCACTTGATGGATTCACTCACAAAGATGCCAAAAGCCGGCCATAATGACGATGCGTAATACATTTTTCCTGGGTTAAAAGAGGGCTCAACCCTATCTTCAGTATAGAGTAGGTACCTATAGTGATAAACGTGCAACCAAAAAAATACTATACATAATATTATTGAACTCAATAGCAAAATTATCCCAAAATGTAGCATATTTAAGTACGAAACCTCATAATTAAATTGTGCTTGGTTTGCCGACACAATGGCACATTTCAGAACAGAATTGCACAGTTTCGCTTGCCTTTAAATAAAATACAAATAAGCTTCGGAAAGCTAACGGACCGCTCAAATTAATTTGAAACTTTACTTCATAGACTGGTTGCAATTGTAGATTATTTCTACTTATTGTTATACTGGTTTATTTCTAAGAATTATTATAATTTATATTTTCGGCTCTCTTATCGGTTATTGGTATTCAGAAGAATTTCTTGTTGGATATAATTTGTATTTGACGAGTTTATAAATATAGATTATAATCCTTCGTTACTATTGTAATAAAAATGTATTTTTTTTGTATCACTGTATTAATAAAAATTCTTATATTTCTATCGAAATTCTATTCTATAGCTGCTGAGTTATTCTCAATAGATTTCTCTAGTTGTGAGTTTTGACGTTTTTTAAAAATCATATTTCCTATTATTATAATTGATAAATCCTAATTGATGTCCAAGGAAGGTTGTTTTCCCATATTCTTTAGTAAAAAAATAACCTGATGTCAATATATATTATGTCAATACCAGAAGCATTAAATAAACTGTCGTCGTTTCAACTAAATATAGTAATTTCCTTTCCCATCAGAGTTTAGATGATGTTTAGAATGAGTAAAGTTGAGTGCAGTCCGTAGTTAGTGTAAATTTAATTCAGTTTTGCATTGTTAGGTGAGTCAAGCGCGGGAATGGATTAGGTAGTTTGCATTTAAACTGAAACAAAACACTACAGGTTTGTTATTAAAATCGTAGGTGACTTTATAGACCTTTTAACGAAACAAAATGTCGCAGAATTTTGGAAACTACCGTGAGTGCTATCCATTAAAAATTCGATAGCGCTATACTATTTTTGCTGAAATTATCTCAACCATGGTTTCTTGATGAAGGACATCGTAATTGTCCAAAACCAAGATTGAAACTCGTATCTGATCAGAATCTAACTGCTCAATCTCGTGGCTGAACTAGCAAAGTCTGTGGGTTTTTTGTCGCCGATGCTTTGGTTCGGACTAGTTCTTGTTTGAGCTAAACAAAATAAAGCTGTCGATACACAAACCGGTATGCGTTGGAAAGCGATCTAGGACGTAAATTGATATTATGTTCAAATTTGTACGCACCCTAAAACATATACAACGAGCGCAATTCAGGAATTTACCTCTATAATGTCAGGGTACGTACAAATTAGAACATTTCACAAAATTTCGTTCCCTTTCGTTTCACTCCGTGTGACATTGGCTTTAGCTCTTAGTTAAGTCAAACAATGGGTTATTTGCTTCCCCATACACATTCCCAGTATTAACTTACATTCATCACAAACATTCTCATTAATTGCTTCCGCAAAACAAGTAAAAATTACTCAGCATTCGTACGTTTTAATTCATTAAATGAAAACCAAATTGGCGGCAGTGGCCATTCCTACCCTGACCAATCTATTAAGGGCCAATTACACGAGAACGCGAATTACGGACACGCATGGGTCAGTAAATGGTAGAAATATTTACTGCTAAGGTTTTCTGCTCGTAAATTGTGAAACTGGGGCTATTCGTCAGAATAATTGGCTGTAGGGTTTCTTAAAGGGTTGTTAAGGTCTTTGGAATTCTGTGGTTGAGAATGTGGCTCAGTTGGTAACTTCTAAACGACTTTTGTACTAATATGTTTATTAAGACGCCAGGGGTTTTTTAAGCAGAGAACTCACGCATGCTTTTTGGTTCTTGGGACTGGTACTCGCTAAAATAGCTTTAACTTAATAAATTAAGGGCATATAAGTAACCTACCTATTAATATTATATGCCTAGATACTAGATACTATGTTATGTTAGTTGCAAGATAAACAAGAGTTCTTGGTGCTTAACTACGTTAGGTACCTACTGATTTCAGTCTAGTATGTCCCATAACAGAGCAATTATTTTCTCTTTGGTTTTCTTCTAAACTACGCAAATATGCAAATTATTTTTTTTAGTTATTTGCAAAAAGCCCAAAGAAATCTCATTGGACAACAATAGCGTGGTGCTTCAAGACCCCACAACAATAAAATCAACTTTTTCTTGAAGTTTTTGTTTTTCATTGGTCTGCTCTGCGGTATTATTGCGACCGATCTCTTGGGAAATTAACATATCGGATTAAGGGACTTTGACCGTAGTACTGTTTCATGATAATTTATATTATAATGATAGAATTTTCAAGGATTTCAGCTGATTAAAATTGGAGTAAAAGTTTTTTATAGGTATTTTTTAAATTCTCCACTAAATCGAATTTTTTGCCTATAATAATGTTATATAAAACCGTGTCACCAATCGTTAATTATGACCGTGTTCTGGCATGATGTTCAGTGAAGCCAGGGGAGTTATCCCGCCTTCTAGGTTTAGTCTGCTACCATCTACGGCCGCATCGTCGCTTAAGATCAGGCGAGATCGTGGTCAAAGGCTAACCTATAACGAATTAAAAAAAACACTAGAGAATGCACCTATAATCTGGCCTTTAATGTTAATATTAGTGACGACGTTTTTTGACCGTATATGCTTTAATATATACACTCTAAGATGTTACTCATCAAACATGCAAAGTCGGTAACATACAATGCTTCATCGGTGTTAATAAGTTTCTTGAACCAAGTTTAAGTTAAAGCTAGACTTATATTGCACCTACGCTAAGAAGGTAGGTAACCTTATTAAATAAGTTCTCCAGAGGGTAAAGCTTAGCGGGAAAATTCCAACTATAGTGGAGAATTTCCACTTTAATTTTATTGTAGAAAATGTTCTTATTTTACCGTCCCTTCTGTATCATATACTTAAAAATTGATATTCTGAGGAATACAAGGAAACACGGTGTAGTATGAAAGTTAGTAAAGTCATAGATTTCTGTATACGTGTACATATACCTATGTGTGTATGCGAGTGTGTTTCTTACATCTCCACACCTATACCTTTTTTACCCGGGAAAAATTCGTTACGCATCATCACCCCACGCCAGGGGGCGCGGGGTGGTATGTAAGACTCCCCCGCCGAAGATGGCCGCGGCGGGGATACCCACTAATAACCTTTCTTTCTTTCAAACCAATTAAACTGAAATTTTGAGTAAGACGCTTATGCCCCGAATAATTCAAAGGCTGCATGCACTAGCCTACCATACAAAATGTTATAAAATATTATTATTACCTCTTTCATTCATGAACCCTTCAAAGCACCGAACTGAAAAGTTCAACCTTTAGAATAAATATTTAAGCCACATCTTTTGAAGACCTAAAAGTTTCGAATACTAATAATTCTATTCAGAACTTTAGAACAAGTATTCTGTACCTAAATATCATTTCAACCATTTCCAAATTGTTTTTGTCAGCCAAACCAAAGACAAAATATTTCACAAAAAGGCAACTACAGCTTGGGCAATTTCAAGACACGAGTGAATAGGTACCTTTCTAGGCTTACAAGATTCAGCATCGACCGCCTCTTCACTTTCCATCAGGTGGAAAGTGGTAAAACGTAGGCCTATTTAGTATAAAAAAAAAGTTCAACAAAATTTCCTGTAGCTGGCCTGAACTTTAAAAATACCTTAATAAATAAATTTATTTTCCTGTGCGCAATTTGGATAAAATTTGAACGAATCTTGAGAAAACCGAGACCCCACAGATTTTAGAAAGCTCTTGACCCAAATCGGAGTGTTTTGTACTCAGGGGGATGGAATCACGGTCTCAAAATAATTAACCAAATGAGTTGGTTGGTCTTTATGTGTATAAGGAAATATAATTTACAAGTCTATTATAATATTATTTATTGTCCCCTGTTCAAGATAAGCATTTATGATAATGATATATGCTACATAGGTCATTTTCTGTATCTGTTTCATCGTCTTGTCGCAATATTCTCATTAAGCTCAATCTCTCATAGCCGTAGAATATTAATATGATGGAATAGAGAAACGGCATGATACTATATAGGTATATTTCATGGTAAATAAAAAAAATTCAGGACGTTTTATACAGCGCCACCTAACTCCAAACTAAGCAACTTAATGGTTTTATTATGTTGGTTAGGATAACGGATATAATACTTATATACTTTTCTTTTGTAAATACATACTAATAATAGATATTGAAAAACCACCCAGACCAGAAACAAATATCTGTAGATCACACAAACATTTTTCTCATGCGGGAATCGAACCTGCAACCTTCTGCGTTGCAGGTGGGTATAAGCCCACCGCACCACAGAGGTCGTCAATTTGTCCCATACAAATCAGCTTAAAGGTCAATAAATTTGATGTTGCATTTTTTATCATCTAGAAGTCAATCATTAAGATTGACTTCTAGAGGATAACCCCTAAATTCTAGATCCTATAATTTCTATACCTTTGTAACATCTAATATTATGTAGGTACTTGAAAGTCAAGAGTTATCGACTCACGCCTAAGCTTCAAGTTTTTCGATAGCTGAACCCAAAGCTCTTTATAAAGTAGATCAACGTATAAAATATATCGTGGCCACTGAATTTATGTCACTTGAAGTCAAGGTCGAATGGCATGCCTACATTTCATAGATGATAAATATGATGTAAGGTTTTCTTTGAGCTGTTTCCACTTAGACGTTTTTTAAATGTACGAGAATATTATGTATTTATTGTAAGTTATGCTCACGACTTTGCCCGCGTGACCAAGTATAAAAGTTATGAGCGGAGGTCTACGTCATAAAATCTATCTGCGTTCCAAATTTTTACGTAACCCATTCAGCGGTTTGCGCTGTGCGTTAATAGCTAGGTCAGTCAAACTCTTTCCTTTTATATATTATTTAGATAAGTAATCATCACCACAGATTTTATTGTTGTACCTAATTACACAAACTGTCCACCATAAAGAAAAACTGACCGACTAAATTCCTTTCAGATCAGGGAAAGGGAAGGGAATTAGGGATCAGGGAATTCCCTGTTCAGATCAAGGTGAAACTATTACCACCAGCATAACAGGTGTGTTAGAAATATTTTGTAAGGGATTTTTATATACTACATAAATAGGCCTTCGTTTGGCCACATCCTAAAGTGCAAAATATTAATACAACGACGAATTATGTAAGATACCTAGTAAAGTACCTACAAGTATACACATGTGCCTTGAAAATTCCCTAGTTTCGCACAGGAAACACGGATGACGGAATTTTTAAAATAGACGAATCCTATATTCCAATACGAAATTTTGCACGAAAAACTGCACTGCGTTCATCGGCCTGAGACACATTCACAAACTTTTCGGGTTTTTCGTTATAAATCGCAACCCTTTATCCAACCTCAATGCCAACCCGTATATTATGTGCCCATCTTAAATTCCTCCCGTATATCTAACGACCCCCAAGTGTGTGATTTCCATATCTTCATCCCATCTCGTATCTCTTCATAAAAATGTCCATGCAAAAGTTGGGTAACACAGGACCATAGAAAAGATAGGCACTGCAGACAGAAGATATCATGAAGAAAATGGTGGCAAAGAATATGAGAATATTATATTACCAATATTAGACCGTCAATTGTAACACTCTTTTAATAAATAAATGTTTTTCGTGTTAATTGTTTTGTTTGTAATTATTGGGTGCATTAAAGAGTTATCTATCTATTATAATAAAATCATTGATAGAGTTTTACTCTATTTTATTATTAAATTCTCAAAATAAAAAAAAACGTTTGTAATTTTTACAAGCTTTATATTACTTTCACCTGTCTGTTGTCTGTCTGTCTGTCTGTCTGTAATCAAATCTTGCAAGTTTAATTTGACCCACTTTCCGGTTTCCAATTGAGCTGAAAATTTGCATGCATGTGTAAATCGGATGACAATGCAATATTTATATGACATCGAGCTGATCTGATGATGGAGCTGGAAGGTGGCCATAGGAACTCTGTCATTAAACAACGCAACCCCATCGAGTTTGGGCTCATTTGATTCGTCATGACGAGTACTTTATGATGCAAGATGGTAAGAATAATTAAAGCTTGTTTTTAAAAAGTATTTTTAAAATTTCACTTGTTTTTAAATTATTTATTCGGTTCTCAAATTGGGTGTAGCCCAGAACACGATTTACCAATATAAAGGTATTATTAATACCATATTATATAAAGTAAAGGCTCATCCTAAGAACAGTGAACACAGCATGCATAATTACAGCTGTTATGGCACCATATTTTAAAGGCTGGGAATGTTCTATCTCGCCTTCTAAGTTTTGTCTGCTACCATCTTCGAAAGCGTTGTCGCTTTAGATCAAACCTATAAAGACTTTAAAAACTGTAAGCGATCTGTCCGAAGCAGATACGCAAAAGAGAAAACTGATGTCCAGCATTAAGACGACATAAGCAGGCAATACTTTATGTATTATTTTTCTTGTTTTTAGTCGATAATTAAATTCAAAAATAGGCCAATTTAAAAAAAGAGCAGCTATATCATTAAGAATGGTAAAACGTCCACTAGTTTTAGTCTACAATTGACCAATGTGACTCCTCTGGCACAAATATACTCGTATTTCGTATGCGAACTAACCTTTCCGTTCCTTTGGGAGAGAGGATCGAGTGTATCACTCCACATAATATGCTTTGCGGGATATTGGCAAAACACAGAGACTGTGAAACACAACTGCGAGGCTTTTTGCTGCACTCAGAATTTAAGATGAACTGCGATTTTTTGTTTAGATTAAATAATTTAATAGATAAATAGATAACACTTTATTAATAGGAATAGAATAGAGTACTCTTTATTGGAACCAAAGAAAATTACAGTTTTACTTAATATTATCACTGAAATACAATTTGGTCCACAATGGGCCTTATCGCTGTGAGCGATCTCTTCCAGGCAACCAAGCTTTGGCCCTAACATA
Source organism: Hemithea aestivaria (assembly GCA_947507615.1). Taxonomy (NCBI): domain Eukaryota; kingdom Metazoa; phylum Arthropoda; class Insecta; order Lepidoptera; family Geometridae; genus Hemithea; species Hemithea aestivaria. Next base: position 11,745,265 of record OX382335.1, read on the forward strand.
CACTTTTCCTAGTAAAAATTATAATATTTTTGCCCGTCTGCACCTTGCCCCCCCCCCTGAACCAAATCCTGAATCCGCCCTTGTTCCTACGGCTAAGATAATGATGATGATGATGATTAGTACCGTCGTGGAAAATTGACACCAAAATCTACGTATTCGGTCATAAAACGTTTAACACAAACCACAAATTACTATTAAATCAACCAGAAGCGATACTTCAAAAGCTAACCATAATAATCGACCGAGCGAAGCGAGGTCTTAGAGTCGAGAGCCGCGAAAAGCCTGCATGTCGACCAGTTTAACGGTTGACCTCTGGTGATTGAGTTTGATCGACATTTACTCAAAAACGGTTAATCCAAATTTAATAAAACTTTACACACAAGTTTAGTAGGTTAATTGGATAATGTAAGTAAAAAAAAATAGGCAAATAGGCTCCAGGGTTGCAGAGTATAGGTGACTTAAAGTCTTTACGATAGGTCTGACGATAATTCAAAAACTGATGCGCTGATAATTTTTTTTCTAATATATAGACATTTTTTGTAACCGACATAAATATATTATCAAAAGTGTATGTTTGTATGTATGTTTGTTACGCGATTACTTGAAAAGGGATAGTCCAATCTTTATGAAACTTAGCAAACACGTAGTATGAAACAATAGAATTTTTAAGTTCGAACATGAGCCAAATCGGTCGAAGGGTTCTAGAGTTATGGAGATTGCTTGATTACAACGTTACCGTTAATCCAATCTTGATAGAACTTTGCAAACAAGTAATACAAACTAAAATAATCCTCAAGTCCAAATATGAGCCAAATCGCTGCAAGGGTTGTAGAGCTATAGAGATTATTAAATTATGATGTTTATCGATTACATGAGAACTGACATACTCACAATATGAATTGCAGTGCAGGATAGGTTCATAGATATTATTTATTTGAAACGTTAAGTTTGATATTACATATAATAGATCCTACTGGTGGAAGTATGCACTTAATTTACCTATTTTCAAGTTCATATAATAATAGCTATAGTAATATGCAAGCATCCGAGAGTTTAATATTATTTGCCTTTAATTTTGTGTTAATTTTGGTATGTTTTGTAGTACTTTCCATATATAATATTTACCTTAATGATAAGTAATAATAGACTTCATTAAATCTCACTCAATTTTTTTATTCAAGGTTACATTGCTCCACTTTTATAAGTAAATTTTACAATTAATTAAATCTATTTTAAGACGCTACCGCTCGTTTTTTTTGCTTTTATGCTCCAAAAAAAATGTACGTTGCGAATTGCGACCCTCCGAATAAATCGAAGTTCATAGGGTAGTTGCCGTTTATGAAGTTTGGCAGATTTTGAATACATATTATCCTTATTTTAGGTTCAGATTCAGGACAAAATCTGAAGACTAATCGTAATGTAATTTATTATTCATTAATTATGTTTAAAAAATGGCTTTATGTAAAGTACGTAATCATCGAAGTGAAGTAATGTTATGCGTACATATTTGGATGGGTGACCTCAACTTTTTGCTGACTTTTTTTGAACGAAAAAAGGCGGCAAGTCCAACTTGCGCTTGTTAGGTTTTATTTTAAATATGAATTATAATTAAATGAAATAGTTGCTCGTTTGAATGGCCATTAGAGATCACAGATTAGATCAAAGTGACTACGCTAAGCTACGACAAAAATGTTGTAATTTGCTACAATATAGTATCAATAAGAGGTAGGTATAGTCGTAAAGTCGCGTTATTGGTTTGTTGTAAAACATCAGTAAAACTGTATATTTTTTTCAGGGTGATGTGATGTTACGAGTAGTTATTTTTAGTGATATCAATCTTATGGTTATATTTTCTTCATTATAAACGTTAAAAAAATCTGCTAGGAGCCATTTCGATTCTTCTAATGCAGTGGTTGGCAAATTTTTCCTATACAAGAGCAACAATCTATGAGGATGTTGGTGCGGACCTCAGACACATTTCATTCGTCTGTCTGAACTAGGTACTAACTTTCTTACGACTATTAAAGTTAAAGATTCCATTAATGTATACACTTCGTAGGTACATTATATTTTCACCTTTAGGTATAGGTGTAACCTAAAAATCTAAGGTTTTAACATTTTCAATGAAATTGGGTCTGCGAGGTCCCAGTTCGAGGCGAACTACTAGTATTAAAATAATCAAAAAATTCCACGTTATTCAGAAACGGTAGACCGTCGTAAATTATTCTATTTATAATGTAGCGGCTGCCATTGATGTGGGTTGACATTTTTCGCATTCATTTCACATTTTTTAGCACTTGATAATGTTTGGCACGAGTTTTATTCATATTTCGGTGTCGCGAGCGTTAAATATTTTACGGGTTTTTAGAATGATTCGCGATTTCACAAATTTCGTGGATAAAAGCTAAGATGTACATGAAAAGATGAATGAGCAGTAGGTACAAAAATATGAATTGCAATATCGGAAATAGCTGATACGGATTTACAGATTGTAATGCAATCAAATAATTAATAATAATTAATTAATAACTGCTATAAGTACTGATTTTAATTTCTTTATATTTTCTGCACGCTTCCCACTGTCAGTATATTTTCTCTAGCTATTTACAGGAGTAGTGCTAGAAATGCTACTTTAGCATTGAGTTAGTTTTAAAGTTATTGTGATGGATGATACAATAAAATTAGAAGTAAAAATTATGAAGTTCTATGCAAGAATATTTAATTTTGTAGTTGTAAAATAGTTAATGTTAAAATAAACTTTTAAATATAAAATGTGAATATTAAGATAAAAATACTTTTTTTTATTATGACCAAAACAAAATCACAATAATTTTACTTTATCTACAAACTAGTACTATAATAGTGGCTGAAAATTCCTTTCACATAAGTCGTTAAAAATATCAACGAAAATTTGAGGTACTTATCCCATTATAAATCAAGATTAACCTCATTATTATTCTCTCGCCGAAGTATTCGTTGACAAGACGACCTAACGATTATGTCGAATTTATTTTCATACTATAATAAAAGTCATTTAATTTTATAGTCGCCAATTTTAGTGAATCACGTCTTACGTCTTGAAAAATATTATTTTATTTTTGTTACGGCTATTTTTATTCGTGATCCATACGTATTTGAATTTACATTAATTCTTGTAGTTTCCATTTACATTCTAAAATATGTATTATATCAAAAATTTCTATTAAAATAGTTAATGGAATATTAAACTGTCATTTGCCCTTAACCTATGTTATGTAGGGTCGGCACAACACGTGTTCCTCTTCCATTCCACTTAATCATCCGACATATTATTATCTTCATAAACTCCTCTGTCCCACACAAATGTTCTCTTTCACTCAGTTCTTTCAAAGTTTTTTCTGACGCACCCCTGTATTATTCCTGTCACTATATTCATGGAATTTTTAGTCACATGATTTTTAATGGAATCTTAAAACAAGAAGGTAATTTTTGAGTGCAATGCAATTTCCATTGTTAGTAAAAAAACGCAAACATAATTTCAATTGACCATCTTTGATCATTTTATTCTGCAAAATTAACAAAATCATCTTACATTCGTTACTCTGTTACAGCTCGAACTTCCAACAAACACCGCAATCCGAAAAACAAATTAGGGACAATAATTATGCGATTCATAAAATGTTCGAATTCGTGAAATTTTAATACCCCGGAGGGATCAAGAGAGTCAGGTGTGTGGTTGAATTTCATTCGTTTCTCTCACGTTTGTGAAATTTCGGTCCCTCTCCGTAACATTTTTCGTGATAAATTGGAAGCTTTTGAAGAGTTTTGTTTATTTTGTTTGATTAAATTGAGGCGACGCGAGAAGAAACAACTCGTCAAATGAGGCGGATTAGGTATGAAATTATACATTTAGGGATGTACTGTAAATGTGTGTAAAAATGTATTAAGGGCACGATTATAATATGGCCAAGTCGATCTATTAATTTTAAAAAACGATTTTTACCGACTACGTTGCCACACGGATCTCACAACTTTTTACAGTAGAAGAACTGTGAGTTGCGAAACTTGGGTTTTTTTTTACAAGTTATGTTTTTGAAGGCAGTATCTTTTACTTTCGTTAACATTCTCCAAACTCATTTTTCAACACACTACATCGAAAAATAGAAAACATGACCTATGACCCTACGAGTATCACATGACATTAAACATTAAACTTTCCATTACACGTTAATTTTCCCAAAATTTCTTGGAGTAATTGTATTGAATTTCATAACAACTTAACTACCGGTCTAAACACCCAAAAAACAGGTTTATCACTAAATAATTTACTTAGCGTACGTGTATCGATCTACGAGACTTGACTGGTGACTGCCCGGCCCTGAAACTATCGTTTTATCATTAGGCTTCACGCACATGGTGTTCACGCGTGGATCTTTAAAACTTGGCTTACATATAAATGATTTTAAAAAAGAAGGTTATCTATTCAGACTAATAGTTTTGGAGAATTGTGTAACGAACAATGTGCGAGAAAGTTGCATAGAATAATCTTTTAGGCTTCCAAATAAATTATATACTCGTATATAAAAATCCATAAACGTTTGTTTCCTTGTTTTTATCCACTAACAATAACCAGAATCTCTAATTTCTCCTAAATTACCGACATTGAAATATTGATAAAATAAATTTAAACTCACAATAATTTACTATTTTCTTTTAAGTCCTAATTTCGTCTAAACCTGTTGAGTAGCTTTTAAAATACGAATGAAAATTAAACCTTAATGTAAGACAATTGATATCTCGTATTGGAGCCTTATGGAAGTATCTCGGGTAAATTTCTTCTAATGTCAACAGTAATAAGTTATAAATGCATACCTATTAAAAGTCAATATTCCTAAACCACGTGCTTCAACAGTCAATAAGTATTTGTGAACTAACCTTTAAACGAATCAACAACCGCTAGTCTCCATTCTATGTCCGATCGATAGTAATCAGTTAGAGTCACCGTGTTAGACTGACTTTATCTGTGACGAAAGTATTAGGTATCTCAGGGCACGTCCCGACTTCACTGGAAATTACCGTGCTCTAGTAATTTGATCTAAGCTACACTTTTACTATCATATCCAACGTCTTCCTTTACATAGTTAATTTTTTTTTTTTATTGAAGCTGTTTTGAATGGCACTTTGTGAAGGGGGCTCGAGGCTAGTGGGATACTTCTTACCCCTCTCGTGCAGAGATAATTTAAATGAGAATTAGTTGATTTAAGGATTGAGAGATTAAGGATTTAGAGAGGAAGGGAGAGAGAAGGCTTAGAGAGAAAGGATTTGACGGTTGGAGGAGAGAGGAATGAGATGGTTGATGTTGGGAGTTAAGGCTGTTGTGGAGAAATGAGAGAAAATAAATACATAGATAACATACATATGTATATAGGTACATATTATTCTAAAGTTGCTTGCGGAGCATAAGATCATTTGAAAATAAATAAAAAGACTATAGATAAAGGTACAATATTAAACAAATATATATACATAAATATGAGGGTACCGAAGTCACCGAAGCTACCGACTCGGTGATTTAGGTAACCTGAGAGACCTGGTCACCTCGGTGACTTATGTCTCCGTGAGTGGTACCTGTACATAAATAAATAAATGTGATAATACATGTAAATAAAGAGAAAATATAGAAGTATACGTTATCCCCATTGTAAGTTTTATGTATATGTATAGGTACAATTTCACACAGATGGCTAGGTTAACCTATTATTACTTATTTACAATATTAAAATATTAATACAACTTAATTTCTACGTTTAGGTCTTAATAATATATATACAGTATGAAAATATTAGTAGACTCCTATATTATTCTTGATTATTGCGCTTTTTTTTAAATTACTTTCATAGTTAAAGGAAGACTTTGGGAGATTTTCTATTAAAAACACTTTTTATAGGTTTGACACAGCTGTTCACTTCTTAGGCAGATATTATAATTTATTTGTGTTAATTGCGTGTAGTGATTAGTTTGGTCATTTCTACATCAATTAATATTATAAATTACCAATGTATGCTCGAAGCTAAATGCCAATTTAGTTCACTGGTATAACATTATTATATAGTACAAATTACAAGTATATATCCCAACCACAACTTTCACGCATAGTGCCTAAAGTTAAACATTTAGAACCTAAGCCAATAGTAAGTAACAACCTAAGGGTTTCCAGGTCCTTAACTTAACTAAGCGGTCATGTTTACTTGAGAGTTAAGCACCTAACTAGCGAGTGTACTTACTTTACGGAATATTAAATACGACGACTTTGCGAAGTTAATTTTTAAAGTTTCGCACATGTTTGAGTTTTCGTCCGTTTAGAAGTTACTACGTCATTATTTATTATTATATATTGTATTAAAATCTATTCTATTTCAATTCCTTGATTTTTGTAATTTTTTATTGATTATTTAGTTATTAATTAGGTTCACTAATATTAGAAAGGCTAAAGTTTGTGAGCGTGTGAGTGTATGTATGCTTGTTACCTCTTCATGCCTAAAAGGGTGGACCGATTGAGCTGAAATTTAGTATAGAGGTAGCTTAGACCCTAGAATAACATATAGGCTATAGTAAGGGGCTATAAAACGGGTAAAATCGCTGGGGGTTATGTTAAATAATAATGTGATATTGAAAAAAATATCAAAAAGACTGTCCTGGGCCGATCCCGGTGGAGAAGTGCTTTAATATATATACCTCTATACAATACAAAATATTTTTAACAAAGTTTTAGTTTTATTTGTTGTATTGGTTAATATTAGCTGGGTACAAGCAGTATTACTAGCTAAATAAAAGTTTATGTGCTAGGTGCTAAGCCGTGTTATTATTAATTGTTGTTAACATGTTAATATATTTCAGCTCAATTGCTACAGTCGTTTCAGCGTGAAAAACACACACACACTCACACACATAAATTATGTTCACCTTTATAACATAAGTATTATACTTATACTAGATCTATGATCAAAAAACGAATTTCAAAATAACAATAAATCTCTAAAATAAAAAAGGTACAAGTCTCCGTTAAAAGTTCAGAACACCTAAAAAGTTTTGTAAAACAATACAAACCTAATGGAAAACCAATATGACGAGACAGGTTACTCACCTAAGTGCATTTCTTTATGTAAATTCACTTAGAGCCAGGCTATAACTATTTCATATTGAACCTTAAATTGTAAACTACAACACGAAAATACAATATGCTTGGGATTAATCAGTCTGGAAGCTAGACTAGACTATTATTGGTACCTATGTCCTACGTACCAGTGAAAAGTTCTTTAACTAAACTTTCAAGTGCATGATTTAATTTATATCGCAAAAAAATCCGAATGTTTGTATAAAATTTAAATGGAATGTGTAACATGTACTAAACCCTTCGACGAAATATTCCCCTAAAGTAAATGTATCAGCGAAGCATTTGAAACAAAAAAAATCCCTTTGGACCCAAAAAATCCCTTTGAAACAAAAAAAAACCTTTTGAAACAAAAAAAAAAATGATCGGGGGACGAGTTGGCAGCTAAAAATTGTAGGAGTCGAATAGGTACGGTGGACCGGGCGGTAGGACCAAGCAGTAAGACCATGGGCAACAAACCGAATTTTAGAGGACCAGTGGGCTCCTTCCCTTTTAAAAAATCGAATCTTTTCTGCTACAACGCGGCTAAAAAGGCGATTAAAAAGATTATTTTTCGTAAGCTAGAAGGAGTAGTAGTAGGTCTATAATAAACGCCTGATTTACCTATAGCGACAATAATGGCTGTAGATTATTCATCGAATCAGACTAAACCAAAAAGGATGAATCAAAGTCTTTACAGGAACTCGTTACGTGTTTTCGTAGAACAGCAAACAGCGTTTTGCGAATTAAATTCCAATCCTAATGAGGCTATGGGCGTATAATGTTATAAAAAGGTCAGGGTTGCTATTAACAGCCATTGCGTTTTAGGATGTAGAACATCATACTGATTTCACTATTACATTATGATTCCGTAGCTAATATTTATTAGCTTTTATAAGTTTACGTAATTTGTAAGCGAAAAATTCTTTTTTATACTTGGACACCTAAGTTAGTAAAGTATTAAGAATAGAATACACTTTATTGAGACCAATAGAAACATAACATTAAACTTATTACTAACTAGTGCTACGATACATTACCATGGTATTTCATGGTCTACATACCATAAAATCTTTCATGGTCAGTCAGAAAGGGAAATAAATTTGTGAAACAAAATAAAAGAAATAAAATTTACCATTATTAATACCCCTCAATGATCTTACAAGCTAAGCATGTTATAAGGCTTTGGTTATCACAAGCCTTGCTTTGGATCTAATATTATAAATATGAAAGTGTATTCGTATATTTTTACACTAAACGATTCGTGAGTACTTAGATTCATGTTTGTAAATAAACGGCATAAACTTACTTGTATTAACTTCGGCTTCGTGCCGACCGTTAAAAAAAAAGAGGAAAAAGAAAGAGAAAAAAGATATTTTCATATACCTCTTTTCGCCTAAGTGAATGAACTGATCGTGTTGAAATTTGGTTTATAGGTAGATAAGACATTGGAATATCAGCTAATTTTGAACGAGTAAAACCGCTGAGCACAGTAATAAACGCTGGGATAACTCTAGTAAATGTATCTCGTGGAGCCTTCGTGGTACATTGTCAACATTTGAAAACCTTTTTCACTCAACGTTTTAAAAAGGCCCATGGGATCAACGAAAGAACCAAGGGCGGAAGCTCATTTCCATTTTCGCAGGTGAATGCCGCGTGTCAATAAATATGCGGCTGAGCTTTCAAGCGTTTCTAGTATGATGATAGAATCTCCTTGATATCAGGGTCTCTGAACGAAATCATGCTTAGAAAAATTAATACGAAATGTTAAAATAATTTTAGGATAGTTCCTCTTAGCATGTGATGACATGAACTTAAGGCAAAAATGTTATTATATCTGCACTTTATCCGCTAAAATCTTTATGCGGGGCCTATGCTCTCTGCCGCGGACGAGTGTACCCGCTTCGGTGTACCCGCTGGGTGCGTATTCGCTTGCATAATTATTTTTGTCATAATTTTAAACATTCCGCATAATATATGGACTTTTCATATAAAAAGCTATTGGTCATACAATCGTCCCTTGTAATAACAGAGGATAAACTAATATAATACAATTTGGAATGAATACAAGAAAATACAATTTGGTGATAATAAATCAAGTTAGTGTCTAGAGGTTACTCCCATTATTTTTGTCTAGTGTATGTAACCTTAAGAACTTTGATTTATTGTTCGAATAATACCTTGTTCTTACTGTTTTTCCACTCAATAAATATGAAATACTAGTTTGACGTTATTAGGAATTTTACGTGCCTATGTGATTGCTAACATACCAAATTGCCTAGCCAAAAGTATAATAAAAATTGTCGGGTTAAAACATTCTTTTTTGCCGATAAAAACCAACTTTGATAATAATTATACTGATCAAATTGTTATAAAAATCGATTTAAAGCCTCTTAATTGGGACAGTTTTGAGTGAAACAATAAATTTTTAACAGGTCATTAATTAAAGCCGAAATTCCAAAGCAAAAGTTAGGTAATTCATATTCACCTCAGCAGAGCTAAAAGGGTTTCGCTATAAAACTGAATAAAAGCCAATGTACATAATCATTAGCATTTTTACATCTTGGAATTTACAAGCTTAATTTAAATAATATTAGAATTTATTAACACGCTGAACATATAAAAATTCAATCAGGGTTCAACACAGTAATGTAAAAAGTTAGACGTAATTCACGTCTTGAAAGAATAAGTCCATTCTTCAAAAACAAATTTACTTCATTTGGTGGACTTTTACCATATTCACTTGAACTTTTTATTGAAAAAAAAAACAGTATGGATCATAATGTAATTATGGCCAAGTTCCGGCACGATCTTTAGTGAAGCTAGATAAGGAGGGATTGACCGTGCCTGAAATTGAAATAATATATTAATAAAAATAATAGGGGTTTATACTCCAACTGTTCTGTTGGTTACCCTACTTACATTGTCAGAGTCAAACCACAATTTATAGGTTGTGTGGCCAACCTATATGTTGCAGTTTCAGGTCGCCGCGATAACTACAGGGCCTGCAACTAATGACTGCCTCTTATATAATATCTTAAAGGAAACAGCCGGGGCTCTCAGTTCACGTGCCTTCCGAAACACGTTAGCGTCCAGGCGAACTTGCCTCACACTGAGATTTGAACTCAGAGCCTCCGGATTAAAAGCCGGTCATATTATGATCACTGGGCCACGGACGCTATAAAAAATGGTACATCTCTTTTTGCTTTTGAAGAGCTTAAACAACTGTATAAAATATTGTTTCGATCTCTAGGCGACATTCATTGAAGAGCTTCATTAGATTGACAACATCGTCCACGATTTTTCAGTATCTGATAGAAATCATTGGAGCCAATCTCCTTCAATTGTACTCATTAATCACTGCATTCACTCCAAGTGGAACTCTAAGATGCCAATTTGGAACGTGTTGGGGAAAAATAGTCTTGCGAATACTGATTCTCGAGGTGGCGGCTTCAGTAAGCCGTTAACTAGATAAATTTTTTTAATAAGAGGTTTCAAGAAAAGGAGAGTTTCAAGATCTTCTTTTTTTATATGATAACTTCTTACTTGAAGACGCCTGAAAAATGAACTCATAAAATGAACGTATTACACACGCCTATCGAAATCGCCTAGCTTAAAGTCGGTCTGAGAAATTCACATAATGTAACTGATCTCTCCGCCACCAACATTTCGTAGAGATGGACGTCTTTGTTTTGCTCATCCAAGCCTTACGACCTTAATTAACCCAATAATTTCTTTGGCCAGCTTAACCCTGCAACCGGAGCAAATCACAGCTGAACATAGGGTAAAGTAAATTTAATAACTCCAGAAAAGATCTCGCATTGTAAATCTCCCACCATTTCAAACTAGTATGGGCTAATATGGCACAATTTTACTCCTACGGTCTTTAACCTCATTCCACTTAAATTTAACACAATAATCTCAGCCATATAGCCATCCCGCACTACCAGCAGCAAGCTGAAATAACAGGGTTAATTAGCTAAAATTATGTATGAGCCAGGGAAACAGTCTCGAATGCTAGAAGTTCGCTCACCGTTTGGAAAATCCATTTAGGTGTTATTTGTTTACTGAGTGAAGGAAAATTTACTTTGAAATTTAGAAACCAAGACAATATTAATATTAGTTTTATTAAAATTAAGTATCAAGTAATCAATCTTGAGGAGTTTTAAATAGTTTATGGCGCTTTGCAGATTAACCCATAAAATTATTGTAGCAACTGGCAATTCCTTTACAACTTTCTAGCAACTATAATCTGTTTCATAAATCTATGATCAGTGCTAATCTTTATTGGTGCAGCTTGCCAATTTAAGGCTTATTTAAAATCGCATTAAAAAAACGTTACATTATGAAATAGCTAGTTGCCAGAAAGTTTGCAGTGCTAGTTGCTTTGTCTGCGAATTGCCTAAACGGTTATGGTGAAACAATTCTTGTCAGTGAAACGACTTGTAGAGTGCTTTTTACGAAAGGAGACCCAAAGAAAGGGGCGCCACAATCGCAGGTTATAAAGTAGCAATATAGACTCTTCATAATTTTACATATTTAATTTCTTAAATAGGTATTTACTTAAACTTATAAATAAAAATAATTTTGGACATGAAAACTCGATATTTATTTTACGATTTTTCACGATTTCAATTTCATTCTACAACTTGCGAGCTTTTTGTGATCATTAATTTCATATGTAATAACACAAATCGACTACTACGACAATATTCCATTTGCTAACGACGTGTTAAGTATTTTCAGTGATTTCAGTGAAAGTTCAATGATTGTGGAAAGGTGAAGGTTGTTAGAGACAGACGCATTAGTTGTCATGCTCGTAACGTGACAATATGCCATCTACACTGCGCTTTATAATATTACTAGTAGTTCGCCGCGAACTGGGACCTCGCAGACCCAATTTTCCTCAAAATAGGTATACACTTGGGTAAAAGTTATAAGTATCTACGAAATATAAATGTATGGAAACTTTAACCTATAATATTCGTAAAAGGAAAGGAAAATGCCAAAATTGAAAGTAATGTTAAAACTCAAAATACGTAACGGATATACATTAAAAAAATCTTTATCTCTGTGACTATTTTATTGTTGTGATAAAAATTTCAATAATAATAAAATATGAAAGGTTATTGTGTATTCACTCGCAGAAAATAATAGAATAAAATATTAAATATTACTATAGTTTTTAAAAAAATCTCAAAAAATCTTCATAGTTTGTAGCACTTGTTTACGAAGAAGTTGCCGATGCAGTGGACATTAGAAGAATTGAAATTTGAAAAAAATATCTAGCTTTACTTGTGTTATACAGCAAATTTACAACAGTTATTATATTGATATTGTAACTAATTCTATAAGATTTTTGTCGTAGCAGCCGATGATGACTTAGATTTGGAGCGAGAACGCAGAGCTATGACAGTCACGCGTAACATCTAGGCTCGCAGGTTTTCAAGATGTATCTACAGCTACTAAGCAAGACAAAGTGTCCTTGTTCAAGGCATTATCAGACTTTTTATACGTGCAGCTCGTCGATCACATTTGCACTTTCCATCAGGTGGGATGTGATCAAACGTAGGCCTAATTATTAATTATTTTTTTAAACAAAAGACTTGTGGATGAACTTTACAAACTACAACTTTACAAAAAACGGATCCAGTACAAGAATGCTTTCAGGATGCTTTTGGCGCTGTCTCGATACTACAGAGCGTCAGGGATGTTTGCAGATGTTAGAGTGAATGATGGTTTTAATGCCATAATGATATGTGATAAACACATAAATAACAATCCCAATAAGTTTCTTGCTCGTTCTTCTCATAGATATGCTTTTCGAACGAACAGTAGAGTCTTAAAATACTTAGATCTAAATAATTGTAAAATTTACTTTTAAAAGTGAAGCACTGTAGCCTATAGTCCAGTAAAAGAAGAAATGTGGATCGAAAAGTCGACAGCAGAAAAACTAACTTAGGAACTTTGTTTGGACTATTCAGAACATAAACATACTAAAAGTCCCCACCCCTCCGTGGTGAGCCCGAGGGGGGGGGGAGGACGGGAGGGGGGGGAGGTGTGGAAGGTTCCATTTTTAGGTTTTTTGCTTATGCCAATTCGAGTGTAATGTGCCCAACGACGGGATTACTAATAGCCATTGAAGAGGTTCAGTAAACACCTCCTGGCTCCATCATCAGATCAGCTCAGTGGTACCGAATTATTGAACTGTCATCATATTTCTAGACATTTGCAAAGTTTCATTATGGTACGACAACCAGAAGTTGGTCAAAATATATTACTTATATAAGATTTTTTTACCGACTTTGTATGGAAAACTAATTTCTGCATCTTAAAAATAGACCATGTTTGGAAGCTCATTATCACCTCGGAGGGGTGGGGACTTTTAGTATGTTAATCTCCTGAATAGTCCAAACAAAGTTCCTAAGTCAGTTTTTCTGCTTTCGACTTTTCGATCCACATGCCTCTTTTGGGCACTCATTGACTGGACTACTATTTGAATAAAAAAATGGGTTTAAGTTTCACCCGCACGATCATTTAAATTCATAATATTTTGAGTAAGTCAACATGGCTATTCACTTATCCGTTAGGGAACCGAACCTAGGACCGAATTATCAAAAATGTATTATATGAAATGACGTATTACGTCGTATCGATTTTTGACATTCGGTCTTTGGTTCGGTTCCCTGACGGACTGACGGATAACTGAATATCCCTGCAGTTCTCATAATATTATAATCGATAAACATTGTAACTTTGTATTCTCTATAACTCTACAACCCTTGCACCGATTGGGCTCATTTTTGGACGTGAGAATTCTTTTAGTTTGTACTTCCTTTTTAAAAAGTTTTATCAGGACTGGATCATCGGTTTCATTGTAATAAAGCAATCTCTTTAACTCTTGAACCCTTCGACCGATTTGGCTCATGTTCGAACTTAAAAATTCTATGGATTTATATTACGCGTTTGCAAAGTTTCATGCAGATTGGACAATTGGTTTTCCAGTTATCGCGTAACAAACATACATACAAACATACACTTTAGCTAATATTTTTGTGTCGCTTATAAAAAATGTGTATAAGTTAGAAAAAAAATTATCAGCGCTCCAGTTTTGAAATAATCGTCAGACCTATCGTAAAGAATTTAAGTCACCTATATCTCTGCAACCCTGGAACCTATTTAGCTAATTTTTTCACTTAAATTATCCAATTAACCTTCTTAACTTGTGTGTAAAATTTCATTTAATTTGGATTAACCGTTTTCAAGTAAACGTCGACCAAACTTAAGCACCAGAGGTCAAGCGTTAAACTGGTCCAAACGCAGGCATTTCGCGGCTTTCGACTCTAAGACCTCGCTTCGCTCGGTCGATTAACTTGAAAGTCATGGACATGTAATTTTTAGTACAAAATTAGTATATAAGTGTAGTGTTTAATTTGTTTACATTAATATTATGTGCCTGAAGTCACCAGAACGGCCGCAGCGGAAGATCAGCGCTGGCTGAATAGTCGGCAACATGCTGAGCTGCGACCGTTTCGTGGCCAATGTCTTCTGTTAATGTTTTAATTTTGCGTCCCTACTGTTTTTATTTCTCCCATAGTGTTTTTTTTTTGTAACACTGTTGTATTTTACATGTATCTAAGCTGTTCACGAATAAACGATTTCATTCATTCATTCAAAATTAAGGGCACAGTGGGCCAAGCACAGACGTTTCGTAGACTTGTCTTGCTGTCAAGTCTAACTGTCATCCCATACATTGTACTTTTGTGAATTTATAGGATGACAGTTTGACTTGACAGCAAGATAAGTTTACGCATTGTCCATGCTAGAGGGGCAGGTGTATTTTACAGGATTATTTATTTATCCTACGAGTATTATGTGTGAAAGTCTGTATGTATGGATGTGTCTCTTTAACGTCTAAATGGGTGGAAGTTTGGTATATAAGTAGCTTGGACTCTTAAAACTGCTCGTCGGATAAAATTGCTTGGCACAATTATAACTATATAACTTTATAATATTTTTAAGGAGCAGCAATTAAAACTGAGTTTTGGCGTTCAACGGAAGTCGGTTATTTTGTATGTTTTGCTCTACAACCAGTTAATTTGCTATAAAGCAGTCAACTGTGAAGGTACCTATGAGAAAGGGAGAATGACGTTAATTCTGGATTTTGTATCAATAGGGCTAAGCACCTGTAATGCCTTGATGATGATGATTAAGCTTGATGATAATGATTTTGATCTCATCGATGTAATCTAAGAAAGCTAACCTCTGTCGACTCGATGGATGCACTCCTATAATCGGCCGATTATAGGAGTGCACCCATCCAGTCAAGGACAAATAGGAGAGAAGTATACAAACTACAGAGATACGCTACAGTTGAATCTCGAGTAACATTGGAAAGTTTACACAGACTTTCTATTAGCTTGCTCCAATTAGTTAGTGGTTTCCAGCGCCAATCAGAGGCTTGTTGGTTCTACAGACAGTTACATCTCTATTCTCAATTCTAGGAAGCCTTGCTGTCGGTCGTATTTGAGGTTACCTTGATTTGGATCCATCTCGGTTAATGTTGAAACTATTATTTATGAATGAGAAATATGATTACAGATTAATGTGGTGTTGTGTTACAGATTAATATTGATGTATGTACGTAAAATACTGATTGCCTACTTATACAATTGTGGTTCGTCATGCTTCAAAAGCGCGTCAGAATCATATTTGGTGTTTATTGTGTTAACTACTGTAATAAAATTATGTTCTAAACCATAGGGAATATAATATGAAATTAATATGATTCTGACGCACCATGATACAAGTACCCAGGTTGTCTCTTCTCATTAGTGTGGTGTGTTACCTTTAAGTTATTATAATTAAAAATACAGTTTATTGTGTCGACACCGCATACAAAAATGTGTTTCTGTACCAATGCATGAAACCAATATGATGCTTCACGACCACATTACAGCAGTATTGTTCTACCTACATGGAAACATAATCACACATGTCATAATAATGTGAAACCACATACGAATGAGTACTATTCTTTTAACAACTGGTTCTGAGTTCTGGTGTTAACAAGTGTTAAAATATTAAATAGGTTTACTAATATACATGTTATGAATATGTGGACAGAATTGTATGTTTACGCTGCTGAGTAAAAAAAGCACTCACCAAAGTTTACTTTGGCACGACATATAAATTAGTTCTTCTATTTTAACAATATTATGAAATATTGTACTACTTTTAGTGCCTTATTTTATGTATAAAAAAACTTGAGAGGTGTCAAGGGACACCCGGATGGAACGAAGTTCGATTAATGAAAATATCTGGCTTGCACCAACATGCGCACGCCGCACAGCTTACAATAGCTTACTATAGCAAAAAGTGTCGTGACAACTTTTCGTAAGAATTTTTTCTGTCTAGCCCCCTTTCACAACGCGCGATAAGGAACTTCGTTCCAAAAACATTTATTTAAAATGTATTGCATCACAAAAAGCAGCGTAATCGGAGATGAGTCGGTCGAACCGTCCGGTCCCAATTACTGCCGCTATCGGTTTACCTATTTTGTTTGCTCTCTACCAACTTCCAACTGCACTGACCTTTTTGTTTGGAAATATATTGAAAATTTGTTGTTTTAACTGACCCTAAAATCGGAGATTTTAAATTTGATATGTATGTATTAATAATATTATTGGAAATTGTATGAATATTTATATTAGACAACCCTTTAAACAAGTGAACAAAGGGTTAATTCTCGCTATTTTTTGCTTTTTAATAAACTTTTAAATATAACTTTATTGTACTGCTTTATTCAAAAACTACAGACCTGGGTTGAAATTTCATATCTTACTAAAATTATAAACGTGAAAGTTTGTAAGAATGGATGTCTGGATGTTTGTTACTCTTTCACGCCTTAATGAGACCGATGGACCGATTGAGATAAAATTTGGTATAGAAATAGCTTAGACCCAGGAATAACACATAGGCTATAGTACAGCGAGTAAAACCGCTGGGCGCAGCTAGTAATACCACTTATAATTATATCATGTTATTAAATTCTGTAAGTAAATAGAACACTTCTATTGCAAGTACTAAATATATATCTACTTTATAGAATATACTCATTCTTCTCCAGCGATATCAAATTGAACAATGTACATTAAATGTAGACAAATTCATGATATTCATGTCTTGTTTCCATAAAAAACAACACAATTTTTCATCGCGATAAGTCGACATGCATACATTTTATTAGATCTACAATCTACAAGCTAACATAAATATTGATTGTACGAGTATGACTTCATTCTAAACCAACTCAAACAGGCTTAGTTCAACCTGGCTATTGAACTTTTGAATAATCCTTGATAATCCAATTTTACGTCTACAAAGCCGCTGCTTACATGGATTACAAGCGATGTTCACGTGAGTACGAATATGTACGTAGAATATAATAATTGTTGACGTCACGACAAAAGGGACACTCTTCTCCGTTAATAGAAAATTTATAAATAATTGAGCAATAAACAAAAGTGGCCATAGGAACATCGTTATTTAACGACGCAACCGCATCGAGTTTGGGCTAATTCGTCGAGTACTTTGGTGCTAGATGGTAATAATAATAAAAGCTTGTTTTAAAAAAGTTTTATTTTAAATTTCACTTGTTTTTATTTAATAACGCGAAAAAGAATCCCGTATTATGTTGTAACCTTTTAGTAAAATGTGCTTTATTAGGAAAAATGTTATAATTGCCACATGCACATTGGTGTACCACAGAAACAATGTGCCTAATCACTACGAAAAAATAATGTACTAGTTCGTTGCCTAATAACGAAAAAAACCACACGGGCAGAAATTGTGTTGCAATGATGGTCAGTGTCACAGTGAAAAATTTCCTTTGATGTCAACGGATGATATTTATCATCAGAATGTTTCTGGGTCCATATATTCTGGGTTAATATGCAGAATGATGGAAATATAAAGCCCAAGCCCGTGACAGATGGTAAAGAGCCTTTTGCGCCGCACTGTAATCTAAAATCGCCTTTAGAATGTTTTGTCAAAGCCCAGTGTAGCTTAAATGTTCAAATAACAAATATCAAGCGACAGCCCGAACAAATTGGACACACAGTTTTTTATCACGCGTGCTTACGCTTGCCATGTAAACCGAACCTAATTGTTTCACACACAAAGCTAATTAACCGTAGTGGAATGAGACGGCTATCAGAGCGCAGGACTACATCAATAATTTAATTATCGCGCAAAATGATGGGGAAAATGTACCAACTGCAACGAACGACAAGCTTTATTGATTTTACTTGCAGGGTTGATTAACTTTACAATGTGTTCGTCATTTTGATTGATTGAGCAATAATAATATTACTAGCTGTGCTGTTGCCTATATTATGTTATTCCAGGTATTTTTTTTTTTTATGTGATGAAGTAGAAGACGAGCAAGACGCTCTCCTGATGTTAAGAGATAACGCTGCCCATAATCAGTACAGTGCTTCTTAGGATTTCATAATTATGTGAAATTCTAGGAGCACTGCACCAACGCTTCTTACTCAAGAGTCATAAGATGTTAAGACTCTTTAGCCCAGTATTTTCACTAGCTACAGTGCCCTCCGTTCTCAGTTATCTCTATACCAAATTTCAGTTCAATCAGTCCATCCGTTTAGGCGTAGGTAAAGAAGTATTAAACATACACACTCACGAGCTTTCACCTTTAGAATATTAGTGCGATACAAAGTTGATAAAACACTATTGTTTACGTATTTGAACATCATAACGTAGTTCTTTTTTAATGCTGACAAATTCACAATTGATAAGCTGGGTTTTTGTTTCAAAATGTTAGGAAAACAGAAAAATGTAACATTGAAAACAATATCAACATTTCAGATGTTGTTTTCGCATTTATCAAAGTCTTGTGTAAAATTGCAGCTATCTGTGTAGGTGTTGCCTTTGAAGAAGATACACACATACACACTTTATATACTTTTCTATTTGTATTATTATAGTTGGTACGAAATAGAAACTTGTTGTAAATTTGCTGAATAATCTGACGATAATACCTTAAAACATACATCTCATCAGCCAGAAACAGAGCTTTTCATATGGAAAAAAGGTCAGTTTTTAAATTTTTGTCATAATTATGTTTATAACATTACATTAATATAAATTAGTTTTAAGTGGTTTTTATATAAATTGTCTTTGTAAGTTTTAGCTTCTAACACGTTTTGGAAATATTCTGTAAGTGTTTGTAAGTGATTAAATTGAAATAAATAAATACAAAATTGGCAACATAATATGTCGTCCATTATAAACCTATTTATTAAACGTGTAGGGTATAAGTTAGTATTATAATCTAAACCGGTTAAATTCAAGGCTCTCATGGCGTCCTCTAATATTGAAACGAACGAGGCAATCCCCGACATGCGTCCCTGATGACGCCAGTTTCAATTAGTTTGACTTGCTGTCGATTATTACAAACAATGATATTGAACCGCTGGATTTTCTTCTGTGCTTCGGTAGGAAGGCACTGTATCTAGTGAAATTATTGGGCTAAGGAGTCTTAACATCTTATGACTCTTGAGTAAGAAGCGTTGGTGCAGTGCACCTAGAATTGCACATCATTGTGAAATGCTGGGAAGCACTGTACTGATTATGGGCAGCGTTATCTTTTAACATCAGGAGAGCGTCTTGCTCGTCTTCTTACTTCTCCACATAAAAATATCGAGTATTACAACATAAAAAAAAATTGAGTTCAGAAGTAACATTATAATAGTTAGTACTAGGGGGCGGCCTGCTTGATGGTCACCTGTCAGCAACTCTGGTGTCTACGACGCGGTTTCAGTTATGGTTGACGTAGTGGTGGTGGGATGTTGACTAATTTTTGGAATTGCTTTTATATGATAGACCCATTTCATACACGAATATCATATTATTATGCAAAAATATATGAAATTTCAATATAAAAATACGTAAGTAAAAATGATTTTTTTAATTCTGTCTAAAACGTTCTGAACTGTCATCTCACAGCGCGAGACGTCACACCACTGCCTGGACTTACGTTTCCTAAGCAATGTTCCTGATTTCGACATATTTTAATTTTTCATAACTTAAAAACTACTGAACCGATATTGGTGTAACTTATACTGTACCTTAGTTGGTCCATTTTGAAGCCAAAAATAAAGTCAATAACTAAAATGTCTCTCTGAAAATATAAGATCCATTTTGGTTATTGAATTTTTTTATTAAATTTGGATTAACTTAGGGCACAGTATAAGTTGCATCAAAATCGGTTCAGTGGTTTTTAAGTTATGAATAATTAAAATGTGTCGAAATCAGGAACATTTCATAGGAAGTGTAAGTCCAGGCAGTGGTGTGACGTCGCGCGCTCTGATTGGCGTTCGCATTCGCGTAATAATAAGTAAAAATTGTTGAAATTAAAATTGGTTTTATTGGCTTTTGGCTTGTAAATAGATCCTTACAATGTGATTGTAGGTTTTGAAATGCTGTCTTTTATGTGAAAAACATAACTTTATATGAATTCGTAACATGTGTCAACATCCCTATTATTGGTCAAGTAGACGGGGTCAAGTTAAGTAGATACCAGGTACATGTAAGATAAGATAAGAAAACTCTTTATTGTTTCACCACAATTAATATCTTAAATCTAAATATACAGTTTATAATATAAACAGTGAGACAATTGGCGGTATTATCGCTAATAGCGATCTCGTTCTCGTCTCTCTTTCTCTATTTATTCTGAATCCATCTACAATTCGCATCTTCCCTTTTGAGATTCGGCATTCATAGCATAAAAAAATTAAAGAAAAAAATGAGTAGGTATCTTTGGTAGCGTTGATATACCGGAAAGTATCGGTTTTATAAATTAATAAAGCCTTTGAATGCAAATTTACTCTTCATTTTTTACAGTCATTTCATAACACTGTCTCTACATCCTAAGCACTTTATAAATCAACGATTACGACAGATCCCCCATGTCTCATCCCAGCGGTTATTATGAAAACGTTCAGGTCCCCGTTTCATATTTCCGGGAAAATATTTTCTCTGCCGTTAGATAAAAAAATATTAGGAAAAATGTCATTACATGTTTTAATAATTGGATTTTTTGTGTGGCCTCATCCTTCCTGCCCATGACTTTTATACAAAAATCCCAGGTTAGTTTAATTTTGTTCCTATTAGTTAGGACAGAGGCACACTACTGTGGCTCACCAGAAGCGCGTCATAATCATATTATACAAAATTTTTACAAAGAAAAACCGTGCATGAACCGTTAGAAAAAAATGCTTAGCGTAAGCTTTACTGCTTTAATATTTGGGAAATATTATCAATATCCCATATCTTCATCAAAGCAAAGGCGTGAATATTATGAGATTACGACAATATGTCATTTCCACGGAATAAATAAATTAGAAGGATGGCTATATTATAAGCTTTCAGACAACTGACAACATGGCAAACTAAAGTCCAAATGCTCATACTTTAAAATTAATTGAGGAGATTTCTATATTATATTTCCGCACCGCTCCGGTGGCAATTTCTTGTTTTCTGCGCAATTTTTTTTTTAAACACGCTGTTTCTGCGACGATTTCGCGTTTTCTACGCAATTGCTTTGTAATCTAACTAACATACGCTTGCTCGTGGTTAACATTACTGCATTAGATATTACTATATATAGGTGCGGAAATATGAAGATGTTTTTTTCTTTCTCTTTGTTTCAAGAAATGATTCGGATAAAAAAAACATAATCTTTGCTGATCCATTATTAAATTATTATAATCTTTGGTATTAACATTGTTAGGTACGAGTAATTTAATATAACACTTTTCCTCCACTTCCCCCAGCAAACTGAAATAAAAGCTCGAAGAATGAAAAACATTGTGTACAAAGACATTTTGTCGCCAATAATGCCATAGTCGTTTAGAACACTTACAATAATTATTACTATGAACGTCTCAGTTTCCTTTTCCCTTGGCCTTTTTAAAATTAAACCATAGTTTAAACGCTCACATTAGAACTCTATCTCTCTCTGTCGACTCGATCGTCGTTTTATAAATTCTTTATACACTGTCATCGCTAGTTCAAAAATTGTATGACGGCCGATCTATTATTAAGCAATCTGTTGTCTTAACATTGTTAGGTAATTCAATATTTCACTATAACGTTTTTCTCCACTGTCCCCAGCAATCTGCAATAAAAGCTCGAAGAAGGAAAAACATTGTGTACAAAGACATTTTGTCGCCAATAATGCCATAGTCGTTTAGAACCCTTACAATAACTATTACTAGGAACGTCTCAGTTCCCTTTTCCCTTGACATTCTTGTGGCTCCATTAATCTGTAATACCTCGGAACTTCTTTATGTTACGCTAATAAATCTAAATATCACACTGTTGAGGGAGAATTTTGTAGACCAAAAGTAATTAGGGTTGTTTATTTTGTACTCGTATTTTGATACTACCTAGTGGTTTAAAGTGACTTCGTCCGCGATTAAAAAAAATGTGTTTTAATACTATTCTACTAGTATATGATGGCGTTTATAGGTAATAACAATCATACATGTATACATACTTTCGCTCTTATTATTTCTTATTCTTCTTAGTCGTACACTCTTGTCAGAGTGGTCGTGGTTGCATCTGATGCTCGGTCTTATGCTTGGATTTTCCCGATGGATTTAGAGATGTGACGCCATTTTTGTCTGTTATTGACGTTATAGATATAATTGCCTCTGTGGCCTTCTTGATGAGGTCAGTCCAGCGAGTTGGAGAACGACCTCGAGCTCTCTTCCCTTCAATTGGACCCTGCACAACAAGTTTCTGCATAGAGTGCTCTTTCCTAGAGACGTGACCAAAGAACTTCAAATTTCGTATTTGCACAGTTGACGATAATGTCTCCTTGATTTGAAGTTCTCTGAGGATTAAGATTTTATTATACGAGGCACAAAATTCAGATTTTATTTGATTTGTTTAAAACAGAATGATGATTAATTTGGAGTCAATTTGTATAATAAGTGCGAAAGTATGCATATAATAAAAAATAACATTATAATGTATGTTTGTAACTGACAATACTCTCGCATTGAATAATAATTATATATCAATCTTATGCCAGAAACCAGAGCTAAAAAATCAGCTTTTTATAACAGAGATATAAAAACTGCTGTAGCGCACCGTACAGCTACCTCAAATACAAACAAAATGTTCCATCAGATTTAGAATAGAAATTCAGCTTATAAAATAAAATAAATCAGGAAGTGGACCAAATTCCATTACCAAGCTATGAAACAAAATAAATGCTCGCACTCGTATTATTTATTGCTCGAAGTTATAGCTTCAAAAGCATCACAAAACAAGCAAACGGGCGGCAGGTTTCGATCTTTGATTAGACATCCAACTGGATACGCCACTGTCAGGTGGAATAGAACTAGATGTGACAATACACGCTATCGCTGGGTGTATGTACCCGTACTTGTATGAGTATATTTTATGCTAGTGTTTTAAAAATTAGTCGGGTGCGTGCTTAGTGACGTTATCGAATATCCATTAGTGTGCTATCATTTTTGTGCGTTGCCTCTCCCTCCCGCAGAAACTGCCACATTTTTTGCATATTAGTAATGGCTTCTTTTCCCGTAGTTAATTAATATTCTATGTATTTTGTTGACAAGTCTACGAACCTAAATATATACCTAAAAGAAAGAGTGAGTTATTGACTGACTGCTCTACCAATGTCTACAAGGCTTTCCTTTTATAAGACAGATTTTTTGTTTTTTTTTTAGATCATTTTGAGTGACATCACCGCCAATTGGTATACCCATAGATAATTTTTCGCATTAAAATTAGTACCTACATAATATAATAATGACACCAATTCCCGCGGTTAAATGTTCTAAGGTTTCGATCAATCGAACCGCAACGTTTGCGATTCACGATAGCCATCTTAATGAATATTTACCTTTGTACAACCTTCTATTTTGATTCAAATGGGGCTTTAAACGTTACCGGTTGTTTTGTCGCAATAACAGTAAACCGAATATTGATTCTGTTGGATTCATGGACTGGAAAAGACATTGTTTGGGGCTGAACTGGATTGTGTTTTGATATCGCGGCCATAGGTTTTGCACACACGTATATAGATGTTGAATAAGGTGGGTACGATAGTAGTGTTATAATAGCTAAATTATTACAGTGCATGAGCAGCCAACTGGAACTACGAAACAAATTACTTAAGTAGGCCAAACATTGTTAATACATAATATGTATTTCAAAATTTATGTTAGTATCTTGCCTGTTATTCTCACAGAGGTACTTTCCTAATTGGTGGTAAAGACTTTAAACATAATATCAAACAGAGTTTATTACAAGTAAACAATAAAACTAAATGTTCACACATAAATAATAAACTAAAACTAAACGATCTTACTAGTATATTAATAAAACTAAACTAAATCTAGAAAGGCTCCCCGCGGTATTGTTCCCAAAATGCTGGCAGCATTACCTCTCTGGATGGCAATACTGATGTGTTTTATCCGAGATAGGTGCCAGCCCTTTGGTCACCGGTCACTTCAACCAAACGCTCAGACAAATCTTTAAACAACAGAAACAGAATTAATTATTTTTTACTCTAACATACGAGAATAGACATGCAGGTTGTTCAATAACACCTCAATTTTAAATTAGAACATCTTTAATGCATTTTTAATTGCGTAGATGTTCTTTTAAAATAATTCACTATTATTATTCTAGACCGAATAGTGTTTTTTAAACAATTGTACCTACTCCGAGTAATAGAAAAGTGAATTATTACAGCATTTTCGAGAATTCTTATTTAAAAACTAATTAACGTAAAATAATACTTAATGGGTGGCAAATGTCTTTATTGAGAAAAACAAACTAACAATACTACAGCTACCACAGCAGTAAATAAAACTTTTATAAATCACAGATCAGCCACAAGCTGATCTACAGAAAATCCAAGTGCTCTAAACCACTGTCAGATGGCAGAGTGCCCAGAATACTGGCAAAAATAATAATACTTATTACAACATATTTGCTGTTTAATAGCATTGGTGTGGTGCACCTAGAATTTTACATCATTAAGAAATCCTGGGTGGCCCTGTTCTAATTATGGGCAGCATTATCTCTTACCATCAGGAGCACGTCTTGCTTGTCTTTTTAGTTTCTTGCATAAAAAAATCTTAGTAATAATTACAAAGCGCATTCATATTTAAAAACTAATTAACTTAAAACAATACTCATAACATATTCTCTGTTTAATCCAAACGCTCTGAAAGACTTGTACAACAAGTATGATAATTATAATGAGTCATTAAGGATTGTAGGGATTAACTTGGAGTGGAATACTTTACGGTGAGCCGTTGGTGAGGACAGGCCATTTCCCTTTGTGTAATGAGTTTTGTGGAGAATTGTGGACAGGTATACATACTGTTTAGTAATCTGTGGCACAAATGAAAATTGCGAAGAACTCAAGTTAATAAGTTGCTTTCGGATGCGCATCAAAACATTATATAATTATTTTTACGTACCTAGCAAACGCGCCGAACGATTCATATTTTTGATTTTGTATAGGAAATCTTCTTTCTATTCGGACGATTCGACGCGGAGAAGTGTGCGAGGTTTCATGAGATTACATTATACAGAATTCAAAATTCGATTAAAGGTAATTAAATTAAATTATATGCTTACTATCACGCACCCGATTTGCTCGTATTGTTAATCGTTGTCATAAAAAATCATGTTAATTTTTAAAAGAAACAGAGGCATTTTTTGAACCGACGTGACATTTTTTACTGTACAATTTAATCCACCAAGTCTTGTCCACGAATGAATTTACAATCAGAATTAGTGGGGTTTATAGTGGCTACATCCAGCTCCATTCGAACTTTGAACTTTACCAACGTTATCAAACGACCCAAGAAGTGCATACATCAAATGCATATTTGCATTTTGCCGTCGGAGGCTATCAACAATACAATGCTGGGCATTCATTATGTGTGACACCTAGATACATAGGTCCCAAGCGAGCTGGCATATCGAGCGTGTAGATTGTAGACACAATGTTTGATAGAACCGAGAATATACCATAGAGTTACGTACTTAGGTACCTGTTCCACCGAAGGCGAGAAAACGAACTATCGGCGATTAAAAAGATACGTACCAAAGATATAAAACTCTGTGATACAAAAGATATGCAATATGCATATACAAATAGTTGAACCGGTGTTCACACTACCGGCGAGGACTCGCATCACTAGCTTGTCGCTGAGTGACAAAAGTTATGAAAGATAAGACTCGCTTAGCGATACTCACGCTTTATCAGAACTCACGCCGAGCGAGCAACCAGCTGTCATTTCTACATAGTGCGAGTAATAGCTCTACTCGTTACTCACTCATCTTTGCCGGTGGGACATCTGCTTTATAGAGAAACAAAGCCAAGCAAGACAATAATTAATAACAATTATAATTGGGTTTTATGAAATGAAATGAAATGAAATGCTGTGTGACCAACCTACATGTTGCAGTTTCAGGTCACCGAGATTACTACAGAGCCCGCAACATGACCTAACGACGGCCTCTTACATATCTTATAGGAAACAGCCGGGATCCACAGTTTTTCGTGCCTTCCGAAACACGGTAGCGTCCAAGCGAACTTTTTGTCACATACTGAGATTTGAACCCAGGGCCTCCAGATTACAAGTTGGACGTACGACCACTGTTTAATGTGACCGTTTCTGGTTGATAGGATTGTATTAATAACTATTGCCTGGAAAATGCCTAATTAACGAATCAATTGGTCGATGGGTAATTAATTATAGTAATTAAAGCAGAATTACTCAACGTTTATCAACCTGGCTTAAGAGCAAAATATAAATGTAGAATTCAAAAATTCAAATTTAAAAAATATTTATTTAAGCATTGCAAAAATTTACCACTTAAATATAGAAGTCATACTATTACTCATTTGATCAACAGGCTTTGTCATAATATGTTTTATTGTATGAACTGCAAGAAATTTACCTACTAGGAACAATAATTTAAGGCTTATACACAAATTTAAAAAAACACAAAGACGTATGTTTGTCTGGCATTTCTCTAAAACTGTTCATCAGATTTCAACGATATATACCACTAAAGAATATATCTTTCATGACCGCGAACACTTACATTATTCAAACCCTATTACGTTAATAAGATGGCTACTAAAAAAAAGATAACGAGTCATTTTCATGAGATTTTTTTATACTCCAGCAATTTACCTTAGACATAACCCAAAATGAGGGATTTAATTTTACCTACAATGTAGTGTAACATTTGTGTAGGTAGGGATGTCGACTAAAATTTGTTTTTGACAGTCATTAGGATAATAAATGTATTAAAAAATATTGGATGCGTATTTTCTTTGTAATTTTGAAAAAAATATGGAGAAATACAACGCAGTAAAGTTGCTTGACGACACAAATCGAACACGAGTCAATTCAATTAAAAAAATTCGGGTGAAAACCCGATAGTGACGAAGCTTATAGAAGTACGTTCCCACTCAATAACTTATAAGCGTTCAGCCATTCATCATTCAGTCATTTCATCTCAGCCATTTTATTGTTCACAAAAAAAAGACCCGATCTACGGAGCACAGATAGGCCTTATAGCATAGACCTCCGCTAAGAAAGAAATTCGCGAGCATAAGCTAGTTACCTAATATTTTTCTTATTTAATACAATAGGCTTAAATTTTAAAAAAATTAACACGGTCGATATTCCTGTGTCACCTTAAGAATAACCCAAAACGAGGCCTTAAATTTTACTTAAAATGTAAATTGAACAGAGTAAAAAAAAACAATGTAGTGTAGGTAAAATTTAAAGTCATAATAGTTGTGTAAATTGGTAAAGTGACAATGTAGACTTGGACTACGTGTTTTGCGGCAATAAACGGTACATTGTAGTAATTTCGGTGTCACCAAGCTCCCTAGGGTGTACTCGCATAAAGGCTAGGTTTACCCCAGAGACCTTGTCATGTCACATTCTTTTTTTAATGAATGGTGTGCGTGTTTTGACCTGCGAGGTGTTTAATAGAGTTAGACTGTTTTTATGCAAGTGACAAGAGACGAATTCGACGCTTAACTGAAGGCATATTGGGGCTTGTATCGAGTCTATATTTGAAATACAAAATTCATTGAATTTACTTTATGAAGTTTTATTTTTAGAGATATTTTTTTATTTTTAAAAATATTTCCAGTTTTCTATCTTTAATGATAACAAAATAGTTCGAAAATATGAGAAATATTCACATTTATTTACTACTCCTCTGTCATTTTTAGAGTATCAAAGTGGAAATACTTTTAAAAATTAATTCTCTTCTAAATTTCTCTAAGAATAAAAGTTCAAAAGTTATATAATTATTATAATTCAAATATTGTGGAATCGTGTGAGCGAGAGGGTTGCGCGACTTGATGCAAGCCTTAGCAGGTCCACATAGAGCGAGTATAGAGCGCTTATAGAGCCAATACTTGTGAGCTGCTTCGCGCAATTGCGCGTCTGCTCGCTCTGTGTGGACCCGCCTATTGGTTATCGCACTCTGGTGTCTATCACCACCAACAGAAATGAAAGTTGAGATCTTAATGCATAGTACTATAGATATGAGTAGTATATCTATGCATAATACCGTCTATATACTAAAGTTACTCTCACTCGCGTAACACAATTATTCTTACAGTTTCTTCTACTATTAATATTATTATTATGACATACAAAAGAACTATTTCATTCACATTTATGCAAATATATTCAAAAGAAACCAAGTCAATTCACGTTTTAAAGTTTTTCCATTTTTCTACCACTCTAGCTGTCGGTGTGTATTGTAAAATGTATAAAAAAACTCGCGTGCCAAGTCCTTATGCATGTTTGATGCACGGCCACGCCAACGCCTCCAAATGTTTTATTATTTTTAGGCTTGACTTTTACAAATTTGTTCACGCTGTAACAGTGACTGAACTTTACAGAAACCTGTGAAATTTTGATTGTCTTACATAATATTACAAATATGACACGGCTGTTTTCACGAAAAACGTTGAGATTATATCTCAACTACTGCTTTGGATAGTAGTAATGCTGTTTTTGTCCATTTAGAAGTTTATTAAAAATTTTGGACGCGTATTTTTTTTTTCGTTTTTGTCTCACTGGCCATTCTCTGGTACCTACATTTTTAATTAACGGTTAGTGCGCCAAGAAAATTATAGGCGTTATATCTTTACGTTAAAATATCACAATAGGCCAAGCATGGCCGCAATGATATACTTAAGAGCCGCGACACATAAATAATATTTTGTTAAATACTTGTCCAGGTCTTGGAGTCGTCGAGGCCAAAAACAGTTACAACATCGTATTCATCATTCCTTGAGGTAAGACGATGGTCAAGGCCCTATACATAAAAAAAAACTACATAAAAAATAGCAAAAACTTAAACTTAAACAAGTGAAATAAAAATATAATTAAAACAAACTTTTATTATTATTACCATATAGCACCAAAGTACTCGTCAAGACGAATCAAATAAGCCCAAACTCGATGGGGTTGCGTCGTTTAATTCCGGAGTTCCAATGGCCACCTTCTAGCTCTATTATCAGATCAGCTCCATGTCATAATAATATTGGCATTGTCATCCGTTTTATACATGCATGCAATATTTTAGCTTAATCAGAAACCGAGAGGTGGATCAAATAAAACTTGCAAGATTAGATTACAGACAAACAGACAGACAACAGACAGGAGAAAGTAAATAAAAGCTTGTAAAAAAAAGCATAGACTATTCGCTAAAAATAGGTACTCGTACATATATATTGTGACTTGTCTAAAGCTTTCGATTGTTTATGCCACGATATATTACTAAAGAAATTAGAATACTATGGATTTCAGGGTAGAGAATTAAGTATAATGCGATCCTACTTAACAGGTAGATCTCAAGTAGTGACAGTAAACAATAAGAACTCTAATATTGGAAAAATTGACATCGGTGTGCCGCAGGGCTCTATATTAGGACCTGTGTTATTTTTAATATATGTAAATGACCTTATTTATAATTTACCAGATTGGACATTTATTAGTTTATTTGCTGACGATACTCACGTAGGAAATAATGATAAATCAAATGCTATATTAGATAATAAAATAGATGAAGTAATGTATTTGTTAAAAAAGTGGTTTGCAGCGAACGGTATTGTGCTTAATGCAGATAAAAGTATAATAATGAAATACAGTACTAAAAAAGGTGCAGATAAAAATATCCCAGCGACAGATAACGTTTTTCTGGGATATACTATCGACTACACAGTAAATCACTCAGGACACATAGAGAAATTAAGAAAGAAATTAGCAAGTTCAAATTATGTTTTATTCAAACTAAAACCATTATTAGACCAAAAAACACTGCTTTCGGTTTACTATGCCAATGTTCACTCGCTTATTAATTATGCCATTACTGTATGGGGTAATGCCGTTGATGTAAGTATCATACTTAAATGCCAAAAGAGAGCAATCCGAATAATATATGGACTACGGAAACGAATGTCTGCGAAACAATATTTCAAAAAAAATAAAATTATGACTGTCATTTCATTGTATATTTTCAACTGTCTACTAGAAATCCATAGAGATAAAGATAACTTACGAAAAAATACAGCCATTCAAAAATACAATCTAAGAAAATCAGATGAACTATGCCTACCTAGAATAAGACTCGCGAAGGTACAAAGGCACGGCATATACAGTAAGATAAAAATGTATAACAAATTACCATCAAGTGTTAAAACGTTAGAATTTAACAAGTTTAAGCAAATAATCAAGACATTTTTCAATTCAAACCCATTTTACACACTACATGAGTTTATGTCGCTGCGTATCAATGAGTCCTCATTTTTGCGTGAACATTAGTACCTATATTAGTTTTAATCATGTACTGCCTGTCTACATCAAACTAATTTATTATATAAATAAATTATTATTATTTTTAATCAATTATTATTATTTTGACATTTAATTATTTTATAATTTTACTGAATTTAATTATATTATGTTGACAAACTAGAATATTATAATATATTAATTAATTGAAGTAGACAAGCAAAAATTAAAATTTTAATGTACATAATTTAATAATAATTAACAACAAATATTAATAAGAATAATTATAATTATAATTTCATGCATAATGTACTTGACTTGCCTAAGATGACAATTGTTATTGCTAAGGTTAATAAAGATCTATTCTATTCTATTCTATTCTATATAAAGTTACATCAACTCTGACGTCAGTGCTAATTAGGCTTGCATTCACCGTGAAGCCGATAAAGTCATTACTGAAAGCTTTTATATTAATGGCAGTTAATGCACAATGCTCTTAGGCTATCTAGCTTTTCTTATAAATGATCTCATTGGCTTAGTAATTCTTTTGAGATTTTTGTTACTTGATAGGCTTGCGTTTCGCCTTTTTGGCTTATGTTCTGCATTTACCGGATAATAAATGGTCGAAAAGTTACATTATACATTAAAAAAAAAACACGTATTAAAGGCATTGAGTTGTAATACCTTTTTTTGAACAAAAGAAGTTTTGTTTTTCTTAGGTCATTTATTAACTTTGATTTTCTATTTCTATTTTCTAATTTCAAGTTAATTACTTGCAAAAGTGCTCCATTGTAGCCTATTTGAAAAAAATAATTTTGAGTTTGAGTTGGAATGATAAATATTGAAGATTGAATTCGTGTTTTTTTCTTATAATATTTTACATTTATCATATTATTATAAACCACATCATCATACTATTTAAAATGAAAAGTTAATTATAACAGAACTCACACCATTCTACTAAAAAGCCAGGAAACAATAGACTCTTATTAGATTTGTTATGTCCACAAATACAAAAGTTAAAATACTGTTAAACAATACGTCCGACCACTTCTTATTTTAGTGCAGTGAGGCAGACTATCGATCAAAGCGGAAATAGATTACCCACATACGATTATTATTGACCTAATTTCGGCTGTTTCAATAAAATCGAAGGTAAAAATATAATCAAACGAACGACAGACCAAGAATCGTAAATGGAAAGAGAAGTGCTTTCCGAATGGACGGTATAATCTTTAAATAGAAATAGCGCTTTTTTGCTAGTCTGTGTTGTCTCACCGTTGGACGAAGACCTTTTCGAAATTCTTTCATCCCTTTTTTCGCTACACAAATCATATTTAACCAAATTATAACAAATTTAATTGACGGAAACTTTAAAAAACTAAATTTAATTTAAATGAAGCGCATTAAGAAAATTAACTTAAAATTAAGACAAATACTTACAAAATACTGTAAAAATAATGTTATTTTTAGCATAAAAGCTAATAGTTTAATAGTATTAAATACAAGCAATAAATGAAGCAACAAGCTTTTATGATTGTAAGTTAAAAGCTTGGAATTACTCGTAATATAAACGGAGTGAAATACTGACTAAACTATCATAACGTTTTGCTCAGACGACTGTATTGATTGAGTTGAAATTACATGCAGAGAAAGAAAATATTACAAAGGCACAAGCTATGGAAGGATTTCTTACTTAGAATAGAAGCAAAATCGTCACCATGACGTTGTTCCGGCATGATATTCAGTGAGGCCAGGGAGGGATTTATCCCGCCTTTTAGGTTGAGTCTGCTACTATCTCCGTTAGATCGATAGATACTGTTCACTACTGCGTCTTTATACGCGCTACGCCAACAACGCGCCTACGGCGAGAGCAGTAGCAGTACTCAATAATTTTTTACAGGTCGTCCAGAATGCCGACAAACTTGGTGATCTGTATGAATCAATTATTGTTTACCATTCTTATATACATAAAAATACTTAACGTATATATACGTATATAATAAAATGTTTTTATTTTTGTAATTTAGTTGTTGTACTTAATAAGTTTTTACTGTATTAAATCTACCTATATAATTATATTATATCTATTGTTAACTCATAATATTATAACAAACTCGAGACTTGTTTCGTTTAGATAAGCTTGAGTCCATGCATGTATCTATATTGTGCACATGGTTTGACTTGCAATCCAGGTCGGATCCTTCTTATTTCGTGATCCTGTTGGATCACTTATGTATTTCTATTTGGTTGTAATTTGTTTTGTGTACTTAATAATAAATAAAAA
This sequence comes from Hemithea aestivaria, assembly GCA_947507615.1. Classification (NCBI taxonomy): domain Eukaryota; kingdom Metazoa; phylum Arthropoda; class Insecta; order Lepidoptera; family Geometridae; genus Hemithea; species Hemithea aestivaria. The sequence continues at coordinate 11,778,605 of OX382335.1, forward strand.
AAAATAGATACACAATATAATGACGCGAGATCGTGGTCAAAGACTAACCTGCCTCTCTATTTTAAATAAAAATAACACTAGCAATTAGTAATTATAAATAAAACATTATTAATTCAAAAGATTGGTCGAGGTATAAAGCGCAAAAACGAGTAGTGCCATGTCTCGTTTTTGTTCGTTTCAAAAGAATGGCTTTTACAAATGGCTGGATTTGAAAGCCATTCGGTGATTTTGAGCCGAAACACCAACGGGTTGAAATGACCATTGCATTGAAAGCTTAGTGTAGATGTAGCCACTAAAAATGGGCAGAATATTATTTTTGACAATAATTAGATTAATCAAATAACTGGAGGGATTTTTAATGTTAGAAAGAGACAAACAAACAAAGGGCTTGCATAATAGTAAGCAGTCAGGGTTTGCAATATTAGTATTATTTATTAACCCCCGACGCAAAAACGACGGGGTGTTATAAGTTTGACGTGTCTGTGTGTCTGTGTGTGTGTGTGTCTGTCTGTGACATCGTAGCTCCCAAATGGATGAACGGATTTTGATTAAATTTTTTTCGTTTGAAAGTAGAGTTAGTCGAGAGTGTTTTTAGCCATGTTTGGTGGAAATCGGTCCAAGATGGCCGCCGCTACAAAATGGCGGATTACTTTTTTCTTCCACGACCCTTTCAATATGGGTATCAAATGAAAGGACTGAACGAGTAGAATACAGCCCACTACATAAAATTTAAAATCCAAGATGGCCGCCATCAAAAAAATTGTGAATTAGGTATTGCGTAGGGGTTTTTTTAATTATTAATTTAATTCACTTGTTGTGTATCCACTTTAGTAAGTTAGGCTCCTTGGGATTGCATTTCCCAAACCGGAGGAGTATAGGTTTCTTCCTCTAAGTGGGACCACCGCCTTAATAACCCGCTTCTTCCATGAGTAGGAAACGATAAGGTAGAGGAAAACACAATAGATCCCAATGGGTCGACGTGTTGCTGGTTCCAGCCATTTTTTTTTTGCCAGCCCCCGTTAAATATAGAAAGATAAGTGAGATTCGGAGCTCCAGAATTTTTTTGGGTTTTTAGAAATAAAATGCAAGCGTACCTCAACTGCCTCACTGACTAAGACCAGATGTAATTTTTATTGCCACGACATGTAGGGACTTAAATTTTTGATTTAATGTTGACTTTTGTAAATTATGCAAATATTTTTAAAAAGGCACTATCATAAGATATCTTTAGTGACTCCGTATTACATCTATGTAATAAACACCATTGCATTACCTTTTATATAAAAAAGTACTAGTATACTTCATTGCGCCTAATAAAAAAATTATCAGTATCTCTACTATATTTTATACATATTGTAAACCTTCCTCCAGATCGCTCTATCTACAAAAAAAGAACCGCATTAAAATCCGTTGCGTACTTTTCAGATCTAACAATACATAGGACAGACAGACTGACGGGATGCGACTTTATTACAAGCTTTTAATTACTTTCACCTGTCTGTTGTCTGTCTGTCTGTAATCAAATCTTGCAAGTTTAATTTGACCTACTTCTCGGTTTCCAATTGAGTTGAAAATTTGCATGCGTGTGTAAATCGGATGACAATGTAATATTTTTATGACATCGAGCTGATCTGATGATGGAGCTGGAAGGTGGCCATAGGAACTCCGTCATAAAACAACGCAACCCCACCGAGTTTAGGCTCATTTGATTCGTCTTGACAAGTACTTTATGATGCAAGATGGTAATCATAATAAAAGCTTGTTTTTAAAAAGTTTTTTTTTTAAATTTCATTTGTTTTATGCTATGTAATGAATTACTATGAGTGAGTTCCACACGTTACACCTTTCATGCCTACATGTACACTGGCTACTCATGTATAAAGCTTTGTTTCGCTACATTCAGCAAATGTGGCTTTGTTACAGTTTTGGGTCAGGTTCGTCTATTATTGTGAGTATTTATTTTGTCCCGTTTGTTTCATAGATTTATAAAAAAACTTGTTCAAAGTCGTTGTAATCCTGGTCTTCTATATATAAGACTTTATTTTTTTAATTTACTGTAAAGTTACAATCACAAAACCTTGACTTGAAGTAGCTTTAAGTTTCAATTTAGATGGATTTTTTATTTGCCATTTTCACTCAGTTCTTAAGTTTATGTTTTCGCAAGTTTACCAAATGTAGTTATTTATTTTATATTTTTATTCATTGGCTAATTAATTCTAAATTAAAATAACTCTAAACTTTAAGATATTTAGCAATTAATTGCCCCATATTTCACACTAATGCGTTTTCCTATGCTATCACACATATCAGGGCGCGAATGTAGATCATTTTTAGGTTTGGGATATTAACCTTAATTAACTTGGACTGAGGCTGGACCTAGGCTGTATTTTTATCATGGTTAATATTAAAATATTCCCTGTTGTAGGTGCTTCTAAATGGGATTCATTTTAATTGAGTTTTTTTGTGAGGACGTTTTAAATTATTTATTGTATATCATGTGTTTTACGCTGATGATGAAGATTCTCTTCAGCGATATACATTATATTTTAACATTGTAATATAACTTAATATTTTATTATTACAAATTTCATCGGATATTAATCAACTTTTTGGGATAGACTAATTTATTTGTAACTAGCCTAAAATTATGCCAAAAATTCTCTACTGCTGCCACACAAAAGCGTAATACAAGGATATAAGTGTAAATCACAGTATATTGTGTCACTACTACGATGCCTATAAGACGATTTTAGGCCATTTTTCAAGTGACCCTTCAAGCTAAGATACGTGACTAAGCTCATAATATTTCATGACATCTTTCCCTTTGATTCGCTTGAAGGTTAGTTCCAGCGACGGATCTAGGCGAGGAGGGGATTATAAGGGCTTAAGAACACCTAAAATATAAATTCAAAAATCTTTCACTCACAGTAAACAGCTTGCGTACCGCTTAAATGTTGTATGCATCTATTGTAGAGGCCTGGAAGAACCACACCCACATTGCCAGTGATTCATTCCACCAAGCATAATATGTACCTATACTACCCTAACTTAAATATACTTTATAAGATAATGAATATACTTATAAACCTATGTTATATTTAGTTACATATAGTAAGTTCAATATTCTTATAGGTTATGTTAGATTTTGCTTATAAATACCTCATATTGTTAATAGCATAATTTTATTAAGAGCCACTGTATGGGAGAAGCCACTGGTCCCCAAAACACAGTTTTAACTAGTTTGGGGACCTATGGATTCACATAATATGTACATGTAATTTTATGTCAATAAAAATTTACTTTACTTTACTTTACTTTACTTTACTTTACTTTACTTTACTTTACTTTACTTTACTTTACTTTACTTTACTTTACTTTACTTTACTTTACTTTACTTTACTTTACTTTACTTTACTATGTAATATGAAACAAAGTCGCCTTCCGCGTCTGTCTGTGCCTATGTATGCTTAAATCTTAAAAACTATCTATCTTATATATATTTATCTTAAAACTATGCAACGAATTTTGATGCGGTTTCTTTAATTCAAGAGGAAGGTTTATATGTACAACTAGCTGACCCGCGCGCACTTCGTAGCGCGTGACAGTAAATTATTCATATATTAATGAATTTGATGCAGACCATTTAATTCGATTTCCAATTCCACGGAAAAGAGGGATTCAATTCACGGGTTTTCTGCGACTTAATGGGCGTAGAATTAGTAAAGGCTGGCAAACCTTGCCAATATGTAACTACGATCGAATCACCTACTATTCAAAATGTCTATTGGACGTTTCGCCTACGTTCATAATAACTATTGGTTGAAATCAATATTGGACGATTCGCCTATGGTTAACTCAGCTACGGTCGATGGAGCTATGGTTGATTAAACTATTGGACGATTTGCCTATTTTTGACCGAACTAACGGACGTTTCACGTATTTTTAGACCATGTTTCCGGCTGCTAGTCAGGTATGACAGCTAAAAAATACTTGTTTATAGTACAGAATTCAGAAACGTGTTGTTTTTGATACCTGAATGATTTCTATCTGTAGGTGCGCAGACAGCTTATTATGCCACTTTGCCATGATGAGGTAGATGAAAGAAGATGCCAAAATGCCTGAAGATGCCATGACACAGGATAAATAATTCAGTAATAAGAAAAATATCTGGCGCTTCGCCGGCCGCTGCCGCGGCACGCTCGCTTCGCTCGCTCGGCTCGCGCATTGTGGTCACTGTTCAAACCTAACCTAACCAACAGATTTCGGTTTGCCCTGAATACTGTACTAAAAACACGCGTAGCAAAGAATTTATAAACCGTAGGTGAGTCGTCCATAGTTGAATTAACCAATATATCAAATGAACATTGGCCGAATCGCCCATTAGTTCACATGCCCATAGTTTAATCAACCGCAGGCGAGTTGCACTGTAAGCGAGTCGTCCAATATGTGAAATGAACTTATGCGAATCGACCGTAGTTATATCGACCGTAGTTGAAACGACCGTAGGTATTATGAAACATAACCCGTCCATGCGGGCAAAGCCATGAGAATAAGCTAGTGACTGATGTATCTGTATAACGTACAGCCTCAACCGCTAGCTGGATTGGGTTGAAATTTGGAACATAGAAAGGTTTCATGACGTAGACCACTGCTAACAGAAGCGGGTGCCACGCAGCGACGGGCGGACTTCGCGATAGTTTTTTGCAAGTATTTAGTGTAATTTACGTTATTTACTTTTGACGTATGTATACATAACATAATAAATTATATAAAATGTCAAAAAAATAGCATGCGATATTATGCTGTTTTTGAGGTAAGTTAGTAAGAAGTTATTTTTTTTATTTTTAAAAGTATTCTGCTGAAGTAAGAGTGCGAGTAAGAGACCGAGTAAGAGTCCAAGTAAGAGTCCAAGTAAGAGTCCGAGTAAGAGTGCAAGTGAGAAACTGAGTAAGAATTCGAGTAAGACTGCGTGTAAGTGTCCGAGTAAGAGTGCGAGTAATAGTCCGAGTAAGAGTGCGATTAAGATTCCGAGTAAGAGTGCGAGTAAGAGACCGAGTAAGAGTGCGAGTAAGAATCTGAGTAAGAATTCGAGTAAGACTGCGAGTAAGAGTCCGAGTAAGAATGCGAATAAGAATCTGAGTAAGAATTCGAGTAAGACTGCGAGTAAGAGTCCGAGTAAGAGTGCGAGTAAGAGCCCGAGTAAGAGTTTGAGTAAGAGTGCGAGTAAGAGACCGAGTAAAAGTCCGAGTAAGAGTGCAAGTGAGAGACCAAGTAAGTGTGTGAGTAAGAGTCCAAGTCTTGTCTCTTGTCTCTTGTCTTGTCTCTTGTCTTGTCTCTTGTCTTGTCTCTTGTCTTGTCTCTTGTCTTGTCTCTTGTCTTGTCTCTTGTCTTGTCTCTTGTCTTGTCTCTTGTCTTGTCTCTTGTCTTGTCTCTTGTCTTGTCTCTTGTCTTGTCTCTTGTCTTGTCTCTTGTCTTGTCTCTTGTCTTGTCTCTTGTCTTGTCTCTTGTCTTGTCTCTTGTCTTGTCTCTTGTCTTGTCTCTTGTCTTGTCTCTTGTCTTGTCTCTTGTCTTGTCTCTTGTCTTGTCTCTTGTCTTGTCTCTTGTCTTGTCTCTTGTCTTGTCTCTTGTCTTGTCTCTTGTCTTGTCTCTTGTCTTGTCTCTTGTCTTGTCTCTTGTCTTGTCTCTTGTCTTGTCTCTTGTCTTGTCTCTTGTCTTGTCTCTTGTCTTGTCTCTTGTCTTGTCTCTTGTCTTGTCTCTTGTCTTGTCTCTTGTCTTGTCTCTTGTCTTGTCTCTTGTCTTGTCTCTTGTCTTGTCTCTTGTCTTGTCTCTTGTCTTGTCTCTTGTCTTGTCTCTTGTCTTGTCTCTTGTCTTGTCTCTTGTCTTGTCTCTTGTCTTGTCTCTTGTCTTGTCTCTTGTCTTGTCTCTTGTCTTGTCTCTTGTCTTGTCTCTTGTCTTGTCTCTTGTCTAGTCTCTTGTCTTGTCTCTTGTCTTGTCTCTTGTCTTGTCTTGTCTCTTGTCTCTTGTCTTGTCTCTTGTCTTGTCTCTTGTCTTGTCTCTTGTCTTGTCTCTTGTCTTGTCTCTTGTCTTGTCTCTTGTCTTGTCTCTTGTCTTGTCTCTTGTCTTGTCTCTTGTCTTGTCTCTTGTCTTGTCTCTTGTCTTGTCTCTTGTCTTGTCTCTTGTCTTGTCTCTTGTCTTGTCTCTTGTCTTGTCTCTTGTCTTGTCTCTTGTCTTGTCTCTTGTCTTGTCTTGTCTCTTGTCTTGTCTCTTGTCTTGTCTCTTGTCTTGTCTCTTGTCTTGTCTCTTGTCTTGTCTCTTGTCTTGTCTCTTGTCTTGTCTCTTGTCTTGTCTCTTGTCTTGTCTCTTGTCTTGTCTCTTGTCTTGTCTCTTGTCTTGTCTCTTGTCTTGTCTCTTGTCTTGTCTCTTGTCTTGTCTCTTGTCTTGTCTCTTGTCTTGTCTCTTGTCTTGTCTCTTGTCTTGTCTCTTGTCTTGTCTCTTGTCTTGTCTCTTGTCTTGTCTTGTCTTGTCTCTTGTCTTGTCTCTTGTCTTGTCTCTTGTCTTGTCTCTTGTCTTGTCTCTTGTCTTGTCTCTTGTCTTGTCTCTTGTCTTGTCTCTTGTCTTGTCTCTTGTCTTGTCTCTTGTCTTGTCTCTTGTCTTGTCTTTTGTCTTGTTTTGTCTCTTGTCTTGGGTTTCAATATACGCCGCCACGACATGATAGGTAAGTAGGTAGGTATAGTAGGGATACTATGCTGGAATAAAACCTATTGTAGTTCCCAGATTAGGCTTCTTAATTATGAACCAACTTTAGTTTTAATCTACCTGTTATTATGTACCTACTTTTTATTGAATTGGAGAGTGATCAATCGTATTTATTTTTAACTCCCGACGCAAAGACGAAAGGGTGTGATAAGTTTGACGTGTCTGTCTCATAGATTCGATTTAGATTTTGTTTGAATAGTAAGTTAGGCGGAAGTGTTCTTAGGTATTTTTAGTCATAGCCGCAAAAAACGCGGCTTCATCCCGCGTGTACTAACTAAGTTTGATACAATACATTTTCAAATCTCATTCGACTGTTGCATTTTTGTAACGGAGATTCAGTGGCTCCTAAGCGGACTTAGTAAGGTACATATAGGTAGGTAATATGAAATAGAAATAAAAGCTTGTAAAAAAAAAATATCAATAAATGTACAAAAATAATATAATTAATTTATAATAACTCATCTAGATATTAGCTCAAGTAAGTAGATGATATGAAATAGGTAGGTACCTACTGTATGCGGGCAGCGGCTGCCCGGCAGCCCTATGACTCGCGCATGTACCGCGAGACTGTAGGTATTTATGTTCAAAAATCACGCTCAGTCAAACTACTGTATATCTCTTTACCGTGCTACCACTGAGGTGTATACCTAAAATCATAGGCGGATCCAGGATTTGGTTTTGGGGGGGGGGGGGGGGGGGGGGCAAGGTGCAGACGGGCAAAAATATTATAATTTTTATTACGAAAAGTGTATGTTTAGCTCGCTCTGAGCGGTTAGGAAGTTTAAACATCCATTACAATAAGTGCGCGAGCAGCTAGCTGCGAGCGCCGAAAAAAAAAATTAATCTTTACCATGAAATATGTGCGAAATTCGTAACTCTACAATGCTTCTGGGGGTGCCTTGGCCCCCTGCCCCCCCCCCCCCTAAATCCGCCTACTCGCTCTGAGCAGTAAGAAAGCTTAAACATCCTTTATAATATGTGCGCGAGCAGCTTGCTTAATGACTCGGGGGGGGGGGGGGGGGGCTTGGCCCCTTGCCCCCCCCCCCCTAAATCCGCCTATGATTATCTATAACACAGATAAAAGGTTCTATAATAATCATTGCAAAATTTTACTAACATTATAAACGTGAAAGTTTGTGTCTGGATGTATGCCTAAATGGGTGTGAACAGATTTTATGTCTGTGTGTCTCCGGATAACCAGTGATTTTTACAAAAGATCCCCCTAGATGGAGCGCCACAATCGCGTGATTTTAAGTTAAAATATCTACAGATTTTTAACAATTCATAATTTCTCATATTTAATTTCTCAATTAAATAGGTACATAATATTTAATTAATCTAACAATTAAAAAATATATAATAAATGAAGTATTCACAGTAATTATAAATCTATTATTTAGTTCCGCTAGGTTACGCGGGACTCTTTTCTAAAACTGTTTGCAGAATAAACAATATTTCTTTTTCTTAGGACATTAGTTCCATTATTTTCCGTGGCGCTAGCTTGTATGAAAAATAATTTACTTTTACAATGAACTTTAAATGAATTTTTCTATTTATCTTCAGATGATTTTACATGTTTTAGAAATTAAAAATAAGCAGCAAAAAGATATTTATTACTGATATTTACACGCATCATGCGCACATTTAGTTCCATTATTTTCCGCTGGCACTGATTCATATGAGAAATAAGTTACATTTACTAATTTACCTACCTATGTACAGACCCTGGCTACTATATAGCATCAAAGTACTCGTCAAGACGAATCAAATGAGCCCAAACTCGATGGGGTTTTTTCTTTTAATCACGGAGTTCCTATGGCCACCTTCCAGCTCCGTCATCGGACCCTGGTTACTATATAGTATCAAAGTACTCGTCAAGACGAATCAAATGAGCCCAAACTCGATGAGGTTTTGTCTTTTGATTACGCGGTTCCTATGACTACCTTTCTTGTTTATTAGCATTTTATATGCGAATCTTTAGATTGATATAACTCTTTTATTTATGAACCGATTTGACTAAAACCAACACTAAGGTTCAAGTAGAGAAAACTGCAACGTATTAGTGAAAATTTTATTCAAATCGGTGGTGTTGTTTAACCACACCAGTGACACAAACTATTTACAAATTTAGCCCAAATTAAAGGTTTCGTTTACAAACACATCGATAGATGGCGTATTTTTAGTTTGTCGCAGTTTGTCGCACCATATTTTTTTGAATTGAGTTTACTTTATATTCTATTACTTTTATTTAGAATTTTTGATGTAAATTAGGGGCAATGTGTCCGATATAAATGATTATTATTTATTTTATCATTTTATTTTACGTTTCCCTTGGAAAAATTGACAAAATGTTTTACGAATTAGATCGCGCAAGCGACTTTTTCGCGTCGTTTTGTTCATATGCGTATTTTCACAGTTCATCTTAGTAAAGGATCACAATGAATGGGGAGAAATTTCCATTCTTATTATATGTATGGATATATGCATAATATAGTACAGAAACACTGTTAATTTTCTGTTAGAAGCAACGAAGTGCGGGCGGGTCCACTAGTATTGAATAGAATAGAATGTAGAACAAATGCAGACATTACTGTGTCCCAAACTGCTGGGCAATGTTACCAGTAAAATTACTGGGCATGAAGTGATTAAAAATCTAATATCTCAGGGTGACAGGCGCAGTGTAGCCAAAGAATGTTGAATTTTAATTCACTGGGTGGTTTTGTTTTTGATATAAGTAATCACGAAGCTTGTCCTCAGGCACCAATTTGCTAGTCTTGCCACTAATTAAAAATCATAAAAAACTTATGATTAAAATGTAAATTTTCAAGGATTTTCTTTAATTTAATGGCTTTAACTTCGATTATCAAGGAGGTAAAGCCCAAATAATATATCCTGAATCCACCAATAGTTATACCCTTTTTTAGGCTTTCTCAATGTTATAAAATAGTGTAGATATTTCAAGGAAAGTTCTAAGTTGACATTGATGTATCGTTCCGTGTTACCAAGGAAAATGTAAAAAGGAAGTGTGTTTTGTATGACTTATGAGGTATTTTATGTTAATTTAATTTCTTTTCATTATCAAAGGTGATTTGTTATTATGTCGTTGAACTCATAACTTACGGTGAATATAACAATAAACGTGGTAGAGAAATAATATCATTAATATTTTGGTGTGACGGGATCCATAATACTAGATCTCGTCTGGATGTTTATATTCTTTCCGATTTAAAGGTCAAAGAGACCATAGAAATCACTAAGAAAACTTTATAGAATATTATACCTTTAGTATTAATGCCATACGGTGTTATCCACGAAAAAAAAAGTATCCCGAGGGATATAAATGGTATAAAACCTATGCCTGACTGTCCTTACAAAATTTCATCTCAATCTGATTTGCGGGTTAGTGTGAAGAGGTATGAGGTAGCAAACAGACAGACATAAATTCGCATTTTAATATTTGTATAGATATATGTAACACTGTACTGTAATTGGTAGTCGTTATTTCTTAATCTTAGACACGCTTTTTCCGTTCATTTACTTGATTAAAGAAAAATCAATTTCTCTTTTCAATTTCACCTTTTTTGCTTAAATTAGACTTGTTATTACAAAGTCTTAAACACTCGGTCTTTAAATATTTCTACATCACCTTTTAAAACAAACTACAAGTTTTATAATAAGCCAGGGCGTAAAATTCTTCAGGGTTTAACTCTTAATCAATGAAAAATATACTCTAACGTAATTAAGATAAGAAATATTTTTGCTTGGAGAGGCTTTATGGAAATACGCGTAAGTAATGACAGTGAAAAACATAAATTACTGTGCCCTCTTCAGCCCACCTGCTATTTGAAACGAAGGTTCTCTTTGAATATTCTATTAAAAAACAAGCTTCAAGTGGTTTAAGTTTACACATTGTAATGTCGATATGTATTGGAAAATCGTGTCTGTATCCACTTACGCTTCAACATATTATGATACTAGTGGTGGTGGTTTGCTCATAATACAAGGAAAGATACAGGGAGAAAGAAGTCCTGGAAGAAGAAGGACATCTTGGCTTAAAAATCTGCGTCAATAGCAGGCACTACAAGAGCACGCGTTCCCTATTTAGCTGCTGTGTTGAGGGTTCAAATTCCCATGATGATCACCAACCTTCGTTAGAAGATGGCACCCAAATAAGAGAGATACTATTGAGGTTACGTAGCACCTTACAAAAAAATAGCAGTGAATCTCTTCTATATTGTGCGCATGTATTATACAGATAACCCTCTTCTTAAAACACTATCTATTAAAAACCTCATCCAAATCCGTTGTGTAGTTTAAAAGATCTAAGCATACATAGGGACAGACAGACAGCGGAGACTTTGTTTATATACTATGTGTATTGTATATATGTTGTATATATTTTGTGATTCGGAAGGTAGAAAAAAACTCAGCGAGTTTTAATAAAAGTTTACTGTAAAAACTGTAACGACTTTTTCTTTTAGGTAACGAAGCAGTTACTAGGTCATGTCGTAGACCTTGGAATAGTAGTAATCTTGGTGACCTGAAACTGCAACATGTACTAAGTAGACCACTGGTTTTCTTGGTTCATAATGTTCCAAAATGTACCTTGGTCGAGGCAACGTGTGACCGAAATGATGGGGTATATTTGGCCCAACGTATAAGTATTGCCATTCAACGTGGCAATGCTGCCAGCATTCTGGGCACTCTGCCATCTGACAGTGGTTTGGAGCACTTGGATTTTCTGTACATCGGCTTGTGGCCGATCTGTGGTTAATAAAAGTGTTCTTTATTGCTGTAGTTGCTGTAGTATTGTTAGTTTTTTTTCTCAATAAAGGCATTTGCTATCTAATATTTTAAAAAATCTAGTATTTATTTTACCGAATCAATTTCTAAAACAAGGAATTCGGCACAAAATCTTAGATAGAATGGTCAAACTCTATCTTTCAAGATCAAGATTCTAGAGAATTGTAGTTTCGTAACTAGAAACCTATTTCCAGAAGGAAACCTCAAGATTAATCTCGATGCTTTCAGCCGCTGTAATATTTTACCTTTCTAAAGTTACTTACTTAAAAGGGCCTATTGAAGCCAATGTAACCCATTCACTGGTTTATAATCCTTAATATTTTATTATATACTAGCTTTGCCCGGTGGCTTTATTAACTGAAAAATATCTAAAGAGTTAATTTAAATTCAAAAGCATCGGATGATTCTACTAATATTATAAATCTAAAACAATGAATGTGTCAGTGTTTGTTACCATTTCACACCTAAACGGATTTACTGATTGAGCTGAAATGTGGTATATAGATAGATAGGTTAGATTCTGGTTATTTAATAACACCAACATAATATTATGCAAGATTCTGGAATAACACCAACATAAGCAACTTTTAAGCTGGTAAAACCGCTGGGTTCAGCTAGTTATGTAAGAAATTGACAAATTATTATGGGCTGGTGAATTCTTAACTTTATTCTTTCAATGATACTGGAAAATCCCACTTGATGTTATTAACCGTGTAGCGATGGCGCCGTACCGTTTCTCTAGATGTTCGGTTGTAAAATGGAGACGGCGGAATCAGATCATGCAACTCCTGGGCGCATTCACCGAAATGCACTTTGTAAAAGACCGATAAACTGGCAACCTCTTACCCATGATATAAACTCTTTCAAAACTGGAGTAGAGTGGACTGTTCATTGACAAATTCAATTATGACTGCATTGTAGGTAAAATACAAGAGTTAAATATTTAATACTAAATGTAATTGAAAACCTGTATAACTGGAGCAGGGCATTAACTTTTTAATGGAAATGGTAGCCGTGTTGCCACAAAGTTTTTGTGTAATTTGGTTTGAAAGTTCCGGACGAACACGTAATTATATTGTTGCAGCTAGCATTCTGAGGTTATGAGCGAGCTTGTGAGCTAAATTTAAATATGGGTAATTAATGAAATTGGGCGTTACTTTTGCGGAAATCCACGATAATTAAATATTAATAATTAATGTTTACATTTATTAATTTATATATAATTAGCTAAGATAAAATAAGAAACTCTTTATTGATCCACATATTTATATTATAAAGTAAATAGAAAAAAAAAGACTATTTAGATCATTAGCATCCTTTTGGAGGTTATTTTTAAAATAGCCTTTAAAGTATTCTTCTTTGTAAACAAACGTCACAATCTTATTATTAAAACACTAAAAAAACGACACGGTTCTACTCATGTAATAATTTTGTTGAGATTTTCTCAACCACGGTTTCGGATAATAACGATGTTGACTGTAAATTGTAATAAAACACTGCTGAAAAGGTACTAGAATAGATAATATAGTTATTATAAGTGGAATAACAAATAGGGACCGGCTGCTGATATTGTCTGTAACAGTAGCTTACTTTTGTTTTTGTTTTATTAGAATGAAAACACATACGATATACTCATGGGTATTCAATTCCAATGTGTCCTAAGCCCTGTACGTGACGCTGAGCGCCTGAAGTGAATTACTGTCGTACAAAATAAAATTTTTCTTTCTTCACGCTATTAAATTGTTGTTTTTGACTTTGATATGTTTGATTATTGTGTTATTTTTAACAAAGAGTAATCTGGTGTTTATCTTTTTTTCATTACAATAATTCTTCTATTGTCATTGAAATATCTTTCTCTACCTACTTTTAAAATCCTGCTTGTAAATACCGTACCTATGGTTATAGAAATTTGAGTACGTGACTTGAGTTACTAATATCATTCGTTCATTTTCAATTCACATTATGTTGATCATCCCAACAGAATGATTTCAATTTTTCAAATGCCAACCCTTTCTCAATCCAGGTTATAAAGTCTGAGCTTACGACCTGAAAGTCGATAACCCTTCGAAACCTCTCTCCAAATCTGTAATTCGGGATTACTCCAATACGGTTGAGCCAATGATCGAGATGTAAGTAGTAATCTTTACTATGGGCCGGTGATTTACCCTTTTCGAATAGGGTCAAGACTGAATGGTTTAATAGAATTGCCACGAGAACAAATGGTTGAGTGATTGTTGGTTGTAAACTTTGTTCTGATTGGACATCCTTCGAGAAAGGCATAAAAATTCTTACAAGACCAACTATAGAATTTGTTCATGATAAATTTTATGTTTATCGTCAAACCAAGTAGGTATCCTACTAAGACGATTATATAAGATGGTGTTCCATGTTGACCAGAATGTGTATTTCTATTTATTGCTACTCATTGTCATCATAAAGATCAATCTATAATACGATTTTGCAAATTAACGCGAGCGTTATCCATATTACATTTAAAAATACAGTCTAAACTCAAAGATACGGCGGCGTAAGCTCCTGATGAAGGACATCGTAATTGTCCAAAACACAGGGTTAAGCCTAGCTTCAACTTTTATATCCGTGAGTTTAGGCCGTATTTTACATAGTTAATTACCCTTTATTATATTCCCACAGCTGGGCAAAAACAGCTCCTTCCCTTTGTACTATGCATCTTTGTCCTGAGCGGATCGCCTTTAGGTCTTTCGATTGCGATTGCTGTGACGTCATCGACCCAGTGCCACTCTCTACAAATGAAATATAATGCTAATAAAGCTTTGCACCATTACTATTTTACCTTTGGTTATACCATTGACCGGTATGTATGGAGGTCCAAAGGGGAGGCCTATGTTCAGCAGTGGACGTCCTATGGCTGAGATGATAATGATGATGATACCATTGACATTATTTTAACTAATTTTCAATAGAAGAAAGATGCTGTTCTTTATTGAACGGGACCTTAAAATATCTCGTTTCCGACATTCCTAACAATTTTCTCGGAAGAGCTTAACTATTTAATTTTAACAATTCCACTTAGTACAGTTCCGATTTCTTTTCACTGTTAGTTTTCTCGAACAAGACACAGGAATTTCACTAAGAACAGCACCCTGTAATTGGTTTCTTACATATAGTTCCAGTCAATATGTCCGTGGCTTGATGGTATAGTAAGCACCCTTACTTCTCTTGACCGACGGCTAACAATTGCCCTTTTGGGAATACGGGTCGTATTGGACAGGACAGGGGCGGATTAGGGCCCTGAGGGATGACTTAATCTTTAATTTAATCTGACAATAATGTATTATAGTTCTTATTATAACACTAGGCAATGGAAGACACAAGCAGATGGCTTATCTGATTTTTTTATACAACAAAGAAGAAGAGCAAGACGCTCTCGAGGTGCACTGCGCCAACCAATCTTACTCTAAGGGTAATAAGATATTAGGACTGTTCAGCCAAGTAATTACCCTAGCTACAATGCCCTCCTACCGAAGCACAGTAATGTTTGCACATCATTGGTTAGAATAAGTGGCACTAGGGTACCCGTTGACCTCCTACGTAGCAAGTCTACCCCCGATGATGATTGAAGGTGAGCGGTTACCGCCACCTTTAGAACTAGTGGTGTTACCGACACGGTGTCGGTCATTGCCGATGTATTTTTATTGGCGGTCAAGTTAAATCTCTATACTTCACTGAACATCATGCCGAAACATGGTATAAGGTTACTAAAATTTTGTCATTGGCGCGGCGCCGGAATTCGAACTCCGTGATCCACTCCACCACTACCACAAAAATGTGCTATAAAATTGATTGCTTCTTCTTTTGATGAGATTCGTATGTATTATGTTCGTCTATACATTTTGAAACTGGCCTTATTTCTCACTTTATTTATATTTATGAAAGATCTGAGTCCGTCCCATTTCCATTATCCTTCGCGAGGCGATATTGGGTCGGACGTGTCGAGAGAAATGGACACAATCACTCGGGCGAGCTCTCTGACTACATAATATGCTTGGAAGTAACATTTTTTCTTGTTGTTGACTCGTGTTTTATGTTTGTTGCGGCGTTTGAACCACGTCGGGGTGATTGAAAGGAAATATTCAGGCTTGTCTGCAATATAAAAATTCTAGTTCTGTCAATTTTCTCTGCGTCTATTACATACTTTTTTGGAGTCTAAAATGTTTTATAATAATTTTCGTGGAATTAATATTAATTTCATTTTTATTTCTACAAATAATATGTAAAAGCATTCTAGAAAAAAAAAGTTTTAAATAAAATAAAATAACAATAACTTAAAAAATTTATTACCTACTTTACTATTTGAATTTTTAAATATCCCCAGAAGAATAAATTATGTCATAATTGGATTTTGAAGGAAAATCTCGTTCTTTTATTAATCAGACTGAAAAGGGTTTCGGGTTTGCCAAATAAACTCAACTTAAATAGATTAAACAAGGAAAGGGCAATTTTCTTAATTTCTATTCCTTTATTCAGATAACGAAGACGTACTTTTAAACTTTGAAAAATACTCGACTATGTTTTCTAACGGAACTTTAATTATAATGATAATAATATATACATTTTATACAGATTTTCAGTTTTTATATAATTTACCGGGGATAGACTTCCTTTGCAGGAAGTCGTTTAGGTGGGCACTCCAACTGTTACAGTGCCAGTTATTCTACAGCCTGAGCAGTGATGTGCAAACACATTACTGTGCTTCGGTAGGAAGGCACGTAAAATGTAGCAGCAAGTGAAATTACTGAACTAATGAGTCTTAACATCTTATGACTCTTGAGTAAGAAGCGTTACCTATAATTTCAAATCATTGTGAAATTCTAGGTAGTACTGTACAGATATTATGGGCACCGTTATCTCTTTACGTCAGGAGAGCGTCTTGCTCGTCTTCTTACTTCTTCACATAAAAAAAATATAGAGTTTGTATCTACCACTCACATATTATTATGCACATTTACAGTAAAATTCAGTTCTTCATTATAATTTAATAGATTTAACACTTATATTTTATTAACATATTCAACGCCAGCTTTTACGGAAAAAATTAAATACGCCGCTAGTTAAAGGTTAAAGACTAAAATTTATAGACAGCACATAGAAAAGTAAATAAGTAAACAAGGTAAATATGTAGTAAGTAGTTAAACTAAAATTAAAAAAAAAGGTAAAAAAATGATTTTAAGTTAAACGGTTTTATTGTAAACATGTACTAAAAGATGAAAAATAAAATCGTGAGGCACGTCAAATATTTACAATATCAGTGAAAATGTTCAAGAGATTTAAGATATTTGACGTGCCTCACGATTTTATTTTTCATCTTTTAGTACATGTTTACAATAAAACCGTTTAACTTAAAATCATTTTTTTACCTTTTTTATTTTTAGGCTTTTTAGTACAATGTATTCTACTTGTCAAGCCCTTTTATTTGATACCCATATTGATGGGATTGAAAAAAAAAGGTTATCCGCCATTTTGTAGCGGTGGCCATCTTGGATTTTGATTTTGTATAGTGCACTGCATCCTACTTATCAAGCCCATTCATTTGATACCCATATTAATGTGATTTAAAAAAAAATACGTTATCCGCCATTTTGTAGCGGCGACCATCTTGGATTTTGATTTTGTATAGTGCACTGTATCTTACTTATCAAACCCACTCATTTGATACCCATATTAATAGGATTTTAAAAAATACGTATCCGCCATTTTGTATCGGCGGCCATCTTGGATTTTGATTATGTATAGTGCAATGTATCCTACTTATCAAGCCCATTCATTTGATACCCATATTAATGGGATTTTAAAAAATACGTTTTCCACCATTTTGTAGCGGCGGCCATCTTGGATATTGATTTTGTATAGTGCACTGTATCCTACTTATCGAGCCCTTTCATTTGATACCCATATTAATGGGGTTTAAAAAAAACGTTATCCGCCATTTTGTAGCGGCGGCCATCTTGGATTTTGATTTTGTATAGTGCACTGTATCCTAATTTGACCCAAGAAAAAAGAATAAAACAAACGGAGTAAGCTAAATAAAACCGTTTTAAAAATACGTTATCCACCATTTTGTAGTGGCGGCCATCTTGGATTTTGATTTTGTATAGTGCACTGTATCCTACTTATCAAGCCCTTTCATTTGATACCCATATTAATGGTGTTAAAAAAAAAACGTTATCCGCCATTTTGTAGCGGCGGCCATCTTGGATTTACAATAATATTGAATATACATAATTGTATTGTCACCAAAACCAAAGGCGTATACCAAATTTCAGATCAATCGGTTGACAGGAAGAGGGTGAAATTTCAATTACTAAATTTGACCCAAGAAAAAAGAAAAATGAATAAAACAAACGGAGTAAGCTAAATAAAACCGTTTAAAAATGGTCAAACATTTTAAAAATATTTCCTACCTATTTTACCGGAACACAATCTTCAGTAGAGTACCTGCCGCTGAAAAGATGATAGAACCTTTTGTGCTGGAGAATCACAAAAGACACCGTACAAAAGCAAACTTGTGCGTGTCCACACGTTGTCTCACTATTGACACTTCTTGTTTAGTAAAACTAGGTCATATTTTATAATAGTGGACCCGCGCGCATTTCGTAACGCTTAATAAAAAATATTATCAGTGTTTCTCTTCTATATTATGCATGTATTATTAAATTAAACCTTCCTCTTTTATAATCACTCATTCTATTAAATTCGCATCAAAATCTGTTGCGTAGTTTTAAAGATCTATACATAGGGATAGACTGACTGGGAAGCGACTTTATTTTATACTATGCAGATAGATCGCGTAAGATGCCAAAAACGGTACCTATGTACCTATTAACTCGTACCTTGAAGATTACTAAGTTAGTAGACAACACCGCTTCACTAACACTAGGCAGACGTTCACAATGGGTTTCAATTGTACCTGTATAAAAAAAAATCGAAACGCTGTTTCCTGCATCTTTTTTTATGTGAAGAAGAACGAAGACGAGCAAGACGCTCTCCTGATGTTAAAAGATTACGCTACCCATTATGGGCACAGTACTACCTAAGATTTACAATGATGTGATGCGTGTGTGTGTGTTTTTGTATTTGATATTACGTTATCGTTTATCACATACAAACAAAGCTCAAACGGTCACTATCACATAATATCGGCCAACCGTTTCGATTCAGTAGCCAGCAGCTAAATTATTAAAGCGGCGCAATTATGGCTCTATTCTCACGAAGTTTTCTTGTCTATGTTTGAATTATTGAAAGAGTTTCCGCAGCGAAAGTGCTGGGTCATCCAATTGTGCCGGCTCGAGTATTATGCTGCTTTTAGAACTCTAGACATTTACTGGCAGACTATTTTGGTAGACGTTAGGATTTTTACAAGCATTGATGCTACTACTTTTGCTGGCTTTTATTAAATTTATTTGACTTACCTACCCTGTTTGTTTGGGTTAAAGTTAGTAATGGAAATGTTACCCTCTTACTGTTGTTTTGTTGATACTCGTAGGTTGATCTAATATTTGGTAGGAGTTTTTACCTTTTGTTCTGATCACAATAAATTTACATTCTACATCATTGTAGGTAGGTATACTATCTAAAATGGACAAAGCTACAAAATGACAGTATAGATATTTTTTCATGACTCCTCAAAATGGGTAATTCGTTACATAAAAGTTTGTTGTTTATTTTTTGTCTTTATTAGATAAAATACATAGATTTTAATTGTTTATCGATCACAAGTATTATAATTAAAGATTCATGCAGTGAAGACTCCACCATAGAAACTCACCATTTTCTATGTTGGACCCTATGAATATTATATATTTATCTTTATGAATGTTTACTTTTTCAGTGCGTTGTATTATTGAAATGTTGGTAGACGATAAACTGCTGCGTGCAAGACATCAAGACATATCAGCGTCAGGTTATGAACATAGGTAAATTGGTTGCAAGAAAGAATTGAAAACGTTCCCGAAGATATCGCGGGACATTAAACAGAACAATGTAGAGACAGGGTTATGCTGGAAATGGTGAATACGAAGCCACTTGAGCTTAAAGAGAAATTCGAAGACATGCCATATTTGCTAAGGTTTAGGTCCTTACCTATAGCTAGTCTATTTGCATGAAAATGTAGATTATGAAATACAATGCATAATATTATCTTATACCTATTATTTACTCCCTAACCATATGCGAGGGGCGTGATTACATCAGTCCGTCCTCGTTCATTCAAGGCTCGGTGAACCACGTCTGATACACCAGCTAACAATGGAGCGGAACTTTCAATGGCTTCCATAATATAGCTTGTATCATATTTCAGACGTTAGTTAGCTAATAAAGTTGTAATACTGTTAGTAGAGAGTTTAAAATGTAGTATAAGATATTTATTAAGAGGACTTAGAATTTCGACGTCTAAGTTAAGATAGAGTTACTCGATACAGTTTTTGTATTCGTTTTATGATTATGATACCATCGTATGATTTGGAATAGAATTGGATTGGATTGAATTGTATTTGGAAAGAAATAATATAATTATTATCTTTTTTGGTCCGCTGTGTTTTTTTATTGGAGTCGTCTTTTATTGTTTACATAATGTAGCTGTTTTTTTAGAAAAACTCTGTGTTAAAAGTTAAAAGCTTAACTAGTACAAATTCTGATGCAGATAAGCTAGTAGGCAATTAACTATCATTCATGCATGAGCAAATTTACTCTGTCATTGTAGATCTTCAGATCAAATCCCTTATCAACGCGAGTGACCTTGTATCAAACCGTAACTCCCAATCTATAAAGTCCATTCAACTGGAATTTCTATCAAATAACACACCACAAGGACAGTTATTTATCGCTAGAATACACACCTATAAGAGACAAAGGATAATTCTGGAACTTATCACAATGAAAAACTTTCCTAATTTGGCTCATCACGCCCACATAAACCTGGGAGTACACTACAAACCAATTTCCTTCGTGTCAATGACATACTCAACAACTAACGACATAAGTTTGATTAGCGAACTTGTGCTGATAAGGCTTGGATAGCTCTTGATTGGGTGTGAGCCCATTAATTATTCGTTGCCGTATAGACAGTGAGGTTTTCAACGCGATTAATATAAGTCGAGTGTGGAGGTTACTGGGCTGAGATTTTGGGGTTTGAGGAAAATGTTTAAGTGCTTTGTTGTTATTACAAAGTTAGATAAAGCTTTTATGGATAATGTTGTACTTAACTAGGGATAAACCCAGTGCTGAATCAAGTAATAATTTACATCTGATGTTCAAAAATTTAATAAAACAAATGGCGGCACTTGGATTAATTAATGTTTTAATACGCTAATAGGTACCTAAAAAAAGTATATAAGTAATTATATCAGTTATTCTAACCACTATAACACAAACATTAAGTTGCTTAGTTTGGGGTTAGGTGGCGCTGTGTGAAAAGATCAAGATATATATTTATTTACTAGCTGACCCGCGCGCACTTCGTAACGCGTCAATCAATTTATAATTAATTTGGTGCACCCATTTAGACATGATGGATGACTAAACCGATATTCGCTCCCGCTGTGAGTAGCGAAGAATATGGTGCAGGGTTTTTCAATGCAGTTTTGCTTCGCTACCCCAGGCAACAATTCGATTTTCTTTCCCGAAACTCAAACTATCTACACTAAGTTAGTTAAATCAGCATCAGCAGCGGTTACTTCCCATATAACCTGGAAAAACACATAGGCTACAGTACAGCAGGTAAAACCACTGTATGCATATATAAAAACTAATGTATTATCATAATTTTCAAATAAATAGCTTATAAATTTGATCTTAAAAGTCACTCATTTAATAACTGTTATGTGAATGGTATACCTATAATTAGAAAATTAATGATAAAAGATTTATATTTAAAACATAATCGAGGGGTTCTTCAACTTGTTAATTTATTCCTCTGGAACGGGTGCTTACTCATTTTGCAGTGCTTTCATCAGTAGATTCAGTAACTCATGTACATCTCCGATATGAAGAGTTATTTAAGGCTGTAAAACAAATTTTATATATTGTAGTCATCTTACTAATATTATAAATGTAAAGGTTTGTAAGAATGTGTGGATGCCAAGGTGTATGCTTGTTACTATTTCACGCCTAAGTGGGTGGACCGATTGGACTGAAACTTGGTATAGAGATAGCTTAGACCTTGGAATAACACATAGGCTATAAGTACAGTGGGTAAAACCACTGGACGCAGCTAGTCCTATCATAATATAATATTGTAGGTAACATTTTAAGATAAATTAAATCTAATAACAGTTTGCATTATAAACAGTGAGACAATTGGCTGTCTAATTTTACTGTAGTTTGGTTCTTTACACCTATTGGGTATAATAGATGGACCGATTCAGCTAACCATCATATAGAGATAGCTTAAGACATTGATATAACATACAGACAGGCAAGCTAGTCTTACTACATAATAAATTTGTAAGAATGTATACATGTCTGGATGAATGTTTGTTACTCTTTCACTCCTAAACAGGCGGACCGATTGAGCTGAAATTTGGTATAGAGATAGCTTAGACCCTAGAATAACACAAAGGTACAGCGGGTAAAACTGCTGGGTGCATAGTATTATTACATTAATGAAAATAATATTTTTTACATCAATGGAATTAAGAGTAAGTACCTATAGTAGGTAACTCTATAGGCAAACAGTTGTACAAACCTTTTCTTTGATAGTCTTCAAATTATAAAAGTGTGACGCGTAACCGTGACGCGTAACCGAAAAAATGTGACGGTAAATTTTTTCCAACGCCGATAAAGAAGTTTCACTTCAATAATATTTATCCTTTCATAGACTGTTTTCTTTTTCTCGTTTCATTTTTTGTGTATGTACAAACTGAAAAGAAGTTATAATTCATTAATCTAATTTGTCAATGGAATATTTTTGAAATATTTAACTAATAGGTATCTAACTTTATAATAATAAAACTTACCTATGTCAAAAATCGAAATAAATAAACATAACCTAAAAAATTTCACTTAGATACGCTAAAATTTTAGCCCTTTTGCCCCATGACAAAAAACAATTTATAATAATTATCTAAATAATTATGTATTAGTATTTTGTGAAACCTAAAAGATAAAAGAACACTCAATCATTCACAAAATATTATTCAAATTACAAACTTCAAACGATGCTTCAAACTAATTATTATTATTGACCGGAGTTGAGAGGTGTTGCCAGCAGCGAAAGTTAAAAACCGGGCAGTAACACTCAAAAAACGCGGATTTATCTTACTAATATTATAAACGTGAAAGTTTTGTAAGAATGGATGTCTGGATGTGTGTTTGTTACTTTTTCACGCCTAAACGGGTGGACCGATTGAGCTGAAATTTGGTATAGAGATAACTTAGACACTGGAATAACACAACGGTTATAGGACAACGGGTAAAACCGCTGGGCACAGCTAGTAGTATATAAAATATCAAATTGTTTTTATCTGACTACGAAAGGTGTGCGTACAATGCGCTCTTTTCACAAACGGCCACCGCTTATTTGCATGCGTGAAATGTGTAGAAATACACCTCAGACTGATTGTCAAGACTTTATATCAGTAATCAAGTACTTATTTAATGACTTAATATTATTGAAACTTATTGAATAAATGTCTTATTACATTTTTATCATATAAGGTATAGATGCATTAAAATAACAAAAAAATAAAGAGAATTAAAAAATAATAATGTGAAAAAGTCTTATCCGGCGCATCGCCGGCCGCTCCCGTGGCACGCTCGCTTCGCTCGCTCGGCTCGCGCATTGCGGTCACTGTTCGAACCTAACCTAACCAACTGATGTTGCAATTCCCTAAACTCAATTACCATCGGTCATCATGATTGGCCGAGTGTTTTACAATAATACAAATTTACATTTAAAAAATCAGTCACTAAGAGTGCTCAATTTACATTATAGCCACAGAACCAATCATAGGCAGATTTAAGGGCCCCCCCCCTTAAGATGGCCCTGGTTAAGATTTTATTTTTTTTCTCGGCGCTCGCAACACGCTGCTCGCGTAATTATTATTAAGGGTATTTGAACTTTCTAACTGTTCAGAGTAAGCTAAACACACACTTTTCGTAGTAAAAATTATAATATGCCCGTCTGCACCTTGCCCCCCCCAGGACCAAATCCTGGATCCGCCCTTGGAACCGATGAAGGTATAATAATATTCTGCAGACGTTCGCCGTATACCAATTTCCATAGACACCCTAGCGTTTTCACGTGTAGAATAACCTCCAAATACTTTCACTTTTTCATTGCTCTCGTTTATTAATCATTACAATAAATAATAATTGGAAATAAAGCTTTTTATATATCACATTTTTTTTCCAAAATGTCCGAATTTTCACTGTTTTTAAAGTTTTGTTTTTGTATGACAGAATTAGCTGTCGACGCCATTTTTGTTTTTATGAAGTTTTGTTGTTAGAAATTGAACTAAATATTTGCAATGAGCCGCGGCGGGTTGCAAGCGGCCAATTGAATCGACAATAAGATAATGCGGCTTTTTATATAATGGCTAAATAATTAAAATTTCTCCTTAAGCGTATTTTTAAACATTTTGCGCTTGCAAACGGCGGCTGTTTTGTGTAACGGATAATTTTGTGATTCAGTGGCGACATTTAGATTTTGAGTCCTCGTAATTTCACATAATAATAGTTAATTTCTTAATAATTAAATACGTAGTGTAGCGCACATCAATCAATATTAATAAAACCAGTACGCTTCAAAGTTTACGCGTCGTGAAACTAGATGGCGCACCAAATCGAGAGCCGTTTCCCTAGATCGCGCTGACGAGATTCTCCGCATTCAGGACCAATGTTTTACTGTGACCCGTACTAATTAATTCCAATTCCAATCCTAGCAGTAGCGAAGCATTGGTCAGTTGCGTCCTTTAGGGGAACGACTGCACTGAACTTCACTCTCTAAGAAAACCGTTAATTGTAAGGGGCCTTGCACACCACGACCTTCGTCCTTGCGGGGAAAAGGCACTGTGGGGTCAAGCCTCCCGGTATACGTCATACCCATTGTTATACACCCACTGAGTAATTACGTAATAAACGTCTGATTACATAACTTCACGTCGTTGTTTCTCTCCCCGCGCGGCGTCAACCACGTCGTTCCCGCAACCTTCTCTACAAACTGGCGCACAACGTGAGGCTGAAGAGCCACGGGCCGACGTACGTCACGCTCAGCGGAAGGATTACGACGACTCCAGTGAAGCAGTCATCGGCAGCACGTAAAATGCTTAGTGAAGAACAGTTCGAAAAGCTGTTGGCACGATGTGTCCCTCAGAGACATGGGTCATTTGCAACCTGCACGTCCACCTACGATGGCAAAAAGGACACCGAAGTTGTAGAAGCGTTTCTGGCCGCAGCTGATGTTTTCAAGGAAATCGAGAAGATCACGGACCAAGAAGCTTTGATGGGTGTGCCATTGCTCCTCAGAGGCGATGCAGCAGTCTGGTGGCAAGGTACTAAAACCCAAGTCGACTCATGGGGCGAATTCAGGGATCGTCTTCGTCATGCCTTCGCACCCAAAAAGCCGGCATATATAATATATCAGGAGATTGTTCAGGAGAAGCAGCCGAACAACACTCCTACCGCAAGATTTGTGGCACATAAGCGCATGCTGTTCGCCCAACTGCCACCTCCTGCGCTGCCAGAATCTCATCAGTTGGACATGATCTATGGCCAACTCAGCCACAAACTTCGTGAGAAGATCCCTCGCAATTCTTTATCCAGCTACGACGAGTTACTGGAAGTTGCCCGGGGCATTGAACAACTGTGGATGGATGAATCACCAGCCACAGTACGAGCTAATGGAGAGGACTCGAAGCTCAAGTTAAAACGAGAATCCAGAACAAAGTGCGGATATTGCCATTACTCTGGGCACACCACGGAGGAATGCCGAAAGCGCAAACAGAAGGAGCCCGAGGCACGGGGGAAAACCGCGGCGCCGGAAATTCAGCGCCCTACCACTTCTGCACCGCAAGCTCCTCCCGCGCCCAAACCGACCGTGGCTTGCTATGGATGTGGCGCACCGGGAGTGGTGCGCAGCAACTGCTCCACATGTTCTGGAACCACTCACTCTAAAGTCCGATCCAGTGACTTGGGATTTTGCCCTGTCGACATAACCGTCGCGAAAGCCAAGCGCCCTATTGTCTTCATAGAGATTGATGGAGTAATGGGGACAGCCTATGTGGACACCTGCGCCAAAATAAGCGTGGCCTCCTACGAACTGTACCTACAATTAGCAAAGAAAGGTCATAAGTTTGGGGAGGAAGTGGTGAACATTATACTGGCAGACGGCATCCCCAAGAAACAGCGTGTTTTAAAAACTATAGTCCCTGTAAAACTAGAGAACAGGACCATAGAAACACCATTTATAGTCCTGCCCGAGTCCAAGGACAACCGGACCCTCCTTGGAATAGGATTTCTGCAGGCAGCCGAAATCATATTGGACATCGGTCAGTTCACTTGGTGGTTCGTGAATGACTCATCGGTGTATGAGCTCTACAAAGAAGACTTTGTGTCCTTTAATCGGGAAGATGATCCACTCAGATTGGGCAATGCTAGTGTCCACGTGCTACCTTTGTCGCCTCCTACAACACCAACGGACAATCGTAGCCCTCCGAAGAGTAGCTTCACTTACAAGCTCAAGCCACTGCTATTGACACCGCCCAAGAAACCTCGGATGCTCTTTGATGGATATGTTCCTGCTTTCACCGAATTCATGATTAAGGACGCAGTCCAAAACATTGAAGAGGCTGAGGTCGAGTTGTCTCCCCAATCTCAGTCACTCTTCCCTGATGTGAGCTTGTGTGGTGTCGATCTGCTTACAGATCAACAAGTAAAACTATTGAATAAAGTACTGTCAGAGTATGAAGCTGTTTTTACTGGTAATGCTAGACCATCCTTGTTAGGCGAACATTGCATTGTCCCTACAAGTGATATTCTGGTAGCTCAACCGCTTTTCAAGCTTATCAAGAAACAGGAACCATGGGTTTGGAACAGTGACCAGGAGACTGCCTACGCTACTCATAAGACACTGTTGACTACTGCTCCAGTGTTATGGCAGACTGATGAAACAAAGCCTTATGTCAAAGAAACCAATGCAAGCAACTATGCTTTGGGAGTAGTTCTCGTCCAGGGGGAGAGGGACGAGGAACATCCCATTAATTATGAAAGCCAAGAGGTACTAGCTGATACTCTTGTCAAAGCCAAAGAGGTTCAAGAAATGAAGGAAGAACCCCGGAAACAATACGTCGACCAGCATTGTCGACCGCAACTACAGTTCCAACCCGGCGACGAGGCCGCTCCGCCTGGACTGTATTACGTTTCCGCTCTAACTTCATATCGTCGTAACGATCGAGCTCCACTGCCTGAACCCGTTCAGCCCATCCGTCGCCAAGGTCGACCCAGGAAGAAGTTGAAGACCTGCAAGCCCAAAAATTCAGAGAAGCAAGGGCGAGCACGTCCTGAAAGCAACACTAATCACCACTTTTTACAGTCCTCCTTGCCGAGACGTCTATCGGGGACTGAGGGGGAGATTGTAGCGCACATCAATCAATATTAATAAAACCAGTACGCTTCAAAGTTTACGCGTCGTGAAACTAGATGGCGCACCAAATCGAGAGCCGTTTCCCTAGATCGCGCTGACGAGATTCTCCGCATTCAGGACCAATGTTTTACTGTGACCCGTACTAATTAATTTCAATTCCAATCCTAGCAGTAGCGAAGCATTGGTCAGTTGCGTCCTTTAGGGGAACGACTGCACTGAACTTCACTCTCTAAGAAAACCGTTAATTGTAAGGGGCCTTGCACACCACGACCTTCGTCCTTGCGGGGAAAAGGCACTGTGGGGTCAAGCCTCCCGGTATACGTCATACCCATTGTTATACACCCACTGAGTAATTACGTAATAAACGTCTGATTACATAACTTCACGTCGTTGTTTCTCTCCCCGCGCGGCGTCAACCACGTCGTTCCCGCAACCTTCTCTACAGTAGTTATTTTTTAATCTTACAAAGAAAAATTATTTAGGATATACAGTTATTATTATAATCGAATAAATTAAATTTAGTTCCGCTAAATGCCGCGGATAAAAAAAAAGCAAAAAAGCGCTATGATCTGGCAACACTAAAGCAATACATATAAATACAAACTTTTATTTTCAAACTACATTTATTTTTGCATCATTATTTATTATAATTATAATTTAATTATGCTTGTGTTCTATTCTACACGGTACTTAATAATAAACACTACTTAAAACACGCATCAACCCTATTCAAACGATCGGTTATTTTTCAGCATTTTATATGTGAATCTTTAGATTGATATATTTTTTTTATTAATGAACCGATTTAAATAAAACCAATACCAGGTTAATTGTAGAGAAAAATACGAACGATTTTATCTAAGAGATTTCCTAAGACATTACAGTTCCATTATTTTCAGTGGCGCTACTTTGTATGAAAAATAATGAATTTTAAATGAATTTCTATTTATCTTCAGATGATTTAACATGTTTTAGAAATTAAAAATAAGCAGCAAAAAGATACTTTTTACTGATATTTAGACGCGTCATGCGCACATTAGATTAGTTCCATTATTTTCCGCTGGCGCTGGAAATAAGTTACATTTACTAATTTAAATGAATTTTAATTTGTTAACTGATGATTTTACATGGTTTAGAAATTAAAAATAAGGTGCAAAATGTACTATATTTACCCTATTACTATATTTACGTTCGTCGTGCATCATCAGACCTTGTTTACTATATAGCATCAAAGTACTCGTCAAGACGAATCAAATGAGCCCAAACTCGATGGAGTTTTGTCTTTTAATCACGGAGTTCCTATGGTCACCTTCTAGCTCCATCATTAGATCCTGGTTACTATATAGTATTAAAGTACTCGTCAAGACGAATCAAATGAGCCCAAACTCGATGAGGTTTTGTCTTTTGATTACGCGGTTCCTATGACTTCCATTCTTGTTTATTAGCATTTTATATGCGAATCTTTAGATTGATATAACTCTTTTATTTATGAACCGATTTGACTAAAACCAACACTAAGTTTCAAGTAGAGAAAACTGCAACGTATTAGTGAAAATTTTATTCAAATCGGTGGTGTTGTTTAACCACACCAGTGACACAAACTATTTACAAATTTAGCCCAAATTAAACTAAAGGTCAACCACAAGTTTACAGCCACATCGATAGATGGCGTCTGTAGCGTTTTTGGCACTATTTTTTTTTGAATTGAGTTTACTTTATATTCTATTACTTTTATTTAGAATTTTTGATGTAAATTGGGGGCAATGTGTCCGATATAAATGATTATTATTTATTTTATCATTTTACTTTACGTTTCCCTTGGAAAAATTGACAAAATGTTTTACGAATTAGATCGCGCAAGCGACTTTTTCGCGTCGTTTTGTACATATGCGTATTTTCACGATTCGTCTTAGTAAAGGATCACAATGAATGGGGAGAAATTTCCATTCTTATTATATGTATGGATTTACCTATTTAAATAATAATATTAGTTTTTTACTATTAAATTATGCGACTACATCGCAGCAGCAGCTGTACTCACGTATTACTTTAATTAAGTTATCTTAACCACTGCTTCAACAATAGGGATGTTGACTAATTTTTGGAATTGCTTTTATATGATAGATAGACCCATTTCATAAACGTATATCATATTTTTACGCAAAAATATATGAAATTTCAATATAAAAATACGTAAATAATAAAACCAGTCAAGTACGAGTAGGACTCGAGCACCGAGGGTTCCGTACAAACCCGTAGGTTTGTACGGAACCCTAAGGAAAAGTGGGTATAAAATTTTATATTGTAGGTTTTGATTCCCTTGCGAGTACTTGCGAGTTTAAAAATGCGGGTAAAATTGCTGTTTCTTTTGAATGCGTTGACATAGAGGTTTGATTTTATTACAGTTTAAAGGTATTATAAACTTTAGCATTTGATATGACTTTCAGTTTAATACCTGCACGCGTTCATGAGGAATGAGGTAGTAAGTATGAAATTATGAAAAATATTTTTTTATATGATGTAACAAAAAATTTACAGTTTTCGCAATTTTTCCTTTATCTGTGCTCTAAGGAATTGCTTTTTACCAAATTTAAAGATTCTACGTTCACGGCAAGTACCCTGTAGGTTTTGGTTTTTTGAGAGTAGTTGAGAATTTAAAATTGCGGCTAAAATTGCTGTTTCTTTTGAATGCGTTAACATAGAGGTTTGATTTTATTACAGTTTAAAGGTATTATAGATTTGAGTATTTGATATAAATTTCAATTTAATACGTTTACGCGTTCATGAGAAAAGGGGTAGTAAGTATGAAATTATGAAAAATATTTTTTTATATGATGTAACAAAAAATTTACAGTTTTCGCAATTTTTCCTTTATCTGTGCTCTAAGGAATAGCTTTATACCAAATTTCAAGATTCTACGTTCACGGCAAGTACCCTGTAGGTTTTGGTTTTTTGAGAGTAGTTGAGAATTTAAAATTGCGGCTAAAATTGCTGTTTCTTTTGAATGCGTTAACATAGAGGCTTGATTTTATTACAGTTTAAAGGTATTATAGATTTGAGTATTTGATATGAATTTCAATTTAATACGTTTACGCGTTCATGAGAAAAAGGGTAGTAGGTATAAAATAATACAAAAAAATTTTTTCATATGATGCAAATAAAAATTTATAGTTTTTGCAATTTTTCCTTTATTTGTGCTCTAAACACCTTAGACCGCTTCGTGCCAAATTTCAAGGTTCTGAGTTCACGGGAAGTGCCCCGTAGGTTTTGATTTATTTGGGAATGTCGTAAATTTGCTGAAATTAGCGACATATTCGACTATATCTTTTGATTGCGTTGGCCTAGAAGTTTGAAATTTTCACAGCTCTAAGAAGCAATAGACTTTAGTATTTTTTATAAATTTCAGCTTGTTACCTCCACGCGTTCCTAAGAAAAAGGGTCTTGACAGACAGACAGACAGACAGACAGACAGACAGACAGACAGACAGACAGACAGACAGACAGACAGACAGACAGACAGACAGACGGACGGACGGACGGACGGACAACAAAGTGATCCTATAAGGGTTCCGTTTTTTCCTTTTGAGGTACGGAACCCTAAAAATGATTTTTTAAATACTGCCTAAAACGTTTCGAACTGTCATCTGACAGCGCGTGACG
Organism: Hemithea aestivaria; assembly: GCA_947507615.1. Taxonomy (NCBI): domain Eukaryota; kingdom Metazoa; phylum Arthropoda; class Insecta; order Lepidoptera; family Geometridae; genus Hemithea; species Hemithea aestivaria. The sequence goes on from OX382335.1 coordinate 11,809,440, forward strand.
TCATACCACTGGCTGGTCCTTACGCTTCCTATTAAATATTCCTGATTTCGACAAATTTTAATTATTTATAACTTAAAAACCACTGAACCGATTTTGATGCAACTTATGCTGTGCCCTTAGTTGGAGCATACTTAAACCAAAAATAAAGTCAATAACCAAAATGAATCTTATATTTTCAGAGAGACATTTTAGTTATTGACTTTATTTTTGGTTTAAGTATGGACCAACTAAGGGCACAGTATAATTTGCATCAAAATCGGTTCAGTGGTTTTTATGTTATGAATAATTAAAATGTGTCGAAATCAGGAACATTTCATAGGAAGCGTAAGGTCCAGCCAATGGTGTGACGTCACGCGCTCTGATTGGCATTCGCATTCGCGTAATAATAAGTATTTTTTTTTGAAATTAAAATTGATTTTATTCAATTTTGGCTTGTAAATAGATCCTTAAAATGTGATTTTAGGTTTTTAAATACTGTCTTTTATGTGAAAAACATAACTTTATATCAATTCGTAACATGTGTCAACATCCCTATTACCTACAATGTTAATCTTTCATCTTTGTAAATAAACGGTATAAACTCACTTGTATTTACTAAGCAGGGCGCGGAGGCCTGTGTGTAACCGCAGCTACTCCCTAAAGAAGATCCTCGTACAGGATCGAAACGGTCGGCACGAAGCCGAAGTAAACAAGTGAGTTATGCCGTTTATTCACAAAGATCTAAACACTCACGTATCGTTTAGTCTAAAAATAGATGTTCATCTTTAGTAGATAATCCAAAATTTATACGCGAGTGCGAATACAGCCCTGTTTTATTTGTAATGGTACTCACGGTAGTTTAATGGTTAGTTTAATTTAATTTAATGTAATTTAATATTATGTAACTTGTTACAGAAGCAGCATGGCATGAGCGGTCGGGTGGGCGCGACATGCGGCGCGCGCCGCCCGCGCACCTCGCCGCCGCCGTCGCTCTTATACTCTCACTGCTGCTGCGTCTTGTCCACGCCGGTGAGTTAACATTTACAACTAGCACTATACGTACACAAGTACCACTCTAGTGCTGTCCAAACAATGGCACACCTCCTCATATGCCCTAACTGCCCCACAACTACAAATACTACTAGCGCGATACTGGATAAAACAGCTCTGACATAATATTATAATAATTTATTATTAAACAAAAGCATTTTAAGTTATGTATTGTTTGAGAAATTGCTGCATCATAGCGTACATAGCGTATGACAAGTGGGGCTGGAGCTTAGATAAGCTTAGATATACAACGTCGAAAAATTGTACTGAGATGACAGTCTTTATCGTTCGTTTATCCATGGTCCATGACTGTAATCTCTGTACATTTGTTTAGCGTGGACGGTAACCACCGGTACCATGGTAACTATCTGGCGGGTCTTAAACTTTTGCGTTGCGTCGGTGTCATAAATAAAAATACCACAGCACTCGGGACAATGTTTCAGTTTTCTCTAATAGGTATAAGTGACTGTCTAAACTTAACTACATAAAAAATTACATACATTAGTAACTTTAATTTGTATGCTCCAGAACACTATATGAGATGAAAGTTGGTTTTGTTACTTTTGCTTATTTAGGTATGTACTCCGAGTTTTGTTTATACTATTTTAATCTGTATAAACTTTTTGTTTTGATATAACGTAAAGGAAAACGTGCCTAATGACTGACTGACATAAGACGAAAATTACTGATAGAGGGTATCTCCTATGCTTCGAAATCCTTAAGCCTTGCATCTCTGTCCTGATATTAATAGATGTTGTAGATGTTACCCAACATGTGACCTACCAAAAGATTTTCTGTAAAACCTGTTTCAGAGTTACTGTTAATGCAGTAAAAGTAAAGTAATTTAAATTTGTTGTAATGTGTGTGTAAGTATGTGTATTGTATTTTTTATTTTTTATCTGGAAAAGTTTATTATTTTTTCTTAACTTTGTTATAATAACAAAAGTGTAAAATTTTTACGTGGATTTTTTTTACAAAAATAACAATATTATGTCATTCAGCATTTTACAATTTCTTCCCAGCATCTGCAACTTTTATATCAGACTTTATGCCAAGTACATAACCAGTAATGTTAAGCCCACTAAAGAACATCAGTCAAAATCTCGCATAATACAGCGGTAGCCATAAACATAAGTCGAGACCTTTTCAAAAGCTTGTCATCGTAACACTTGGAATATTACACACAGAAATAAATTTTGGCGCGGCTTAACTCCATCCTGCTTAACAATTTATCGCGTTAAGCGGTTGGAATTTTTATAGGCTAAGCTCAAAAAGGTCCTCACTTAGTTTAAATGAAAATGGGTAGTAACTACATCGGCCCTGGGGAATGTACACAAACAATGGATTTGCGCGCCTGAAATTGAAGTCAGAATTTAGTGATATTTTAAATGATCCAGCCAAATTGTATTTGTAATGGATTTGTGACAGTATAAAGTTGAATAGAATAACTCTCTATGCCAAGTTAAAAGAAACAGTTATATTTTTTTGGAACTAGAATTAACTGGCCGGTAGTTTCGTAAAAAGCTATTTCTATCTTTAACTTAAAAAAGAAAAAAATTGGAAGTAATTTTGGGAACATGTCGTATAGCGGCGATGTGCAACAATAACTTTGAAATAACTACATTGTATGTCTATAACAATATTTAAAGTGAAATTAATTTTGAAAAAAAGAATAACATACGTAGTTGGTATTATACACATATTACATACACAGGTATTATACATTTAAATGGTAATGTTTATTATACAATACCATAAAAAATAAAGAACCAAACTTCGCTTTATTCCAGTCTGTGTAAATAAATTTCAGTTACATTTCCCGCGTATTATTGATCCATCATCCATCCATTACTGAAACAATCAAAGGCTAAGTGAGATTGAATCGAACGCTGCGTAAATTTATCAGCTTTGTACAAATTCGGGAACCGACCGAATTCATAGTATAATAACCGGGGGTAGACTTCCTTTGCAGGAGGTCGTCTAGGTGGGTACCCCAACAGTGCCAGTTGTTCTACCGCCTGAGCAGTGATGTGCAAACATTACTGTGCTCCGGTAGGAGGGCACTGTAGCTCGTGAAATTACTGGGCTAAAGAGTCTTAACATCTTATGACTCTTGAGTAAGAAGCGTTGATGCAGTGCTCCTAGAATTTCACATAATTGTGAAATCCTAGGATACACTGTACTGATTATGGGCAGCCGTTATCTCTTAACATCAGGAGAGCGTCTTGCTCGTCTTCTACTTCATAACATAAAAAAATAATAATAATAATAAATATATACCGTCACTATAATAATAATAATTGGAATTTATAATCCAACAGAGGCTACTCTAATTACATTTTCAGAATCAAATCACAAATAGGTTGTATGGCCAACCTATACGTTAGAGTTTCAAAAAGCCCGGGTTTGACCCGTGTTTATGAGCGACATATTCATAATTCATAATCTTTATTTGCTTATACGTCATGGTATTTCAGATGGTACAGTAAACTGTACTAAAGTATTAAGTGCTGAGACATGTTGAGCCAATTATAATAAAAGCATGCAAATGTAAACATAAAAAAAACTATTTTCTAATATAAAACTATTTTCCGAAACACGGTAGCGTCCAAGCGAAAATCTTTGCCACACTGAGATTTGAACCGAAGACCTCCAGCTTATAAGCCGGACCAACGACCACTGACGCTACAAACACGACGCTATATATAACACGAGCCTCCAGTCTCCACTTTAACTATTCGTTTTGCAGCAGTTTAGGAAGAGTGTTTCTACTAAGTTTCCTTTTTAACCAACTCTTCCTTCCAGGTTCAATGGGCCCCGGAGTGCCAGAGAACATAACAGTGACGTTCCTCAACCCGACCACGGTGAGGGTCTCGTGGTCGACCACGGCCGAGCTGGTCGAAAAGTATGACGTAACCTACAAGCCTTCTGACGCCAGGTAAGTTTGGCGTATGCTTCAATGTAAGGCTGTCTGTACGCTCTGTGCTTTTTATGTTTTGGTTTTGATAGGAATCTTAGAAATGTAGGTTACTTTTACTCGTAGAACAAAGTTTAAGTAGGTAGGTAAATCCAAACATTTTCTCTGTCTTCTCGCAAAACACTCAGCGCCGCAGTCTCAAATTTTCAAATAAAACATCTACTAGACTGGATAAACTTGACCTAGTCATGTTATGCGATTTGATACCTGTGCCAATAATACATCACCATAACTCATATTTTTTTATAGGTACAATTTTTTTTGGTTATCTTTTTATTGTGATTGTGAAAAAAAGGAATTCATTTTTTCATTCGTGAATCATGAAAAAAAGGAATTCATTTTTTTGAGTAGAATATAAAATTTTTCTTAGTACGGATAGATTATAATACGGAAGTTCGTATGATAATTTTATTAGCTTTACCAAAAATCTAGATTGTAGGCGTATCTAGAAATCAGTAAGAAGGCTTAAAGTCACTTTAAGAGTTTCAAACTATTGACGCAACAATGCTTGATGTTCGCTTAATAGCTTTCTATGTTAGCTTATGTAAAACAAATACTAAATCGCAAAGATTAATAAATTTTAATGATTATTGGTTCTAATTTGACTTGACTTTATATCTAACATTGTGGCTATAAATAGGTTGAATTTCAGCTCAATATGTACGTACATTGGGCTGAGATTTGACAAGAATATAAATAAGATCATTTTTCACCAACCGATTTTTCTGTTGATTTCTGAGTATTAATTTCAACCTAATCAGTAGTGTTGGATGAGGTTGCGATTTAACAATTATTATAATTTATTTATATTGTCCCTCATCAGAAATAGTTTTTCCATCGCATGGATACAACAACTTTTAATTGTCTAAAAACTGAGTAGGTTCATCTCAGATTGGACTGAGATTTGACAATAAATACATGGGTTACTAAAACTATATTTTATAATATTTGCATCATATACAACTGCTGTTTACATAATTAATTAAGAAACAAAGAGCTCTGACGCAATTTGTAAACGTCAACAACACGTTGCTATTGAATTTTTCATCCAAAAACCAGGGAGAGGTGCTATAAAAACCAACATGACTTTATAATATTCAAAACAATGCGTGACTCGGCTTAACTAAGAAAGCTCGGATCAGGCGTGTTTAGTCACATTCGCAACGTAACATTTAGACGCAAAATGTAATTGTCGCACATCGTCACAGTAGCAAAATGTCACAAGAGCAAATTGTCACAGTAGCAAAACGTGACAATAGCAAAATTGCATCATTAGAAACTCCTAGTTTCATAATATTTTTACACTAAACGATTTGTGAGTATTTAGATATTTATTTTTTTGTGTGGAGAAGTAAGAAGACGAGCAAGACGCTCTCCTGATGTTAAGAGATAACGCTGCCCATAATCAGTACAGTGCTACCCAGAATTTCACAATTATGTGCAATTCTAGGTGCACTGCACCAACGCTTCTTGCTCAAGAGTCATAAGATGTTAAGACTCTTTAGCCCAGTAATTTCACTAGCTACAGTGCTCTCCTACCGAAGCACAGTAATGTTTGCATATTACTGCTCAGGCGGTAGAATAACTGGCACTGTTGGGGTACCCACCTAGACGACCTCCTGCAAAGGAAGTCTACCCCCGGTAAATCTTGATAAATAAACGGCAAAAACTCACTTGTACTCGTATTTACTTCGGTTTCGTGCCGGTCGTTTCTCAAGTGAGTTAATGCCATTTATCTACAAAGATGAACCCAAGTTTCAAACATTATTTTTTAAAATTTTGCTTCCATGACGATATCCTACAGTGACAATTTACTATTGTGACAAATTGTTAGTATGACAATTTGCGACTGTGTGAAATTGCTACTGTGAAATTTTGCTACTATGACAATCTGCAATATTTATAATGGCAATTTGAGAATGTGACCAAACACGCCTGATCCGAGAGAGGAAATGGCCATCATAAACAAAGGGAAGTGAGACCATACCGTTGGTGAGATTTTTCGCAATTTCAGCTCTTTATAAATGAAAAGGATGTGTTGTGTTTTATCTGGGTTACCTTATGTTGGAATGAGATGAAAGGAAACTTTATGGGAAACATTCTTTTGGAAATATTTTGTGAATTGAAAGAAAAGAGAAAAGTTAACTTAGATATATTGTAAACATCATTCATATAAGTACTTATTTTAGACAACTACGACTACAAAAAAAACATTAAAATATTTCTGTCTTAAACTTTCGCGATTTGAACTCATGGTAATTTTATTTTCTGTATTGATTGATTGGTTAATATTTTAATCTTTATTGTTAATGTTAATAATATACAGCTCAAAAAGAATTTTTCTTCTAACACGTTGGCTGTGGTCGTTACTTTACTTAAATTTAGGCAAAAAAAAAGTTGACAAAATATGTTCAGTAGTTTAGACTGAAAAAGGTAATGAACACATGAATGTATGTAAAAATTCAAAGGTTTCTTAGAAGAGAGACGATATAGTCAAAACAACCTGAAATCTTTTCATTAAAAGAGCATTATAAACTTTAAAGTAGGTCCTAATTACTTTTGTGGACCTCATCAGAGTTGGCGAAATTCAATAGAATTTCCGATGTTTATTCTGAACATAAAACTCATGCAATTCAGCTGAAAGTTTAATTTGTTGTCATAATTTTGAGAGCGAATGATTCAAATTTATTTGCTTTATAATTTCGGGTAATCAAATTTTGCTATAACTTTTAAGTATATGAGAGCAATTACGTAGCTTTTCAAATCTTTTAATATTGTATAAAAAACAAGTTGAATTACAAAGTATTTTCAGACCCAAATATTCACAAAATAATCAAAAAGATCAGTCAAGCGTTTTAAAATTTAGCGAATTCTGTAACACGATTTTTTTAAACTGATACTTCTATTTCTGTTGCTAACTATTACAATCAATTTTAAAGCGGTAGGTTCAAATAAAGGTTAGACAAGTGTGTGATACAACAGACATAATATTATATTCCAAAATTTACCTGAGCGCTTGGTCGAGGCAACGTGTGACCAAAATGCTGGGGTATATTTGGCCCAACGTATAAGTATTGCTATTCAACGTGGGAATGCTGCCAGCATTCTGGGCATTCTGCCATTTGCCATTGGTTTGGAGCACTTGAATTTTCTGTAGATAGGGTTGTGGCCGATCTGTGGTTAAAAAAAGTATTCCTTGCTGCTGTAGTATTGTTAGTTTGTTTTTTTTTTTAAATAAGGGCATTTGGCACACCTTAAGAAAGCAGAAATAATATGTTCTTCTTTGTGGGTTCATTCTTGACAGAGTGGTCGTGGTCGTTAGGACGTCTGGGATGTGACCCGTTTCACAATATGTCTCCACTAGTCTTTTTCTGCAGCCTTCTTCGAACACTCGTGTAATTGACTGCCCACGGCCGCTTTCACTTGGCCACTCCACCGCACTGGAGATCTGCCGCGTGGTCTAGTTCCCTCTACTCGCCCTTCTACTACCAGGCGATCGATAGATGGGCCGTCACGGCGCGATATATATCCGAAGAATGTGAGAATGCGGGCTCGTAACAGATGACAATCGCTGCTTGATGCCAAGCTCTTAGAGTATGGAAGCATTATTATGTTCATTCTTATGTTAGGTAGGAGTGCTTCGGCGTACTCGCTGCCCCGGCATTATGGCGTCCCGCAGAAACACACCCAGGTTTTTTAGTAAGTATCCCCGCCGCGCCCATCTTCGGCGGGGGAGTCCCATATACCGCCCCGCGCTCCTCGGGGTGGGGTGATGATGCGTAACGGATTTTTACTGGGTAAAAAAGGTCTCATATTATGCTTATTCATTTTCCCAAACCAAATTGAAATATGATTTATGATATTGAGCAAAGGTTAATACGTGACTCACGAGTTTCTCGCATTGAAAATCCTACGTACAAACACCTACTGTAGGGTAAAAGTCTGAGCAAAATACAATTTACCTGTCAGTTGAAGATATACGAGAGGTAATATAAATACTCATTTAAATATTTATGACGCCTCGAAAGTAATTGTGTGGATTATCTCGCAGCTATTAAACTTTCATTTTATTCATGCTCAGAACTTTTATCTCGTATTCGCTACAAACTTTCTAACAAATTGTATGTACATTTGAAAAATGACGTCGCCTCGCTGAGTCACTTTGGGATGATAAATCTAGATACAGATATAGGAGAGGTAGACTTTATTCCCTATTCGCTTTGGATGCTTTTACTCATAGTTGGGTATCTAGTTTTACTTAAAATGTGCACTGTGATATTATATTAAGTAAAATACATTTTCAACAGCTTAATATTTGTGCACCGGACTACCGATAGAGTATTTGTGACACTTTTTCTTGTATTACCATATTTCGTACCTACAATACTCTTACAAATAAATACATTTTACTTTATACTTTCAACAGTAACTAATCATGATCGTAGCATAGTCGTAGCGGGTCTACGTTTTGTAGACTTTCGTAGCACGGTCTACAGGTTACAGCCTTACTTCAATGACTTTTAATAATGAATTAATGGAATTAAGCATTACTTTGCGTAAACCCATGAAAGTTATTAGTTAGATATGTAAATAAATAATTGTGTATTATTGTTTTAAACATTTTAAATTTATGTGACCTATTTATTACACAAAATATGAGTAAGCTAGGGATAGGCTGGTTAAAATGACATAGAATTGATTACCACTATTGGTTTAGACGAGTTATAGGGTTTAGACCATGTCTTAGCAAACTTATGTATGTGCTGTGTTAGGGCGTACCTGGTCAAGATCTTGCGATGATATTTGGAGGGACGGTAAGAATGATTGGTGGAGAAATAAGGAGAACCGATTTGAATGGCGTGGGGAGGTCTATGTCCAGCGGTGGACTAACGTAGGTTAACAATGAATTCAAGTATGATAACAGTGTATACAAGTAAAATTGAAATAAAAAAGTGAATACTAAAAGGAAGTACAGGTTCCATAAAACCTTATAAATTAACTGTACAAGCGGATTTCATATTTTGTTACGTACATTTGGGTCACTGTGGCATTGAGTAGAATACCTATTTCTCTCACGTCTCAAAGGGCCTATCTAAATTGAAATTGGGACTAATCCATTCGGCCCTTCCCAAATAGAAATCAAACTGTATCCAACTATACGTGCCGATGTTGATTTTGTACGTGTACCTGCTGGCGTTTACCGTTTGCTCAATATACAATACAATAACTATTTAATTAGGTATATCAATTTACAGAAAATAATAATAATGTTGGTTGTGTGATAATATGCAAAAATGCCAAGTTTGTCCTACTATTTTTATGATAATAAGTGAAAAAACTAGTGAGCTATATGCCCGATAATAAGCATTATGATTGGCACAGCTCAGTTTTTTGAATAGCAAATATTATGCACGTCATGTAGTATGTCTGTCGCCCTGAGAGTTGGTAAATCTCGTTACGACCATTAATTTCGTTGGTAACATTGTACTAATGTTCGGTACACAGTAATAATGCCTGCACACTGCACATTACTTGTACTTGTTTGGACTTTACTACTCCGCTCACTTCAGTAACCCCGATGAAAAGTAGCGTTATATGTAATATGTATGTCTGTGAACTTGTAGAAGAAATCCAACACACAAATTTTACACTTTCGCTATTATAAACTGTGATACTTAAAAGCACATGTCAAATTTTATACCATTAATTAAAACAAATGCGTACCTACGGGTAAAATAATTGTTTAAGTAAAGGTTTGTGTTTGTTTTTGTAACTCAATTTTATAACACAAATCGTTACTGTTTTTAATAATAATTTGTCTCGTGTAATATTTGTTGTTTCTACTCTGATGTTATGTTTAGTTAACATTGTTTTATTTATGTGGTAACATAAACACAGACGGTATTTTAACAACATAGTGTGAATTCATGCAAATATAAGTCCATGTTTGTTTAATGTCAAAGAGAAATAAATGTTTTGAGGTTTAAGTATTGCGATGTATTTGGGAATTTTAATTATATTTTGTAAATGTTTTTTAATAATATTAGCAAAGCAATTCATATCATTATTTACGAAATATTTATGTTATTTACCTATTTGATTTAATTTTCTGCATACTTTAGATGAGGTCATCCACTAAACTAAAAATACGATTTTGAAAACTAACGCGAGCGTTATCCATATTAACTATGTTGCCAGCGTCGCGGCCTCAGCGCGTGAGCTCCTGACGAAGGACTTCGTAATAGTCCGAAACCCAGGGTCGAGCCTAGTTTCGACTTTTATATCCGTGAGTTTAGTCGGTATATTTACATAGTTAATATAAACTAAAAATAATGATACTAGGTATGGGTTAGGCTTTACCACGATCTCGCATGATCTAAATCGATCTCTAATCGTCTATACGATCATTGATGGTAGCAGAGTGAACCTAAAAGGCGTGGCGGGTTAATCCTTCCCTGACTTCACTGAACATCATGTCGGAATACGGTCATAATGAGCGCTTGGCGACATGGTTTTGTTTTGCCCAGTGGAAATAAATAATCAGAGTGTTTGTTAAGGAACTACTCCAAAATGTCTATACCGTTATATATTTATGTTTAATTGTTAAGTCAATGAATCGGCCGGGGCCGTTGAATATTTTTTACGGACGAAGACAAAGTAGCGCCAGTCTAATTCTAGTAATATTATACAATGTAATGTTATTCATTCCCCATTTTTCATGAATCACCTCTTATAAAGACTGAACTCGTAATACCAGCAAATCTAAGAACCTAATTCCGCCAAGTTATCGCCATTATTTATTGCCCATTAATTTATATATTTACGCTATTAAGCCGCTCGAACATTCTTGAAATAACAACGTTTACCCAGATTATAGGAGAAATTATTTGGGTTTAAGATTTCAGAATAACTCACTTATAAAAAAATATAGCTCTAATTGGAAAAGTTTGTTTATCGGATTGAGCTAGCGTTTGACCACTATCTTTGCATTAATTCGAGGAATTCTCTTTTTAATTATACTGGCGTTGCTCAGTGGTTTTAATTCATAAAAGCGGCCAAGTGCGACTCGAACTCACCCATGAAGGATTCCGTAACAGCAAGTAACATAATATAAAAGTTTTTGTAGTTCGATGTAACTTAAATTGCGGCTTACGATTTATGACGTATTAAAAAAACTAATTATTAGATCTCTTTCAAACCAATTTTCGGTGGAAGTTTGCATGGCAATGTACATCATATATTATTTTTACATTTATCATTCCCTTATTTGAGAAGTTACGGGGGGACACACATTTTTCCACACATTTTTCATACGGACGGACGGACGGATAGATATAACGAATTCATAAGGGTTCCGTTTTTTGCCATTTGGCTACGGAACCCTAAAAAGTAGCCTGTAATTAATGGTAAAAACTCCGCACCATAATAATCATCGAGGATATTGCGACAAAAAAAAAACTCACAAACCATTAAATTTTCTACCATTTGGTAGATTTTCCAAAATTTCCACCATTTGGTAGATTTTTTGAAATTTCTTCCATTTGGTAACTTTTTCTACCATATAAATATTCTACCAAAAACTACCAATTAATTTTCTACCATTTGGTAGATTTTTAAAAATTTCTACCATTTGGTAGATTTTTCAAAATTTCTACTGTTTGGTAGATTTTTCAAAATTTCTACCATTTGGTAGATTTTTCAAAATTTGTACCATATGGTAGATTTATTAAAATTTCTACCATTTGGTAGCTTTTTCTACCAAAAACTACCATTAATTTTTCTAACATTTGGTTGATTTTTGAAAATTTCTACCATTTGGTAGGTTTTTTAAATTTTCTACCATTTGGTAGATTTTTCAAAATTTCTACGATTTGGTAGCTTTTTCTACCATAAAAATAATTTACCATTTTTCAAAATTTCTACCATATAAATATTCCACCAAAAACTACCATTTCATTTTCTACCATTTGGTAGATTTTTCATAATTTATCATTACACGTACCTACCAATCTGAAAATAAACTAAACAAACAAAAACTAATTAAATAAACATAAACTTGTATTTACCAAAATCACTCCATAAAATGTTCAATGTAGCGCAAACTCACTTCTCCAATACACCCGAAAAACCAATAAAAATGTTCCATCCTCTAAAGTACCTTTAGTTATTCGTCGATCGGATATTCTATTATGAGTCAGACGCCGGGATAAATTAAATATTCAATATTTAAATCGGGACACCACAAAGTGATAAATATTCAGTAGGTCGATAGTGCTAAGCGTAAAAGTGGAAACTCGGTAAGGCTGTGGAGTTATCTGGTGAATTAAGCAAGCTATATGTAGGTAACAAGATATTATTATAATAGGTCAGCCACTTAGTGCCAAAGTTCGCGCAAATTCTCATTAAAAATGTCAAACGCACGTTTGAGATTTTGACGCGAATATTTGCACCAAGTGGAGAGCCAACGTTATACTCGTCATGCAACATCCAAACAGAAAATAATAGGGATATTTTAGATTATTATGTAGATTATTGAAAAATATTGGACACGTATTTTTTTATTTGTAAATCTGATAAAAAAACGTGAGAGAGATACAACGCACTAAAGTTGCTTGATCGTGACGTCACACCACACTAAATCTAGTACATTTTTGTTAAGTGCGACGTCACGCGTCCCAACACAAAATCTCATAAGATCTCAGCCATATTTGTTTTATTTTTAAGAAAAAAATACGTATGAATATTTTATTATTAAAAATACGGAATAATTATCTTATATTTTAAAAATGTTGACCTTGTCAACATCGCTATTATAGATGAAGGACGAGTCCGTGGCATAGTCACAATATTTTTAAAGGAACCTTTTAGTTAGAATCATGTATACTTTTTAGTCGAGCGTATTGTGTCATCCTCACCTGACCAAGAGCATGGCCAATTTAAAGGGCTGCGCCCAGTGGTATTACCCGCTGTACTGTAGACAGTGTGTTATTTCAGGGTCTAAGCTATCTTTTTACCAAATTTCAGCTCAATCGGTCCACCCGTTTAGGCGTCAAAGAGTAACAAACACACAGACGCCTGACATCTAGACATCCATACATTTTTACAAACCTTCACGTTTATAATATTATAGTAAGATTAAAAAAATGGCCAGATGGCAATAAGATAATATTATATTCAGCTGATCATTCATCCAAATGAGACCACAGCCTAACGATGCCAACACAAGAAGATAGTAGATAGGCACAAATATGTTAATAGTGCCATCTTGTTGACACCAAGGAAATTGGGGCTTGACACGATTTCCTGACGATAATAAGGCAGTTGAGTGTGGTCTCAGCGAGTAATGGCCGTGTAATGGCTTTTTCAAATATATTTGGTGTCATTGGACTAGTTTTTTTATGATAAGTTATTAAGCGCAAACTTGAGATGGTTAGACTAATAAGCATTAGCAATAAATTATTTTGATGCACAAAACTTTTTTGTACTGCGAAATATTTTTTTGATGTACTTGCTGTACTTGTAAATGGTGACTAGAAATTTATATATTCTACCTGTGGCATAGCACCTTCGCCGTCGCAGCAGACCTCCTTCGCCACTGGCCGGCGAGGACAATTCAAACTCGGAACGTCGAAGCAGAATCTGTTTGTGACACGATCTATTCGATCGTCATTCCTTCTCAAACCCGTCGCCGGGTAACACGTCCGAATAAATACTAATAAGTTTACAAATCTTAGTCTTTATTTAACATTGCGGGACACGAAGAACAGTCCCACAAATTGGTGACCCCGACGTGATTGAATACACCCAGACTCGCCGCAACATGCAGCCTTCCCGGTGACACATCTTCGCCGACGCCTCGTCCTTTTATTCCACTGGAGTTGCGCCGGCAGATATTCAACTCACTTCACGCCTTAGCTCATCCTGGTGCAGCAACATCGACGAAGCTAATCACTCAGCGATTACAGAATGAAATGAGCATCGTTGGAGGCTCCGTGCCAACCTGCGCGCCTGCTAGCGCGCTCACAGCAGCGCGTCCAGGCGTGCGCATCGGCACGCGTGCCGTCATCTTGCACCAAGGAGCCTTTTGTACGCGCCCGCACGGCGCCCTGTTTACGCCTGTCCGGCCCCATGTGCGCCTGACCGGCGCCCGCATCATCGTTCTGCTTCCGTACACATCATCACCCTCGTCGAACCACTTCGTGCTGCGGCGTCATCCAGACTCCGGTGCCACTGCGGTCGACTGGCACGCATACGTCGCCGCCGCCCTCGCCTACTGCACCGGGGGCTCTGTATCTCCAAGGGGGGTGCTGTGGCATAGCACCTCCGCCGTCGCAGCAGACCTCCTTCGCCACTGGCCGGCGAGGACAATTCAAACTCGGAACGTCGAAGCAGAATCTGTTTGTGACACGATCTATTGCCAGCATCAAGATGGCGGGACCAAGTCTTGGATTCGCATGAAACCTTTACCAATATTTAGTACCTATTTAGTACTATTTAGAAACAGGGCGAAAAGAAGCTCGGCAGTTTGTATGGGGAATAAGAAAATGTTCATTCCAAGCAGACGGAGTCACAGGCACAAACTTGTGAAGGGCGAATATTTAGTACCTAAAAGGTACTAAATATTGACCAAAAAAGAATTAAAGAAAAACCTTGCATTTAGATGTGAAACGTTTTTTTTAAAACCAAGGATCAAGGTTTTTGCTAAATATCTTGATAACCGTAAAAGTTATGAAAAATCTAAAAAGATATTTGAGAGGTACTTAATAGGTACTAAATATTTTAATTCATCGGAATTTCCAGAAGAAGCTTTGAAATTTTGTATAGAGAAAAAGTAAACGCTCATTCCAAGCAGACGGAGCCACAGGTAGAAACTTGTGAAGGGCGAATATTTAGTACCAAAAAGGTACTAAATATTGGCCAAAAAAATAATTAAAGAAAAACCTTGGGTTTAGATGTGAATCGTTTTTTTAAAAACGTCAAGATGGCGGGACCAAGGTTTTTCTTGTGCCGCAGCTTTTCTGTTGAGGTACTAATTTTTTGATCGGAGGTACTAAATAGGTACTAATTATTGGTATAGGTTTCATGCGAATCCAAGACTTAGTCCCGCCATCTTGACGCTCGCGATCTATTCGATCGTCATTCCTTCTCAAACCCGTCGCCGGGTAACACGTCCGAATAAATACTAATAAGTTTACAAATCTTAGCCTTATTTTACATTGCGGGACACGAAGAACAGTCCCACATACCCATTGTAATGTTTTCCGAATAAAATAAATAATTATTAAGTAATTCTACATAAACTAGTATATATAGATTAAACACATGAAAAGTTTTTGAGTTAAATAGTTTGCTATTTCTAAATAAATTAATATAAGGACCGAGAATATTTCCACGGATTTTAATGGTCGAAAAAAGTGAAGTAAGAAAACATGATGTTCAGTGAAGCCAGGGAGGGATTTATCCCACCTTTTAGGTTTAGTCTGCTACACCCAACGATTACAGCTGCATCGTAGCTTTACATCACGCGAGCTCGTTGTCAACCAATAAGAAATAAAAAAAGGTCTAAAATCAGTTAAATGTATAAAAAAATCTTGACAAAATAATTTGCGGCACATTACTTTTGAGATTAATTTTGTATCCCAAATATTGATCTCTTTTTAAAAAAAATAAAATTCTTCTTTCAAACACAAAGAACTGACTATAAAAGACGGACAGCTGAAAACAATTTGACACCCTCGTTATGATAAAAAATACAAGAAGGACTTCGTAATAGTCCGAAACCCAGAGTCGAGCCTAGTTTCGACTTTTATATCCGTGAGTTTAGTCGGTACATAGTTAATATGGATAATACTCGCGTTAGTTTTCAATATCGTAAAAACGTGTAGGTAAAAAACACCTACTACTTTATTTTTACCTTCAACTTATATGTTACGATGACACGCACCAAACACCGAGTGAATCAGGTCACCATCGATTATACGAACGTATCCTTAATGGAATTAATGGTAAACGGTAAAAATGCTATAAAGCCACTCTTTAGGAGTTTCGGTCGAAATCATAATGAGTTGTTAGGATGTGTCATGTGTGCGTCATTTTACATGAAACTAAACGTGTTTGCGATTTCTGTGAAGTGGAAACACAAAAATTAGTTTTTAAATAAATTGGTTCTAAATTTTTCCTTCAAATTTGTTTGAAGTTTGTAAAAGCAAAGTAGGTGAATTTAAGTAGAATTCGGAAAAAGGGGGCATCCGAAAAAGGTTGCCTGAACTGTGTGGAAAACGATACACGTACTAGGGGAGTTGATAAAGATATGATAGATCATAGAATAAAATTCAAGAGAAAAACGTGTTGTGCTGATACTACGTAATGTGGGAAAAGTCAGAAACATGATTTATGAGTGAGTGTACTTTAAGCTTCCATTCTGATATTACGACTTGTATGAGATAAAGTCTGAAAAAAATACAAGATCGATATTATAGAGTCCTTCTTATTTTGTTTAACCCTTCAACCCCCGAACGGCTCGATTGGGCCACAACTGCTACGAAGAAATAATGAATAATAAATAAAATAATAAATAACATATTTCTTCGTAGGGCCACAACCACCCCATTTGAATAATTATAGACTTTAATTTAAGAATGCTAGAACCTAATTCAATCCACCCCCGCTAAAAATCAATTGAAGCGCTAGTAGCTGAGGAGTTAAAGATATGTTATAATTGAATTAAAAACAATGATCATTTAAAAAAAAAAGATCATCAAGATTTACCATTCTTATGTCAAAAAAGTATTATAAAACATTATATCCATCGTATGACCAAAATGTTAGCGCATATCTGACCCAATATTGAAAAGGATTTGCAATTTAATAAAACAATGCATCTGTGACTTGGGACTGCTTTTATCAGACAGTGGTTTGGAAAATTTGAATTTTCTATACGATTGTAGATTCAATAAACGTTATTTATTATAGCGTCTATTGAAAATCCTTGCCAGATCACGGATTATAATCTCTTCTATTATAATTTTGAGGTTTTGGTGGCATCGCTTCGAAGCACAGTAATATTAACACATCACAGCTCAGACTGTAGAATAACTGACACTATTGGGATACCCATCTAGTCGACCTCTTGCAAAGGAAGTCTATCCCCGGTAAAACTTTCCTTTTCTATTGTAGTTTCATACTACTGGACAATGCCAACGTATTTTCAGAGTAATACAATTTCAGTCATCAAAGTAATTCGGCTCACAAGTCCCTAGGGGTTTCGTAAGATAAACAGAAAACATTTCCTAACCTATCAGTTCTATTATCATCACGTCACAATCATTTTCTTTAAAGATTACAATTCTTATCGATATTATCGAGTATTGTGCGGAACTCCATCAGGCCAAATTAGGGTTGCCGCTCCAACAAAGGTTGGCTTTGTACAGGAAATTCAACGGTAATACAACATCCGTTCTGGCCAGCCCTATTCCGTTCGTCTTTGATTTTTTCATTCCATTTTCTCGGGCTATTGTGTAAAATGTAAACAAAGATTTGCGTTGGTTGAAGATTTGATTTGATTAAGTGGATTCGATTTAGATTACTGGAAATGTTGCTGTTAACAGAGAGAATTGAATATAAAACATTATTTGCATTTAAATTAATAAATAATGAATGTTAAAATGTGGTTTGGGAGCTGCGGGATTTGGTGGATATATTTTCCGATTTTAACGCAGTGCTATATAATTAAGTAAATGCAAATTGTTGAAGTAGTAAGACTGAATTAAAATTACAACAACGCAACAAAATATAAAAATAACATTAAAATTATGGTAAATAAGAACCTATAAAACACATAGAGCGAAGCCTTAAGGACGACATTACACATAGCTTTTTTCTACGTCAAAGAGGTGAAATTGTTTTATATTTTTCAATCATTACGTAGTAAGACATACACGCGAGATCGTGGACAAAGGCTAACCAATAATGAATAAAAAAGTTTAAAGCAAGAAATGCAGATAAAGCTTATTTTTATTTTAGTTTTTGCAAAATGCCAAAAAGCTAAACTTCAATTCAAAGACGTTGATTCTTATAATATTATAATTTATTCACCGTCGATGACAATAAAATGAGATAAGGCTACATGTTTCTACATTTTTACCATTGACGTACCAAATGTAGAGTATCATTGTTTAACCGCAAACTTATTGAAATAAGAAATTATGTAAATTTAAATGATTTGCACCTTTCCATTTGAGTTACCTATCAACATCTAAACTTTTAGTTGATCTATCCTTCCTCTTCTTTACCTTCTTCGTGCTTGTCAATAAATAACGTTGCAATTGACTCATGGTCCGTTAGTTACAGAGTGGTGCTGGAGGTGGCTGGTAACTCCGACGCAGTCATCCTCAGCGGGCTGGAAGCTGATACGCAGTACCAAGTCACCGTCGCCGCACTGTGGGGTGGGCATAAGTATAGAAGCAGGCCTATTGTCTTCCGCACACTGGGTGAGTTGAACTGATGTGTTTTTCATGATATGGCATACAAGAGCCGGGGTCTCCTCTTGTCAGTGAGGATCAAACGCCGTCGGGGCTGCGGATCATTGCTTCGGCGTAACCGCAACCCCGGCAATATGGCGTTCCTCAGGAAAACCCGCAGGTTTTTTTAAGTGGGTATCCCCACCGCGCATATATTTGGCGGGAGAGTCCACCTTGCGCCTCTCGGTGTTGTGTGACAATGCGTTACTCATTTTTTCTGAATTTAATAAAAGTGTGTGTGTAAGACCAGCGATTATTTTAACCAAAGTTTCTTCCACTTCCGTTTATTTCTTTTAGAAAATGTATCTGGTTGTACTCGTATAGTACTTAGCAGCCTAATGATCCATGCATACGAAGTAAGTTATGATAAAAAAACCAAAGCAATTATTAATGAAATCTGCAAAATATATTAAATTAATAGTTATTTTACATCCTTTATAACTTACACGCGTTCACAATCATTCATAGTCCCCACTTAAAATTAATGATATTGCGCGTGAACCCACAGAATAGTTAAATAGTTCCGCACGAACATTATAAATTTATACTGATTTACATCTTCTATCTATAAGCATACATAGTTTCATCATTTTTAAATTGCGCAATGTGTTTGTACAATAAAAACAAAAGCAGTGCCAATATTATCATTTATTATTGACTAGCTGCTCCCAGCGGTTTTACCCTCTGTTCTGAGCACTATGTGTTATTACAGGGTTTAAGCTATCTTTTTCACCCGTTTAGGCGTGAAAGAGTAACAAACATTTATCCAGACATTCTTACAAACTCACACATTTTTAATATTAATAGTAAGATTAATAGGACCCGTGAGCACTTCATAGCGCCTAATAGAAAGTTAAGAGTTTTTCTCTACTATAATACTGTATATTTTATAAAAAATCTGTTTGTAATTACCAACAACGACAAAAATAAACAAATTATCACAGCAAATTGCATAAAACCGCTTTGTTCTACCAACGTGCAGATTGCAAGAAATGAAAATTAATGTTTTCTTGTTTACTTTTAATGAACAGAAAATCCTCGTATGAAAATTTTCTTTGCAAAATAATATTGTGTTGATATAATGAATGAGAAGAAAAAATTGATATCACAAAAAAAATATCCACATTGATTTTAACCAAGTACATAGTATCTTTATTCTATACTAGCTTACGCTCGCGGCTTTGCCCGCGTGCCAAAATCCTTTCTTAGCGGAGGTCTACATCATAAAAGCTATCTGTGTTCCAAATTTCAACCCAATTCGTTCAGTGGTTTGGGCTGTGCGTTGATAAATCAGTCAGTCAATCAGTCACTCTCTCCTTTTATATATTTAGATTTGTTATATCTTGTTAAATAATTTTCATATGCAAGGCATAGCCGCAAGCAATATGGTATAAAAAGCACATTAAATTATATGAAAAAAAAAATGAATTTTATATAAAAATTTAATCATTGTCTCTTAGGCTGTAATGGAACAGCAGTCGCCTGAGCAGTGATGTCCAAACATGACTGTACTTCGGTAGGAGGGCACTATAGCTAGTGAAATTATTGGGCTAAAGAGTCTTAACATCCTATGACTCTTGAGTAAGAAGCGTTTTTGCAGTACACCTAGAATTTATGTAATATATGTCGACGCGGAGGATATTGATGAGTTTTAGTTTTAATACAACCTTATTTTGAATTAATACTAGCAATGTAGTAGCCAGTGGCACTCCTTGAATCAGGAGGTGGATGGATGGCAGATAAAATTTGTCAGAACGGTCGAGCAGTCGAGTTACTATTTTAATAATGATTTTAATTGTTGTGAAGAGATTTGGAGGAGTCCACCCACCTTTAAAGTATTGGCTGATCCAAAACATAAATAATATCCACCGTCTCATCGCATTCCCTGTCATATATTATAATATTTTTGACCAAAACAAAACCAGACTTCCAGACATTACATAATAACATTAAATCATGGGCACTACGCTTCGCCCTCATCCCGGCTAATGCTAATGTCTCCCTCGCATGTTCTATCTGCCATATTAACACTCGACACGCGAAAACGATGCCACAGTTACATACAGAGGTACTATTCCATACAAGTTCATTTATTTATGTGCATGTCCAAATATATATTTTATCGAATTGTAAGCTGTAGTACACTCGACACATGAGTATGTGTATGTGTGGTTTAATCTATATTAAGCCGCATCTCCAAAGCCTTTTTTGGTTCAAACATTCAACATAAACACCACAACTTTCAAAAAATTCCCGGCAATTTTGATAAATATTGATTACTGATATCATGTTTTGTTCTACGTGCTTTCCATCAGATATGGAAAGCAATGTTGGAATGTTGGAGCAAACAAGAAGTGTAGTTTGAAAATGTTTTTGAAAAAGTTTGTGATGTTTGTGTTGAATGTTTGAACCAAAACAGGCGCTGGAGACGCGGCTTTATGTAAGTGTTTAAAATTAATTTATCGGATATGATAGAAACTTAAAAAAAACATAAATAGTGATTTTACTTGGCAAAGCTACACATACATATAGAAAAATCTCTACGCAACTAGTCTCCGAGACTTATTGTATAGTAGCATTGAGTAGTAAGTAATTGTCTAATTTATTGCGATTTAACTCCGAGTAGTTTATTTTGTTGAGTAGGGAAGTTTATTTTGTTGCGTGGACTCTTTATTTTTTAGGTAATTTACAAAAAAATAGCGCGTTAGACTTGCCTTTCTGTCAAAAATACTCTGTGACATGAGTGAGCACAACTTTGCTTCGACGCGAATAAACAAGAGTTTTCGACAGTCGCTTCAAAACGTTGGAAGCTACGCATATTAAGCAGTATTTAAATATTATGTTAGCTGTTTAGCTACTTTGTATGGAATTTGGGAATGAGTTTTCATTTGGAATTTAGTTTTACGGAGCTGGTTGCTAACTGCTTAATTTGTTATTAGAATCATTACAACAAAACTATTTTTTCTAATAAATTTGTGTTGAATTATAAAACACATAATAATAGAACTTTTCAAATTAAAACTTAAATGAAGCAAAATCGATAACAGTTTTATTAATTGTTATGTATATTACTTCTGGTTTAAATAGTAGTATAATTCGATATTCCTTATTTAAGTAGCTATGATTAATATGTAGGTACTGCTATCTCCTTATACATCTTTGTAACCATCTTTCATTTCCCTGCTTGGGTGTCTGGAAGATATCGCGATTAGCGATAAGACTGCCAATGTTAACACTATAATAATACATAATATAATTTAATACCGTTTAATTGTTAAACACCATATGGTGTTTAACAATTAAACGGTATTAAATTGTGAGAATGAGATAAAGTGCATTTAATATTTTGTAATATAACAAAAACAACATGATTTTAGTAAGTTTAGTTAAGCGTACCATATTGTTATAGATATGGAGTTAAAGTTTGTATAAATATCTACTATAACTTTAATGTTTTGTTTAAAAGACCATAATCGTTACTTATAGTTTATGAAAGCTGTTTACTTACAGTTTATGAAAGCTGTTTAACTATTTATTTGAGTACATCATAGAATCGTAAAACTGTTTATGCAGATTGCACTTGCAATAAAGTTAATAATAGTTTGAAGTAAATCAAATACAACAAGTACTTGAGTTGTACAATTTAAAATTGCACATTTCAGACGAAGAAATTGTTCCTGGAAATTATGGAACGACCTGCAACGTTAGATTGGTTAAATCTTTCTTTAAATTTTTCAAAAATAGAATGCATAATTAATCCAACTAGCAAATCCGCAAGGACAGTGTGTTTACTAAAAAAAACAGAAATGTATAATAAAACAACTATACTGCAACAACTACTTATTCATTCGCAACTTTTACGCAAAAATACTAAGTATAACATGAATAGCCACAAACTGAGATTCTCTTGTATTTCTAAACGGCTGTACCTATCTTTCATTAATCATGACAGCCTTTTAACCATTTTCACCATTTCGCCCGCGGAAATGAAAACGTCGCAATAACATTTTTCCCTAGAACTGCTCAAAGCTGAGTCTGCAACGACGGAACGAACAAAAATATTCCCTTTTTACATTGAAATGTTTTTCTGGACATTTCTAGAGAGTCTTTTAGTAGGAAGTGGAATTGTTTTATTAGATTCCAGCAGGACTCTTTTAGCTGGCTTTTATTTTTTTACGCTAGTTTATTATAAAATATTATTCAATGCACCAATATACAGAATATCTGGTAAGAAGAAAAAAAAAAACATCTTTAAAAAATGGATCAGAAAATCACTCAGTTTACTTCATTATAACAAGCTTATCTAGTATGAAAGTGTATCAATTAAACTATCTGTGTTCTAGAATGTGCTTTTTTAGACTTTTCTGTAACATATTATTTCAACAGATAAATAAATAAATTTTTCAGGACATTTCACAGAGCGCCACCTAACCCCAAGCTAAGCAACTTAATGCTTTTATGGTGGTTAGGATAACGGATATAATACTTATATATACTTTTCTTTTGTAAATACATACTTATAATAGATACAGAAAGCCATCCAGACCAGAAACAAATATCTGTGGATCACACAAACATTTGTCCCATTCGGGAATCGAACCCGCAACCTTCTGCGTTGCAGGCGGGATGTTTATGGATTTTCTCTTTTAACTCGACATGAAGCGATCTTTCTCGTACAATAATTCACTGTCGACATTAAATTAGAATACAAAATAAACTCTTTTCTGATTTCTAAACCCATATAATTTACTAGCTATTATAGAGACTACCTATCACCTGTTTTTATAGAACCATTCGACTCCAAAAAAAATCTATTTTAACAAGTGAATTAAATTAAAAATTTAAAAAAACCCCCAACGCAATACGTAATTCACCATTTTTTGATGGCGGCCATCTTGGATTTTAAATTTTATATAATGGACTGTATTCTACTCATTAAGCCCTTTCATTTGATACCCATATTGAGGGGGTTGTGGAAGAAAAAAGTAATCCGCCATTTTGTAGCGGCGGCCATCTTGGACCGATTTTCACCAAACATGGCTAAGAACACTCTCGACTCACTCTACTTTCAAACAAAAAAACCTAAATTAAAATCCGTTCATCCGTTTGGGAGCTACGATGCCACAGACAGACACATACACACACACACAGACAGACAGACAGACAGACACGTCAAACTTATAACACCCCGTCGTTTTTGCGTCGGGGGTTAAAAATAAATCGCTTCAATAAAATTCCGTCTGAACTTAGCTTTATAAAACTTGTTGCGTGTCGGAGCATTCGCTCATTCGCCATGTCCCAAATAACAATGAATAAACTAACCGCCAACAAATACATTACGAACGAATCAACAAATGTTTCATATTAATTAGATATTAATTAATGGCTTAATTACTTAATGCTTATGAGGTGCGATTGTTTTAATATTATAAAGCTTTCTAATATTCATAATTTAAAATATGGAGTGGATAGAGGATATTTGGGAGCGGTTTGCAATGGTGAGGTTTAGATTGCTTGTAACCTATGTAATCATCCCTACTATACAGGGTTATTTTAAAACACCAGCAACCTCGTAGTACCATGCAGCTAACATCATGAACAACTAAATACATGTGTTGTGTGAAAGTAAAATGTATCATATTGTCAAAAGTTACATTAAAATATGTAACTCAGTCTGTGTGTCATGTTATAATTAACATATTGTTTAAGATGTTGGCCTGGTCCTGCGAGGTTGCTGGTATTTTTAAAATAACACTGAATAGGATACCTTACAGGGTTGTTCTATGTAGATACGAATTTCTTTTCTTCTATAATAATCCTAGTAACTAATCTTAGTCTGCGAGGTTGCTGGTATTTTTAAAATAACACTGAATAGGATACCTTAAAGGGTTGTTCTATGTAGATACGAATTTCCTTTCTTCTATAATAATCCTAGTAACTAATCTTAGTAATATTATAAACGTGAAAGTTTGTAAGAATGTATGTGGATGTGTGTTCGTTAATCTTTCACGACTAAGCGTGTGGACCGATTGAGTTGAAAATAGGTATATAGATAGCTTAGACCCTAGAATAACACATAGGCTATAGAAAAGCGGGTAAAACCGCTGGGCGCAGCTAGTTTCATAATTTAATAATATTATGAAGCTGCTGTTGTTTTGCCTATGTGAAATTGGTAACAAACTTATAAAGGTGGTTAAACAGCTCTCCATTGACAGTTAAGACGTATTTTACACTTTATCTCTACAACATGAGATTAACAGCGAACAACATGTTTTACAATGTCTCACCTGATTCACTGGACACGGCGGCGAGCACGTAGTAGATTAATGGCATCTCCGGAGATAGTAATTGAAGACTGGGTACATATCTATCTACTTAGAAATAGATATAAGTAGAGATACCAGTGGAAGATTTATTTTGACTAGGAGTAGGAGACGTCATCAGGGCTATTCACTTATATGTCAGGGAACCGAACCGAAGACCGAATTTTCAAAAATGTATGAATTGCCGTATTACGTCGTATTGATTTAATACGTCAGATCTTAGGTTCTATTCCCTGACGGATAAGTGAATAAGGGTCACAACTCACTCGAGCCACCCGGCACCCACCCGGCACCGCCTCGCCTCGTGCGGTTAGTATTCTTTATATGGATTTGTATGGCCATGCGCTCACTACATCAACTCCGTAACGCCGCCGGATCGCCTCGGTCGCAAGGCGTCCGCGCGTGGACGGCGTTTGGACCACTCGGTGACAACTCGCTGCTCGCATGCTTGCATTGCGTTGGTCCCGAGTTGACCGCGTGCTACCCGCGAATCACGTTCATCGTATACTTATTAATTGCTTATATTGACATTTGAATTTAAAATGTGTAAATCCAACAATCTAAAAATTTTTTTTTTTTTATGTGATGAAGTAGAAGACGAGCAAGACGCTCTCCTGATGTTTAGAGATAACGGCTGCCCATAATCAGTACAGTGTTACCTAGGATTTCACAATTATGTGTAATTCTAGGAGCACTGCACCAACGCTTCTTACTCAAGAGTCATAAGATGTTAAGACTCTTTAGCCCAGTAATTTCACTAGCAACAGTGCGCTCCTACCGGAGCACAGTAATGTTTGCACATCACTGCTCAGGCGGTAGAATAACTGGCACTGTTGGGGTACCCACCTAGACGACCTCCTGCAAAGGAAGTCTACCCCTGGTAAAAAAAATGTAAAATCCTCCCTATAAAAAAATAAAAAAAAATCCTATAAATCCTGGTAAAATGTTCTGAGTGTGAATTTTCCTTTTGTTAATTTTAATAATATAATTTGTATTTAATCATTATAAAATTTTGCATGCTTGACGGTGAGACTTGGAGTACTTATAATTTTAAAACAATAAGATCTGAAAACTTGTATACCCATTTGAGCGAATAAAGGATTTGTATTAGTTTATTTGCATCACGCGGCGTACATTCGTTGACCGCGCGGCGTTAATTGGTTATAACGCGGCGTCCACCCGTCGTCAACGCGTGGACGCCGTGCGACGAGGCGGTGCGGAGTGGGTGCCGGGTGGGTTGAGTGAGTTGTGACCCTAACCCTGCAGATGCGGTCGACGATAAATCACGTAAGATGCCTGAAAGGTATAAGGTAGGTATAGCTATTCACTCGTGTCTTGAAGATGCCCTAGTTGTAACGTTCGAGAAACACGCATGACGGCAATGTGTTCCAAATGCGATCAGTTCTAACTAACCGATGATAACATCTAGGTAACATATTTCCACAGCCAAAGCACACAAGAAAATATAACTCCATAAATTAGTTGTCTAATTACCCCCAAAGCAATAAAAGGATATGGAATGAGTTATGTATCACGCTAACCGAAGCATTAGTCAAATGAGAATATAATGCTGTTCCTATAAAATTATACTTTTCATATCTACATAAAACGTGTCGGGGGCGATGACCTTTGGAAAAACTTTTTGTTAGACGTAATTATTTGTTGAGAATTTGGAGAGTAAGAAAAAGAATCATTGGAGTTACTGGAGAGGCAAACAATAGAAATACGCAGTAGGTATATTTTACAAGCTTTTATTTACTTTCACCTATCTGTTGTCTGTCTGTAATCAAATCTTGTTAGTTTAATTAGATCCACTTCCCGATTTCTGATTGAGCTGAAATTTTGCATGCATATATAAATAGGATGACAATGCAATGTTATTATGGCATCAAACTGATCTGATGATGGAGCTGGAAGGTGGCCATAGCATGCGGTTTTGTCCGTGTGAAGAAATCTTCTCTTAACGTCATAAAACCTATCTGTGTCCCAAATTTCAATCCAATCCATTGAGCAGTTTGTGCTGGGCGTTGACATTATAAATAAAAACATTTAAATACCCTCATACTATTGTTAACTCCATTTTACATAGCATCTCCACATGAATTCTTAAAAGAAATTCCCTCTCATATTATCCGATTCTATTTTAAAGTGACAACACATTTTAATACCATTCGATTTTATTATGGCGTATCTTATAACCATTAACCTTTTACCAGACGATCATCTCGCAGCCAAGCTCTAAATGGTTTTGTTAGGTTCAGTTCATCCAGTTTAATATTACCCTTCTTCGCTTTGTTATATGTTCCTGACGATGTACAATTTAAAACTAAATGATGTCTAATACTCTACTTGTTGGCGCGAAGCCAGCTGGTTCGTTACCCGCACTCGATCTTCCGGATGCATGCGTGAGCGCATTACTGAACACTGAAGAGGTGTTATTCTGGAGCGATGATTTTTTTTTCGACGAATAAAATAAAATTTTGATGTTTATTTCCAATACTAAGCAAACTGAACAGGAACCCTTAGAACAATTCAAATTTAAAAAGTAGCTACGGAGCAATGTGCCTAATTTTTAACATTCTTCAGAATGTCTTTACATGAAGATGCATGAACCGATTTTTTTTCATTATTAATATTGTTGTTGTTTCATAGGGTATACTTTCCAAGTAATATGATTTAAATTTGATCAAAACCAGGCATTATATTATTCCTATTCTTAATACCATAAGTTTTGAACTTGCTACACATTACAACGCGCACCTGAAAATGAGTTGTTAGGGATCTCTCACTAATTCACCACTGCAATAATCATCATTACAACAGATTAGTACTCGAATCACTTCAACCAACATGTAGTACAATTTAATTCCGACCGCAATGAGCGCACTACGAGTCCGACTCACGTATCAAATTGCCTCTCCAACGCCTCGCCCTCTCGAATACAACCGCAGAACAAAGTATACTCGAGAATTGACTCTCTGACCGATTTCTAAAATTGGTCTCCACTCTCGACATTTAGTTTAGTAGGTTGTGCATCTATCTGGTTGATTTGCTTTGTTTGTATGGATAAGTACGATTTAAAAAATTCGCGAGCGTTATCCATATTAACTATGTAAATATACCGACTAAACTCACGGATATAAAAGTCGAAGCTAGGCTCGACCCTGGGTCAGCCAGCGTCGAGACCTCAACGTGTGACCTCCTGATATAGGACTTCGTAATAGTCCGAAACCCAGGGTCGAGCCTAGCTTCGACTTTTATATCCGTGAATTTGTCGGTATATTTACATAGTTAATATGTATGGATAAGTGTTTTTTTTGTTGTCCTATTTGACATCCCCCGTGTGTTTTTACGGATGAATAAGTCTTAAAACGATTAGTTAGCAAACATTATGTTGCCAAACGTATAGTAAGATGGGGTGGCCGATATCCACAAGGTCGCTGGGCGCAATTGGAGAAGAAAAACGGAGGACCAAGTTAAGTGGCGTGCCATGGGTGAGGCTTATATGTCAAAAAATATTTAGTTAAAACATTCCTATTCATCATGGCAATAAATATAATAATTCTACAACACATTAGTACCTATTTCAACCAAATTGTAGTAAATTTGCCTCTCCAACGCTTAGTCCTCTCGAATACAAACGCAGTACAAAGTACACTCGAGAGCTGACTATCTTACCGACATCTAATATTGGTCTCCACTCTCGACATTTAGTTGAGTAGGTTGTGGATCTTTCTGGTTGCTTTGTTTGTGTGGAAAGGTCTTAAGGGATTAGAAATTTATGTTGCCGAACGTAATATAGGGCGCCCGTGGGAGTTGACGATGTCTGAAAGGTCACTAAAAGCGGTTGAAGAAGAAAGAAGGAGGACCAAGTTAAATGGCGTGCCATGGGAGAGGCTAGCTGTGGACGAACGTAGCGTAGGCTAATGATATCGATGTTGTCAAATTACGAGTAGTTGTAATGTAACATTATTTGATCGTAAAAAAGTAGGATTTTTGTACGAATTTAGCATAATTTATTATTATTATAGTAGCTTGAAAAAAGATGTAACTGATGTGCCTACATCAGTATATTAATCAGTTTTCCTGATACTTATTTTGCTATTAAAAAGACGAATTCCCTTTAGTAACACACATATGAGATACCTACTATTTATTTGTTTATTCGTGTAACAAAATATATATTAGCAATATTTAGTTTATCGTATCATGATTAGTCAATGGTGCGGTACCGTGATTCGAAGCTCAGTGGTTCGGACAAAACCACATGGAGCCGATTACCTCGTATTTTAGGTTATCTGTCGTCACTCACTGCCCGTCAGATATTCAATACTAATATATTGACTGGCAAACAAAAACAACCTTTACTATAACAAGATAAATTTCATGATATTGTATTTCACACTAATTGTATAAACATGTCGTTTAAAGGCTTGCACATACTACAAAATTGCCGCACCACGTAGTACGCATGTAGAAAAATACTATTATAACTCTTAAATGAAATATCACAAGTTTTATATTATACAATAACTTAGAATGTGTTTGATTAGTTTAGTACGTGTGTATGTGTGTGAATGTGGATGACTGATGCACTATGTAGTGCGCAGAATTTCTAATAAAAGCGGGTCGCACAGTAACGCAACGTGTAGCAAAAATCCACCTGTGCCTATTTCAAACATTTTGTACAAAAAATAACGCAGGAGCAAGGGCATTATGCATCACCAGTGTGCATTAGTTCATGTAAAAATTACGGAGGAGAACTTTTATTAAGCTACGCGTTGCGATGCGGTCTGATGTCGTTTTCCTTACCTACAAAAGTAAAACATAATAGTTAGTAAAATTGGCAGATATTTGTTAAGTAAAGTAGCGGATCGCTCGTAGACCAGATTAGCACATGACAGAGTCGCGCAGCATTACAATAAGGAGACCTATGCCCAGCAGTGGGATGTGGAGGGCTGTCGATGGTAATGATGATGATGATTGACTTGATATACAATGCTGCGATTCGTCCGCCATAATATGCGTAATCCTTTACTAACCTCCGACGTGTTGCCTAGTATCCTATTATCACAGAGCTATTATCGATTTAGTGGATACTAATTAAACCGCGTGGAATAGCCGTCCATTTATGCCTTGTGCACACGATATTCCCTGAACGTGACGAGCCCTCGATGTTATGATGTGTGTACATAGCTTTAACGCGTTCATGCTTGTTTGAGTGGATGCATGCAATATCTGGCATAATAATATTATGCGAATTGAGTTCATACGCAGACATGAGTTAAGAGAAATATTTTTAATAAACTCATATTTCTAATAAAAGGGTATGAAAATTTGTGGCATGACACAACATGGCAATTTAGCCATGTTGTTGTTTTTTTTTAAATCGCGACCAGCAAGGAATCTTCTAAATATATAAAAGGAAAGAGTGACTAACTGATCTATCAACCCACAGCCCAAACCGCTGGATGGATTCAGTTGAAATTTGGCAAACAGGTAGGTTTTAAGGCAAAGACATCCGCTAAGAAACGATTTTGCCGTACGAACATAGCCGTGAGCATAAGCTAGTCCTATATAAATCGATACTTGACATCCAACAAATTTGCCCTCGTAAGGTGTTTTCTTTTTCTCTTCATGCATATGTAATTTTGGTGACAGAAACCTTACATTTTGTTATTACATTGGCATAGCTCTTACAGTATCGTTTACAATTTTCACAATAGAGGCATTTGCCACTAAATTGATGAAAATGTATGGGCCAACTTCACCCATCTAAAACCGCTAACCCTTACATGAAGTAGGTATGTGTTCTTACTCATGTTTGTGGTTACAGAGCCGCCTCGGACGTCACCGCAGCAGGACGGGACGGCGAGCGCGACGCCGCGCTCGTCTGCCTCCCCGCCCGACCCTTCGCCTACCTTTCCTACGGTAAATATCCTTAAAAATTCTATATAGTATTTTTCTCATAAGCATGCATAACATAAAATACTATAAATATAATTTTAACTAAGCAACATAAATTTTCATAAAATAATAAACCAGAAGAGCACTGACTCTTGGGCCACAGCTCACGCTACTACAGGAGTAAGGGCTCCAACGAAATGTCGTTAAATCTCGCATACTTGCCGGAGTCGAATCATCAGAATTGGAAGAAGATTTCCTTTACAAAAAATCTTTCGGTGCGGTGTATGCGGATAGATTATGTGCGACCACCATAAATCTGATATAAGAGTGACAGCACTGTTTTAATGAAGCATTTGCTCAGTAGTTTACGATCATCACAAGACTTTTATAGCAGCGCGATGGTGGCCAAAGGTTTATAGGTACCAGAGGTACCACCTGTTAAACGCACTGTGTCACCAAGCATAAATTATGGCGTGTGCCAAGGGATATGCAATGTTACAAGGGATTTACCTTTGTCACTTGACTGACAATTCCTAAGAAATGCCACTAGTGTTGCAGACATCTGTATGCGACGCGATGGTGACCACTCACCTTCAAGCGAACCCTTTGCTTTTGTGTCTGTCTCTAAAATTAAGAAATCAGCTTTGATCAAGTATTTTCATCTCAATGAATGCGTACGATATTCAAATCTCTTGTGTGTGTGTGGTGATTATTGAACTTAATATAACTTAGTCCCTTAAGATCATTATAATATTACTTTTGTCCACAGATAAGAGGCGTAGAGATCGGCATAGTAGTATTGGTGTTGCTGGTGTGGGTTGGGGCAATAGCACTATTCTTCAACAGATGGGGCAAAATACGAATGCTGTTACCCTACCAGCCAGATTACAAACAGGAACAGTTGAAGGTAAACTTGTTTGTATTAAACGCTGAGTAATTAGAAAAAAATCGTAAATATAAGTAGTGGTACTAAAATGGAACAAAATAAGCGACACTGTTGCAATAAGTCTGCCAAAAATCCTGTTAATAAAATGAACTTTTTTTTATATTTCAGCCCTAAATTATGTATTTCAAAATTAACAACAAACAAATTTGTGGCTATGTTATTTGAACTTCACCCGTTATTGGTTAATACGATTACTATTATTTTAACTCTACAATTCAAATAATAGTAATTTTTACCTTGATACCATATCCATAACCTCTTTTATTAAGTGACTGTTGTATAATGTTTGTTCAAAAAGAAAGATCAAAAGGCACATTAGCATTACTAATTGGTCCAATACGATTAAGGCCCGGAATTACTCTAAGGATTAACTTTATATCCCCATCAAGCGTGCCTTCGTAAATACATTAATTTAATCCGTAATCCTGTTTTTATCGCATTATCTCAAACTTTTGTCATTGGTTGAGTACCTCCTCTTAAGTTGAGAGGTGCTGAATAACTGATGAATCAATATCGTTAAGTATTTTCGGGAAACGTCTACTTTGTAATTATGGAATAAATATGGAAGAAAAATATCAAATTATAAGTTTCTAAATTTGCTAGAAGTCTAGATACAAGGCGTCCATGCCTTAATTCTATAATTTATGGACGCTTTGCATTGCATGAATAAGGCGCTTTGTCGACTTAGTAACAATTGCAACAACTGGGGCTGGTTTTTCGCAATACTCTGTAGCAAATAGCCATTTCATAAATACCTATGATCGCTGTTAAACTTTAATTAGTTCAGCTTGCCAATTTAAGGCCTGTTCGTTGTAGCTATTTCATTAAGGTAATCAACAGTTTGTTGCTAGAAAGTTGCCAACGCTAGTTGCTTCAATAGTTGCTCTATCTAAATATCTTGTTCGCAAGTTCAGATCACGCGATGCTTGTGGACGCTAAAGGTACCTTGTATATTGCCCAATGTGCGAGTGAATTCGTGCGCATCAATTCGCGGCGAAATTGCTTTCTGGACAAGGCCTAAACACTCACACTTTGTAGGCGCTGTCTCAGCGCTTGTTTTTAGTTTTATATAGGTACCACTCTTTGTCTAAATTGGGACGCCCTAAATATCATTGTTACTGTCTATAAGTCTCCAAAAAGAGTCACATTTTTTTGAAAATACATGCATCTTTAGCTCCTGAGCAGGAAACTGATGGTTGGAAAAGAAACGTGTTTTGTTGGCATAATCTAGTCTAACTAAACTGCCTACAAGATAGTTTTTTGTTTATTATATCTTAAGCTACATCATAATAATATGAATATGATACTCTGCACAATATTTCATTGTCACTACTATACTACCAACATTTTAAAGGCTAAATCGTGTTTCCTTTTCGATCAGGTGCCAGGAAGCAGTGCATTAGCAGCAGCCACAGCGGGAGGGACTTGCGGAGCACATTCTGCGCCGTCAGCTTGCTCGGTAAATATTAAATTAACAATACTTATAACTCTATAATACTATGGTGCAGTAAACCAAACTGAGTCTTGGTCTTCGATAAAAGCACGCTCTTTCGTCTTCTAGCAAAGACAGATTGAAGCGTTTTCAAGTCCTTTGAGTATAATAATGCTTAATTAGAATATATAATGCTTTCAATAAGGGCCTCCGATACAAGACATGTTCCTCTTCCGTCACCTAGCCAAGACTCAGCTTGAAGCGCTTTAAAAGCTATTAAGTATAAAAATTCTTTATTATAATGTCCCCCGATTCTAAGGAAAAGTTTCTTAGCGCTGCGTTTTTATATAGTCGGCGTAGTTATCATAAGTTCTAGGTGCGATATCATGACAGTATTCGTCAACATGTCAGTGATGTTGTGTTATAATTTTATCGTAGGCACATAATACTCGTATTATTTTACGACGTGAATCATGAAAACATGATACATTGTTCTGATTTGTGTGTGAAATAAACGCAGGAACGACGTGAGCAGTGTATATAGTTTACCCTTCGTTCTAAGTATAATCTTTGCAAGACAACGACAGTAATTTTCTCTTAAAATTGCCCAGTTATAATAAGTCTTCAATTTTATTATAAATATTATTATAATTGATACCAAGAGTAATAAAATACCTTCGAAATCACTCAGTTTACCACTATACACGACTTTATAATAACATAGTATATCTACAAGTAAAACAAACATTGGTTCAACAATTTGTCTTATGTAAATAAACGGTAAACTAAACATAAGGAATCCTTCACAATGTTTTACTTAGATAGGGGTAAATAGTAAATACTTCACAGAATCCACTAGGTTCTGGAAGATCGTTTAAGTACCAAAACAGCTTAAGTAAACTAGCGGTATCTAATGAATACATCGAATTTGTATATATGTTGCGGTTAAAGCTTAAAGCGCGGCTACACCTACGTTTTAACCGGCTAAACTTATATGTAGCCGCACTTTGGGCTTTAACTGTTACATATATAATTATTAAGCATATCACTCTTAAGGCTAAACCACCCAATATCTAACAGGCTTTTGTTAGGTGTATACAGAGACTAAAGTAGAATATATAGGTCTCTGGGTATACTGCAATCCTCTGCCCCCCTGAGTTTTTATTTTTTTGTCATAGGCTGGCATGTAATAGTTTAAGTTATAACATTGTTAACCTAAAACGTGTCTTTCAGAGTCAAAATACAGTTTTACAATATGAATCACCACTAAAATAATACATTAAAACTATATTATTAAAAATAAGTCAGGTCGTTTCAGAGAATCGCTGACTCGAGATACGTACTTAGGTACCATATATTTATTAGCCACATATTTTATTTAGTCTTAATATAATAAATTAACTTTAATAAGTAACTATATCATAAACATTACATACTAATTAAAATCCACAGTAACAGTCGTAAAGTGTCCACAATACATGCAATGAAATCTAATTTCTCACACAGATCATAACAAATTCGGGGATTTCCACGAGTATTTCCTAAAACGTAAAGGGTATTAAGAGCTGTTGCGGTGCCTTTAAGGCTACTCGTTAAGCCTTCCAACGCTTTGAGGGCCGGCCTTTGCAGGTACTAATGAAAGCTGCGGGTCGGTTAGGATACCTTTTGTAACTGTTGGGAACCTAAATTACTCATAAAAAATCATTTGGTGCCTGAATTAACTGAAATTTATTGAATAAATGAATCTCATTAAAAATATTGTACCGCTAATTCCTTATGTAATCTTTTATTTATTATATTGAATATTGAAATTGATTGATAAAAGCTGTGAAACAAATTTTAGTGCGTCAAAAATTTGGTACTTTTAATAGACATGTAAAAAAATACTACCGCAAAAAATAATATAGAGACATAATATTATACATTACTATAAATATA
Organism: Hemithea aestivaria; assembly: GCA_947507615.1. Lineage (NCBI taxonomy): Eukaryota > Metazoa > Arthropoda > Insecta > Lepidoptera > Geometridae > Hemithea > Hemithea aestivaria. The sequence continues at coordinate 11,844,511 of OX382335.1, forward strand.
ATACTAACACCAATTTAAATTACCCAGCATGTTGAAAAAAATGTTTTTTCAAATACTTTTTATGTTCCATCAAATTCATAACAGTTAACAATATAGTGAGTCATTTAATTTCTCCAGAACAAGTACATTCATATATATATATTTCCATTTGAATTATATGAACCAACTCATTTGCCAAGCAATGAAACTAACCCCTTGTTACCGTTGAATGCGAAGTACAGTTTCACATTAGAATAACATAAATCAGATAAGAACTTCTAGAGCTTAACTGATTTGTTCAGAGAATAAATAATGCTGCGTAACTGCTTTCATTTGCTTACAAACATGTTAGAATTACTTGTATAAACCACACCTATTACAAAAAAACTTTTAATACTGACTTAGTCTCAGTAGTTTGTTTGTTGGCTTACATTCACTGTCTATTACTGGCTTACTGATTCTAATGACTCATATTATTTTAAGGTTTCGGCAGCACATGCCCCCATTACATACCTGTTTGGCAAATACTGTCTTATTCTTGGGCAACGCAACTTCGTCTTAAACCCGTGCTCCATTTTGTCCTAATATAGGTACGCACAAACTGTCAAATTCGCGTTCATAAAATGCTTTTGACGTTTTATACTGTTTGAGAATTTGACTCTACACGTGTAACTATAATTTCACTAACTGGCAAAGAGCCTCATTGCTAACTGGACATTTTAACAGCAGCCCCTCAAGCACAGACGCTGCGTAGACTTGTCTTGCTGTCAAGTCATCTGTCATCCCATACATTCACAAAAGTACAATGTATGGGATGACAGTTTTACTCTTGAAGTTTCGTCGGGATTCCATATGCTATGCAGCCACTGGATTGCGTGGAGGTCATGTCATCTGCGATCGTGATGCCATTGACTCATTTAACAGGTGGTCTGCTTTCGCCGCGTCTTTGCCACCAGTCCGATCTAGTCTAATCTAAGTAACCAGTGGTTTTACTTGATTCGACAAGGTTAATAATTTTGCAGTGAGTACGGGTGGCGTGCTTTACCACCGCAATGCAGTACCTATTCCAAGGTTAGAATCCTGCAGATTGTGGAGTTATTTATAGATGAGCAAAAGAATGGCAAATTACAAATTCCATTAATTTTTAAATATCAAGGCTAGGTTCGCTTTTAAAAGGCAAAGTTATTGTGGGAGTATTTTTTTGTGTATCTTTAGTATGGTATGACGTCCAAGCAAAGTATAATTTTAAAATTAAAGAAAGGCACGAGTAGATTATTTGTGCCAGTCCCTGTATGCACTAGTCCAATATTCCCTACTTCCAAAAACATGTGTTGTATGTATATGCATAGGGGCACTTTTAATAGGTATGATTTTGTTAATGTTGTTGTGTTAAATAAACCAGCGAGCGTGCATGAAGAATGTGATGAAAGTTGAGGAAGCGAAAGAGGTGTGTCTGGATCGTACCAAGTACAGGGAAATAGTCTCTGCCTACCCCAACGAAAACGAGGTGTATTATGTATGATTTTGTTAATAATGCATACGATTGCCCAAATAATTTGTATCCTTTTTTGTGATGGGTTCTTGATCTGAATAGCCAAACGTTTACAAAATATAAAAGCAGTTAGGTCTTTTTTTAAATTAGTAAATGCTCTCCCATTGCTGGGCAAAGACCTCCCCCAAATCCCTCCAAGCATCTCTTTCCTGTCTATAAATGAATATAATAAATAAATAAATAAATATTTCAGGACAATGCACACAGCGCCACCTAACCCCATACTAAGCAACTTAATGCTTGTGTTATGGTGGTTAGGATAACGGATATAATACTTATATACTTTTCTTTTGTAAATACATACTTATAATACATATTGAAAGCCACCCAGACCAGAAACAAATACCTGTGGATCACACAAATATAATAGGACTATAATATTTACCATTCATTTGTCAACCGCCACGAGAAGAATAAAATGGTACCTAAACTCGAATCCATAAACCACATCTCAAATGGTTAATGGGTCAAGTAAAAAAGGCTATATCTCAATTTTATTTGGATGATCACACCGAAAGGCGTCTGTATTATGGTTACGATCTTAGATTTTACTACTCCAGTTGACTGCTTATAACATCGGCCAGTTTAACAACCTTTTTCATGGAAACGAATGATTTTTATACCTTCTTGTCATTGATTTTGATTTAGACCCGGATATCGAGACAGTACTCAAAAGTGACCAAAAAAGCGAGAGTAAAACTACATAATATTATAACGTTGGCCAGTTTAACAATCTTTTTCATAGAAACAAATGATTTTTATACCTTCTTGCCATTGATTTTGATTTAGATCCAGATATCGCGAGAGTACTCAAAAGTGAACGAAAAAAATAAGTTGTACAACCTTTTTTTTTGTACCTTCTTGTCACTGATTTTAATTTAGATTAGGATATCGCGAGAGTGTTCAATAGTGGACCAAAAAAAGAGAATGTATCAGTCTTATGACCTAACTTACCTATACGATTAATTTAATAAAGGTCTGAATTAATTTAATAAACGCTTTACGTATATTGTATCAAGAACGTAGTCAATCGAGTACCAACAACTTCCTTTTTACAACGTATAATATGATGTGACGTAATCCAGTTAGTATTTAATTCATTTTATTATTATTAATATTAAGCAGATAAAATAGTATATATTTTATGTATTATAAAATATAATATGTATTTATATTATATAATATATTTATTGTATTATTTATGTATTATAAATATGTATGTTATGAATATTATATTAAAAAAGTATTAATTTGAACACACCACCTAACCCATGTGAATTTCAACTTTTCTCCTCTCCCTGCACGGTTGTCTGGAAGAGATCGCTATTAGCGATAAGACCGCCAATTGTAACACATAGCTTTTGTATTGTTTTAGTTTATAAGTTGTTTTTGTACTTTGTCTCTTGTGTTCCAATAAAGGGTTATCTATCTATCTATCTATCTATCTATAATATGATGTGTCAGCTCACCCTTCAAATCAAGTGACACATGCATTTACGCTCAAAAATGTACTCTTTAGCTTGGAAAAACTAATTAAAAACATTTTATTCGTCATTATTGTCCATTTTGAGTGTTAACTATTAATTTTATTAGTCGAATATTAAGTGTTAATTCCCCTCTAAGAGCTAAATGTAATATTAACACTAAATATTAATATTCAACTAATAATGAATTATTATGGATTTCGCAACCCGTAATTCCATTAATACTATTGTTGCCTATTATTATGAAATAACGTCTAATTGACTAGGGACGAAACTAGGAGCTGGAAAATTTTAACGGAAAAGTGAAATAATTTACTTGTATTGTAAAAGTACCTCTTCCTGCACGGTTGTCTGGAAGAGATGGCTTTGAACGGTAAGACCGTCAATTGGTACACCATTAGCTTTAAATATTATGTATTTATTATTCAGCACAACTAGGACTAACTTAATACTAAAGAAACAGCTTTATTGAAAAGAATCTGTTAAATAAAATTTAACTCTTACTTTGTATCCTTTACCTTTTAAAGCCTACGTCCATTGATACAATATTACTGTTATACCGTCTCAGTGAATCCCGACGGGCGTCGCCGACAGAGATTGATCAATAAAATCGAACTTCGATTTGATTGAGCGCCCAATGGTCTGTTAACTACGAATGGGTAATGTCGGAAGCTGAGCTTAGAATTTTAAGAAAACCTGACTTGTTACTTTCGTTGATCGAAGATCGACGACTGTATTTAATAAACTGTGTGTTGAATGGTAATAATAATTACTTAATACTAACTTAATTGAACACAATAAAAACAATAGAATAAGCTTAAAAAATACACATCAGAGAAAAAAGTCTTTTAATTTGAGGTCTTATCGCTAAAAGAAATCTCTTCCAGACAACGAAGCCAGGTAAGGAAAGACAAAAATTAAAAATGTTATTATCAATTAGACATCTTCAAGTATGGCAAAGGCAAATGGCATCTTCAGGAAGTAACAAGCCACCAATCTACCCGTGACTTTGACAAATGGCTGTAGCTCATTGCTCATTGCCTATAGATAACAATTAGCACTAATGGCCTAACTAGTGCTCAGTGAATAATTAAACGTAAACCACTGAGATCAATCTATTGGAGTGACGTGTCAATTAACTAAGAGACGGAAGCTCGTATTACCGTGAGAATAGTTCTTAAGATATCTCCGCTCTTAAGGTTTTACTTGCCGAAAAGTACTTGGTGTATTTTCTTAGTATATCTTTGATTATATTTAATTAGTATTCATTTTATTAGTGTTTTAGTGTTGTATTTTTCATCTAAGTTTTACGACTAAAAAAAAACAGGTTAATCTTAACTATTATAATGATTGCCTTAAAGTCAAGCTGCTCCCGTACATATACTATATGTTCTAATGCAAACTTCAATTGCCCATTGCTGGGCATAGGCCTCCCTTTGATTTTGCCCCTGTCTCTTGCAGTCCTCCTCCAGCTGCTTTCTGCCTGTTTCTCACACCATCAGACGGTCCGGATTTCTCCTAACTAAGATTAACAATGATATTTAAATTATGTTAACTAGCCTATTGTACATAATATTTAGTAACAAATTCTACTTAAGTACAATTTAAGTTCTAGAGTTATCTGAGCTAAACTGTCGTGAAATATGTCGACATGCTGGTTCTCATACAGAAAGCCCGTCAGCAGGGTAGGCTCGCCACGTCGACATACCTATTACTGGCGTGAAGCGTTTTAGGCACCGGCGGACCCACCAGCAATAATTAAGGCCACCATTCTGTTAAGGCCCGACTCCACCTGCCATCATCACGTCTTCACTTGTCCTGCCCAACTCTTCCATTTAAAATATTAGTAAAATTAAATACCTCCAGATCGACCACATGAGTTTATACCTACCACCAATACGTACACACCAATCTCAATTAAATTAAATTAAATATCCATTTATTTCAAGTAACATAACTCATATTCTAACAAAAAAAAATATTATTCTAAAGTTCATTCTAATTATATCGTGGGAAAGCAAGCACTTACAAGTTACAAGTCGTTAATTATGTTTCGGTTCTAATTGAGTCTCATTACGGAAGAGTAGTTTGGTTGTTACTTCTTACTTTGAGAATTGGTTCAAAGTATCTTTAGATTAGTTAACTAAATACTGGACTGGATAAGATAACGTTTTATTTTCTCAAAACAACAAGTGCAGTGCTGTAAAGGATTTGAAAAAAAAAATACGATTAAAATAGGTTCGCAAATTCCCTAACAAGCAAAAGTCGATATCGTTTAAAAATAAATGAAAAAAAAAACACCTAGTTATAACGGTTTAAAAGAAACCATTTTCAAAATCGATCTTTGAGTGATCTCATTATTACATTATATACAAACTTAATTAAAAAAATCCGATGAATTAAGAAAGAAAGTACTTTCTAGCTTTGTTGAAGTAGGCTGTAAAAGCACAATCAGAGATTCCTTTTAACTTTTAACATACTAGAATCTTGATTTTACAAAATGTAAAGTAAGGAGATCAGTGGAATTTAAACTGTTACATTAAAAACTAAATATCTTACTAAAGAACTACCTTAAGCCGCCTACTTTTTAGTATCCCAGATTATATTTAGTACAATTTGTAAGCAAGATTTGGATGTAAGATCTTTGTAACATAAAACGAAATTGTGTTTGAATGAAACTATTGTTACAAATTATATGCCTCTACCTAACCTATGATATGAATAATTCTCTACCTGTAAGGTTGTCTGGACGAGACATTTTTAGTGATAAGACCGCTAATTATTATAGTTACTCTTAGGTTTATTAGAAATGTGTTTTTAATTTTTGCATTTTTCTCTATAAATTATGGTATTTCAATAAAATATTATCTGTTCTATTCTATACTAGCTTTTATGTAGTTTAACCCTCGCTTTGTGGCAAAATATTTTCTTAGCGGAAGTTTACGTCATAAATCCTATCTGTATTCCAAATTTCAACCTAATCCGATCAGCGGTTGAGCTTGTGTTGATAGATCAGTCAGCCAATCTTTATTTTTATATATTTACATTTAGAAAAGCTTGCATTTCTATCGTTAAAAACCTACATTAAAACCTCTTGAATTTTCTCTTTACGCAAACTGTGGGTAGAAAATTAAATGTCTCCAGCAAAAGCTTTTCTGCGACATCCGCGCGGTTTTGTTTTACAAGTAACTCGGGTCTTTGTGAAAGATAATGTGGAACAAAAACTTAAGTTATAGAAGCAGAGACACCGCTTTTCGTAGAACATAACAGAGTACTAACTTAAGGATATGGAGAGACAAGGGATGTATTTGTCCCGCCTACTTGACCTATAACGCATCAGCAATGATTGACATAATATCCATAGTACTAGTATGATCACCTACAACACCAGAATTGCCGATGCTGATTCCGGTGTTGAAGGCGTTCATATAAAAGTAAGCCGTAAAATATAATAAAATTAAAAAAAAACAACGCTAAGAAGAAATATTACGTATTGGTGGTGGCGGTCATCTTGGATCTAAAATTTATCATAATGTGTTGAATTCAACTAGTAAGCCCTTACGTAATTTATATTGAGGGAGTTTTGAAAAATATATTAAATCCACTATTTTGTAGCAGCTACCATCTTGGACCGATTTCACTTTCGACTAACTCACCTTTGGAACAAAAAAAAAGAATAAAAATTAGTTCAGCCGTTCGAGATCTACGATGCCACGTCACAGGAACGTTAATCTTATAGCATCCTGTCATTTTTGCGTCGGGGGTTTTAAATACAAAAGGATAGGTATTTACTTGTCTTCACTTTTCATTTAGGTTTTATTGCACGCGATCTACATTTATTACACAATCTGTGGTTAGAAGTAACAGCGGTCTTTATATAAGATAATGTGTAAATGCGTCGTTTTACAGTCAACTTTATAGCGAACGTAAAGTGGGCGAGAATGATGGTAAACTGTGATTATATTTCTTAGATACTGTATAGGTCAATAATTCTAGAAGGCCAATAATAATAAAATCTTCTTAAAGAAGCACGTAATAAAAGTCTAACTTTAAACTTCACGAGGTAAAACAGCTTTATTAACACTGCATCAAAATGTTAGTTCGACATTAAAACAACGTCAAAGTTTCAAACAACTTAATGCATGCTCATGCAACATTATAATATGAATTATGAGCAAAGTTTTCTACGCGGAGCTTGTGAAAAAATATTCAACTTATCACAATTTCCAAGCAATATTTTTGTGAGAGTTTTCAAGAATATTAATTTCAGGTTTTGAACTTAGGAATCTTAATATTAACATAAGTTAAATGTCGCTTTCTAAAGTATTTTTATACTAGTTGAGACGGGGCGAGCTGGACGCTTGCATTTGTTTTAAGTGATTATGTATTAATAGAGATGGTCTAGTGCATTTTTTAATGTATTCCCCAAGACTGACTTTTTAAGACTGACTGACTTTACTCATAATATTAACGGAAAAACGTTGAAGCTTAACATCAAGTAAGTTTCAAGCTTGTCTCATCCACATTTTAATCTTCTAAATATATAAAAAGAAACAGTGACTGACTGACTGATCTATCAACGTACGAGTATAGCCCAAACCACTAAACGGATTCGGTTGAAATTTGGAATACTGATAGGTTTTATAACGTAGACCTCCGCTATGAAAGGATCTTGCCACGCGGGTAAAGCCGCGAGCATAAGCTAGTCCATTACAAAAGACGCTCACTATTGTTTATATATTTAGCTTCTACTTCTCAAGATAATGCTATAAATTTTAATTCATTGAAACAAAAGATTTACCATGATATTTTATACATTTTACGTATTATATTGTTTTAACGTTAATTTTATCATGTTCGTTACACAAAATTAATTAATGTTGTCGCTCATTAATTTTCATAATGAAAATCCAATTTCGGTAAAGCATAAATATTTATATGAATAAAGAAAGTTGTTGAAATGTTTTATGTACATGAAAAATGAAATTTTGGCTATTTTATTAATGGATAATAATAATTTGTACAATGAATATGTAGGTAATATTATAAATTTTAAGACAATAATAGATACAAATAAAAAGTAAAAAAAAACGGGTTATTTACAATTTCCTTAGTCCAGATGAGTGCTGCTCGTGCTATTGTAGGCAAAGGCGGCAATAAACGCTTACCATCGGATGGACTTCTGTTTACCACTAATAGCTTAAAAACACACAAAAAGTACTTAAATTTAAATAACAAATTCATACTACATTTTTTCAAACTTAATTTTGTCTGAATGTTTTTACGGACTATGTAAAACTAAAAAACTGTTGGGGTTAGGTTAGAAGTTTCCGAGACGACTGCCGACGGAGGGGGGCGCCGGACAGTCGCTCTACATAAATTTAGCTGACTCTGATTTAACAATAATAATGTCCCTACAAGACTAAAAGTAACAAAAATGTCGATGTACTCGTATTGTTGCTTTTATAATTGAATTTTTTAGTCTATCTGTTGTAAGTCATAAACGTTGGTGAATAAAAAGGTTTCATTACAATGTCGACCTCTAGGGATCGTAATAACTCAATGAAAGCCCTTCCCTGATGAAAAAGATGTTTGGAAAATTAATTTTGTTATGTCCTAAGTTATTTTTGCTTGACAATATTTTACGTGCGACCTAAGGTTTTTTTTGTAAGTTATAGGTTAGCCTTTGACCACGATCTTTTACGACCTAAGGTTTTTTTTAAATTATAGTTTACGTGCGACCTAAGGTTTTTTTTTTTATTATAGTTTACGTGCGACATAAGGTTTTTTTTTTTAAATTATAGGTTAGCCTTTGATCACGAGATGTTGTTGAGTGACGATGTGTCCATAGATGGTAGCAAACTAAACCTAGAAGGCGCGATAAATTTAATTTTGTAGTAACTAGCCACGGCCTGCCACCAGTATAGCGAGTGGAAAAATATTAAAAGCTTGTAGTATTAATGACTGGTTGAGATTTGACATCCACATATTAATAAGAGAATGGCAGAAGTAGAAGGCTTATGCCTAATATTATTTATATTTTTCAAACGGGGTTTATAGGTTTCTTCAAACAAAAAGTAAATTGAACTATACTGTTTTGACCAACAATAAATTGGACGAATTACCGATATGACGAATTTTTCAAATTTGACCAATTTCGTGCAACACTAATGTAACTTGCATTGCCATTGCTGATTTAAATAAATAAAATAAAATTAATTTATTTCGGGCAATAACCCATAGCACACAAGTCTATAAATAAATTTAAAAAAGGAAATTTTTAAAAAAGGTAATAAGACTGAACTTGACAATTACAGACCGGTAACGCTGATTCCGGTACTCTCTAAAGTGGTAGAGAAAGCTATGCTAAAACGTCTATTGGAGTTTACTGATAAGTTTAAAATTTTAAGATCTGAACAGCATGGTTTCCGGAAGAATAAGTCTACAACTCTAGCAATTTACAAACTCGTAAAATTAGCAGCAGAATGTATCACTAATAAAACACCAGTGGTAGCTCTACTGTTTGATATGAGCAAAGCTTTTGACTTTGTTCATCACAAAAGATGTTTAGCAAAACTTAATAAATACGGAATACGTGGTACCGCCAATGAATGGTTTAAAAGCTATTTAGAGGATAGATACCAGTGCACTGAGGTTATTCAAATGGATAAAACCCGGAAAAGAACAACTTTTAGGTCAGAATTTAAGCTCAACCGTTCTGGAGTCCCACAAGGAAGCATATTGGGACCAATGCTCTTCTTGTTGTATATAAACGACTTGCCTCTGTGCACAAATCATGAGACAATTTTATTCGCTGACGATACAACTATAGTCATTAAAGGTAATAATGTGGACAAACTTCAAGAGAGTATTAACGATACAGATAGAGATGTAATATCTTGGATGACTGATAATAACCTAAAAGCCAACGTGACGAAAACTAAGATGATTCAGTTTCGATCTATAGGAAAAAGTACGTCATGTAATCTGAATGTCATTTATGATAATAAGCCAATAATTGAAGAAGTACCTTCTACAAAATTTCTAGGCATCGAAATCGATAACAGCCTGCAGTGGAAAAATCAGGTGTCGGCAATTTGTGCAAAACTCAACAGATTTGTCTTTGCCCTTAAGAGAATCGCTCATACGGTGTCCATACAAGCGGCGCTACAGGCCTATCATGGATATGTGGCGTCAGTCTTGCAATATGGGTTGATCATATGGGGCTACTCTACAGACGCAGACAGAGTATTCAGGGCGCAAAAGAAGTGTGTACGTTCTTTATGTGGAGCACATTTTCTTGACTCTTGTCGTCCTCTTTTTAAAAAATTCAAGCTTCTCACATTGGCAGGACTCTACATAAAGCAGATAGCATTATTTGTCAGAAACAATCCAGAATTGTTTCGGACTCACAAACAAGCTCGAGAGAGACAGCTACGTCCCAGAACAGATAACTTACTCTGGGGGCCAATGTGTAACTTATCTCTACAAAAGAATGCTCACTACATGACGGCTAAAATTTACAATCATATTCCAGAGGCTATAAAAGAACTGAAAGGTCATTTGTTCAAAGTTAAGCTACATAACTGGCTGCTTGAAAGAGGGTTTTATTCGGTGAATGATTTTTTGAAGTATAAAGACAATATTTAATTAATAATTGATGACATTTAAATAAAGTTATATTGGATTATATTTATTATTGAAGAATATTATGTACCTAATGTCTAATTATTGACTTATTAATGATTGAATTAATATTGACATTTTGTATTATGAATTATATATAAGAAATTATATGTGAAATCATTATTAAGGTTGAATTTAAATAATATAGCGCTTGAGTTTCTTTTTTTTTTTTTGTATATTCGGTAAAATTATAATAATTAATCAAAATTTAAAAAAAAAAATTATGATGAATTAGTAAATTTTAACATTTGTACGCCCTCTGGGCAAAAACATGCTGAACTGAATGTGAAATGTATAATAAGATCTGTATCCAAACAAACCATGTTTTCACAAATAAATATTTTTGAATTTTTTGAATTTTGAATTTTGAATTAAAATTGGTTAGGAATATTTTGACCACATGAAAACAGGAATTTAATAAAAAAGTTTTTTAATAGCATTTTTGTGTAATAAAATAAATAACGATGCACCGTAAACTGTTAAAAATAAAAAAGTCACTATTCATTGAATTGCGCACAATTTTTATCGGGTTTTCAGAACCATTAGCAGATTTTTTATTAACACTTTTTTATGTAATCGTAAAAGGACATTTATTACGCTAAAAGTGTTTTGAGTACATATTAAAAATGGAAGTGCTTAAATGTATTGGTTTAGGGCCGTACAGCGTACAATTATGGGATTTTTTATGATTTTATCAGTAAAATATAATAAAACCTTTTTTTACTTGTAAAGTATAAACGTACTTAGTTAAGTCTTTTATAGAGTTTTGAGGCTACGGACTGTGTAACCAGCACTTCTGAAATTTTGTATTAGTATCTACTTATTTAGAAGTCAACATATTTTCTAATGGTAATTGCTATGGCACCTAGATTGAGAGAACTAGATAGAGAATACCTAGATCCTCGTTTTTTAGTAAATTAATAAAATAACTATTATATAAAGTCTCAAGATATTGTACTCAATAAATATTTTGCTTTTCCGATGAATATAATTATTACTTAATATACATATTTAATTGATAGCCTCCCTTTCAAATAAGTTTTTTCGATTTTCGACTACATTATACTACGTATGAAAATCTGCTTTGAAATGTTTAATGATAGATAACTCTTTATTGTACACCAAAGTTACAAAAAAAACAATATTAAATAAATACATTTGGAAATGCACATTCAAATAGCCTTTAAAATCAGTAGTCCTTTGTAGTTATTATGAAATACCGAGTTACAAACCTCATTTAACGCGAACGTCAAATAAACTAAAAAGCACAAAATGGAAAGAGCTCAATGAAAATAGAAAACAGCGAGTGTAAGAGAAAAATTGTATCCAACACGACAGTGTTATTATCGGCACGAGTGCATTTGCATCCAGAAATAGGACACGTTTCAAAAGATTTCACAAAACTTTATTTATTCTTGATGGCTGTTCGTTCAGAGGGATTTTACAGTTTAAAATGTATAGGTACTTTCGGAGTTAGGGCTTTTAGATTTTAAGGTTTAGAACGACAATGAGCATAAATCAAACTTTGCCAGCCCGAGCACATAAAAACATTAACATAAGACTAGCAACTCCCGTCCCACTGTCAAGAGTAATTGACGTTTGTAAGAGCACAATGACATCGAGGGTAGCTGCAAATTATATGCAATGACAGTGCTAGTAGCAAAAGTATTATTGAGTATTTGAGTAGCTTGATATATTATGTCAGTTTAGTCTTGACAGTGGGGCGGGGGTTGCTACTCTTATTTTAATGTCTTACTTTGCTAATGGGGCTGGAAAGATAATAATTATATAAGAAATTGTTTATTCTTTATAGACTTCAGATACATAATAACAGATTTCAATCTAAATCAACTGCAGTCTTTGTTTTTTTGCAGTGAATGACTATTACAGTTTTTTTAAATGAAGTATCACCAAAAATTATATAATTAAGGCAGGGGCGCATGTCACATGACAATTAAAATTTTATATATATGAAATTAATCCATTTTATATCAGATATTTTTCTAATCTCAGAGAATGACGTGAATGATTATAATTATAATTATTCAAACAATATTTTTTACATGAATTAACAAAAACCAAGGTAAATCGAAAAGCAACGCAACGTCTCTATAAATCATCTCATCGTAAAACTAAGCCCAATTAGTACGGTGCCTTTTAACCGACGGACCATGCAAGCAAAATGAGATAGCAAGCCTTCAGTTTATTCACCCCTATATTTTGACAATTAACTTATGGTAAATAAAATATTTCATTTGCCGCAGAACCGATAACCGATGGGGTAGACGTGTTCTAGAGTGGAGACCGCGTCTCGGCAAACGTGTGGAAATAGTGTAGGGTGTCCTTGGGCGAGATGGGGCGACGATATCCAGAGGATCGCTGGAAGTGGTTGGAGGAGAAAGACGGAGGACCGAGTTGAGTGGCGTGCCATGGGGGATGCCTATGTCCAGCAGTGGACGAACATAGGCTGATGATGATGATGGACATACAAGTAGTCATCCATCATATTATCACGGCACTCAACTTCTGTCTTTTCCCATAGTTTTTTTTTCGGAAAAATATATAAATTGATTAACATTGATATCGACGCTATTTGTTAATAGTGTACTAAACTGCTAACATTCTTACTTTGGAAAAGCAGGCGCAATCTATTAGAAAAAGTGTTTTACGAGTATGAGCGAGGGAGAAGTGACGAGTTATTAATTTATAGAGTGCCAAGGCTATCGTTCTATTTTTACCATCCCTTTAATAAGTGAAGTCTCGAACGCTCCACACCTATTAATAAATTATATAGGCTTAGCTTTTAAAAAAAAAAATGTCTGCTCTTATTCCCCAGAAAACGTGGGGACATCCGCTTATTTGTACGAGATTTTTGTTAGGTTATATTTAAGTTACATTGACTTATCGTTCATTCGTTGAGTTTTTTAAACAATGAGTGACAAGAAGAGCACTCGTTACCTGACGGTAAGCCTTATAATTGCTCATATTAAAAACAGTGCCACCAAGTGTTTTGAAATGCCTACAAAATTCTGCGCGGCACTACACTACGCCTGTCACTCTGAGATATTAGTTGTCGAATCTCTCATATCTCATAGTCAGCAATTTTTATTAATAATAATTATAATTGGGGTTTATACTCCAACAAAACTCTCTCTCCAACAAGACTCTGACAGTGTAAGTAGGGCAACCTGCCCTACTTACACTGTCAGAGTCAAATCACATTTTATAGGTTGTGTGGTTGGGTGAAATGATGTAGGTAGCACTGTACTAATTATGGGCAGCGTAATCTCTTACCATCAGGAGAGCGTTTTGCTTGTATAAAAAATACTAATATTAGAGTAGGTGTAAATGCGAAAGTTTGTGGGTGTGTATGTTTGTTACTTCTTCATGCCTAAACGGGTGAACCGATTGAGCTGAAATTTAGAGAGAGCATGTATACTCGTAGAGATAGCTTAGACCCTGAAATAACTTATAGCGCTGGGCGCACCTAGTTGGGTAATAATAGTTTTATATTCTAAAAAGTTAGGAAAATTTACAGTAATTAGCCAGTATGTTAATATTGACGATACGTAATTAATAATTACTACAGATTAACATCAATTAGATTACAAGTAAAATGTGTAATAATATTATGTATCCTATGAGCTCGTTAGCTTCGTAATATTTAACAAAGGATTTCCCTTCGCGTTAGTAATTGAATTGCTTATAACAGGTACAAACGATGTGATACGGGCAGAAACCACGGATCAACAATAAAAATGAAGCCTACGTTCTTCTTCTGTGGCTTCGGCTGTGGCTAGCTATCACCCACTAGATAAAACATAAATATTTCTCGCCAAGCAGTTATTATGACTGTGTTCCAGAAAGATATTAAGTGAAGCCAGGGAGGGGTTAGTCCCGCCTAAAAGGTACAGTCTTCTACCATTTTCGACTGTATCATCGCTTAAGGCAAGATCGTGGTCTAACTATAGTGAATAAAAAAATAAGATAGTCCTAATTCAAGAGCCGTACATATCTCATGTAGTCAAATAAATTTAGCGAATTTTTTACATTTTGCTTAGAAAAAGTCAATAATCATAAACCAAAGCTACACTGAAACAGTTTTCATGACTGCAGTTACGTTAATTGTTTTGGTATGAAGCGAAAGTATTTTTAAGAAGTTGTTTGCTACACAAGACAAAATCAAAAACTAGCGACTTATGTATAAAACAAGTGCACATCAATAAATAAGACCACACGAAACGAACCGATAGCCGATAATTACGTTCGCATTGATCGGAAAAACGTATTCATACTATATTAATTTTTGAAGCGCAGTATCTGCCTTTGTTAATATACTATGGTAATGGTAAAAGACTTGTAACGTGCAAATAACGTTCCCTTTAACGACTGGGCGGCTGTTAATTTTATTGTAAAACAGCCTTGGAAATGTTACATGTTAACTTGTTTACCGCTTCGTGCCTTGTTATGTGTAAAATTGCAACGGGTAAGATAAAAACAGATAAATATAGGGAAAAGATTTGAAAGTATGAAGTCTAGCCTAATTTTTCTACATAGTAGTAACTACTCGTAATAAAATGAAGTCGCATCTGATCTCTGTACACTGACACTTTTTAAACTATGCAACGGAATCTAATGCCAATCTAATCTAATTTTCAGCAATACAGTGGTTTCAAGAGTAAGGTTTGTAGGTACATTGGTACATTCTGGTACATTTTATGAATAGCACGAACGAAAATTTGGGTGATCGCTAGTTAAATATTATATTACTAGCTTATGCTCGCAGCAGAGGTCTACGTCATAAAACCTATTTATGTTCCAAATTTCAACCCAATCCGTCCAGCGGTTTAGGCTGTGCGTTGATAGATCGGTCAGTCAATCAGTCACTCTTTCCTTTTATTAAATATATTTAGATATGTCATTGTCATTGTTGTAGTCAGCGAAATTCCTGAACATGACTGATAGACATGAATTATTCATTTAATAAACCTCAGGGTGTCATGCCTAGTGCATCGCTTGCGCAGAGTTTTGAATTTTTAAAACACTTCATTCATTTTCATAAAATAGTCTTGGTCCCCATAGCATTTTAATTTAGTTACGAGTTTAGGATAGATTTAGTTATGCAATCCACGTTCAATTCCAATTTCTTCCACGGAGCGTCATCTAAGTCTTGATTAACCTACTTTTGATTTCATCTCGAAGAATAATCCTGAGAAGAATTATAATCCCTTTTCTCTAGAATCTAGACTACTGAAACATGTTCTTGTAATAAAGACAGATACCACAACTCAAACAAAATAAAAAGAAAACTTGTTTTACTGTTAAATACTGTAGTTTTTATGTCTGCACATAGTATGTGATTATGTTTAAAGCTCTCAATTTAAGTTTTGTATATTTGTATGGTTTTCTGATTTGTGCAATAAATAAACAAAAAAAAGTCGACTCATACATATTGTTTCTATTCTGTAGCGAAACACGGATTAAAATCTTTATTAATTCCACAGAGAAAAGTTAAAGTTTTGTACTAAGAACTAGAATAGCACGAAGGGAGTACCTATCAATTGCGGTATTACTACTCAGATTTATCATCTAGACAACCGTGTAGAAAATTAGAATATAATACTAGAAGAGTACTCAATTGAGAATAGTTTTCTGTAGAGTTAGTAAAAACTGGACGATCTCTGTGGCGCGGTGGGCTAATACCCGCCTGCAATGAAGAAGGTTGCGGGTTCGTTTCCCGCATGGGACACATGTTTGCATGATCCACATATATTTGTTTCTGTCTGAGTGGCTTTCTGTATTTATTATAAGCATACATTTACAAAAGAAAAATTCATAAGTAATTATATCCGTTATCCTAACCACCATTTTTTTTTTTTTTTTACCCAGGAAAAATGCGTTACGCATCATCACCCCACGCCGGGGGGCGCGGGGCGGTATGTGGGACTCCCCCGCCAAAGATGGTAGCAGCGGGGATACCCACTAAAAAACCTGGGGGTGTTCCTGCGGGACGCCATAATGCCGGGGCAACGGGTACGCCGAAGCATTCATCCGCGGCCCCGACGGCGTTTGGTCCTCACTGACAGGAGGACCCCTCCGCGGTGGGGTGAAGAGGAGTTTCACCCCACCCTCTCAAGGGGCGCGCGGAAACACCGCGCGCGCCACCTCGAAGATCCTAACCACCATAACACAAGTATTAAGTTGCTTAGTTAGGGATTAGGTGGTGCAAAAAAAAAAAACTGTTTTTGCCACATTTTGTCAAAAAACTGCAACATTTGTGAAACTACATGTCGTGTCGAACTACTGTATCGGAGATCGATACCAAGTTTAGTAGTCTTTTAAGATACGCTATCTGCTTTTGTTACAATAATACGTAGTTGCAATATACATCAGCAAAACGATCGTTTGAAATGAAACCTCCAGCAAATGTGTTGCAATCTACGGAATGAGAATATATTTATCTTATTTCTCTTTGTTTCTCGTTGGCTTTCTTATTATGAACATTTGAGTAAACGTTAGATTTCCTTGAACTGCTGACTTTGAATGTATTTTTGGAAAGTTAGTGTTTGGAAATGTTTAATCGAGATGAATGTAAACAAGAATGTTTTTGAGATGGTTTGTGCCAATTACATTTTTAATTACGTTCAACGAATAGCCATTTGTAATCTCTAAATCCACTTACATACTGTCGTTAAATAATGGAAAAAAAGTTCAGGTACAATCTGTCCAGGTTTTTTAATGTAGGTACATAATATAATAATATATTTAAATTGGTGGAGCGGTTTTCAAGTTCAAGTTCAACAATAACGCGCGTCTTATCCTTGAGTATTAATAGAGAGCTTGAAGTAGGAATTTTTCAAGCTTTTATTTAACTTTACCTGTCTGTTGTCTGTCTATTTGTCAATCTGGCTATCAGTCAGTCTGCAATCAAATATGCAAGTTAAATTTGATCCAATGGTTTCCGAATAAGTTGAAATGTTGCATGCATGTGTAAATTGGATGATAATGCAATATTATTATGACATCAAGCTGATCTGATGATATAGCTGGAAGGTGGCCATAGGAAATCCGTAACTAAACGACGCAACCCCATCGAGTTTGTACTCATTTGATTCGTCTTGTCGAGTACTTTGGTGCTAGATGGTAATAATAATAAAAGCTTGTTTTTAAAAAGTATTTTAAATTTCACTTGTTCAAATTCACTTCTTAGTAAATTTGCACGACAAGTCAATACAAAACTTTGCACTGTAGCAATTGACAGTAAACCAGGAACATAAAATAGCACTAACATCTAAACAGCAGTGTTTATGCTTCGCTTACATTTAAATACATAATGTTTTTAGCAATGTGACAATGTTCACATTGACTTGAACATTTGCCTAATCTGATATCTGTATTCAACGAAACACTACATTAACATAATGTTCTGATGCGATTGTGTAGTACATATTTTGTACAAAATATACTACTTTGTTTTATTTTTTATACGAATACTAACACTAACACTTTTTTTCCTGCTGTTTTCGTTTCATTGATTATATATTTTGGGAAATAAAATTTTTATCCCCCTATCTCGGAAAGTGTATTTTTACTGTTCGATATCTGACTGGAAAAGTCCATTTTATCCTCTAGAGGGTAAAGTAAATTTGAATTTAGAACATCGTGTGCACCGAGTTTGTGCGTCAAAAACATAATTAAACCTATTTACTTCCACCTCTATGGTGGTATCATACAACTTTTTTAAAATTTGTTAAAAACTCGGAAACAGCACCTTTTTGGTGAACCTTTTTTTTATTAGCTCTGGGCGCACCATCAGCCTTGCCAGTAAGTTACTTTTGTAACATTTTACGTTTCTTTTAAACTATTTATGTTAGTTGTTTAAATATAAGTTACATTTCGAGGCAATAGTGTTTTTTTAATGAATTATATAGTACTGTAATAATAAATAATAGTTGAGTTAATTTAGCAGAGTTAATAGAATAAGCCAATTTTTTATAACATTATCTAGTTAGTAGCAAGATTTTTTCCTATTACTTTTTAGTAACTTTTTTATTAATGATTTCTCACTGTAATACACTGAAAATGAGGAAATATTCACTAAAACGAATAGGTAAGTAAGCGTACCTACGTAAATTTAAATTGAATACTGGTTACTTTTGAAGATAGTGACACTGGCAACTATCTAAAAGCTTTTTTTTTTATATAGAACAAATTTAAAAAAAAGCTTTTAGCATTGAGTTATTTCCTCGCTGAGGGGGATGAAAAATTAAGTGTTACACTCGAGTGCAAAGATTTTTGACCTTGTGCTCTTTTGATTCCCTCGCTAACGCTCAGGATTCTAATTATTAAATCACTCGCTACGCTCGTGATTTAATTTTAGAATCCTTCGCTAGCTCGGTCATACAAACTGAGCACGCGGTTAAAAAGCAACTTTGCACTCTTTTATAACAAATAACTATTAACCATCATAAACCAATGAATTAAATAAAGTTCGTGTTTTTTACGTTGTACAATTTTATCAAATCCCTTTGAACCTCAAAAAAAAATCAAATAAAAACCAGTTAAAATTTTCAATTTTTTACTCTTTTTAGTACATTGATAGCACTTTGTGGTGTGATTCTTCCTAGCACGTCCACGAAATATAATATTTTATGTATGTGGTTGGTATGTGTAAATTTTAGTCCACTCTTTGCATCGTACTCGTAAAAATGCATCCTTAGAAAATTTTAACTCTACGTATAGAATTCTCTAAAGTCCAATTTAAAGTAAATATTTTAACTAGAATACCACTTCAGCACTTATTATTATAAGGTTTTAAAACGATCCCTTAGGTATTCTAGGTGACGTTTACTTTACCATCATTCCCTTATGTAAACTAAAACTCATGTTAAAATTAAAGTCCTTTGCCCTTTCTTAAAACAGCTTTGAGCTTACAGTAATGTAAACATAGAGCCATAAGCAAACTCATTTTACGAGCGTCACCTCAACAAGCTCGATGTGAGAATTTTAAATGAATCTACTTTTTGACTTTAACTCAAACAGTATTTTTGTTAGGAGGGCTTATACAGCAGGACGCTCTTTCGCTCGCGCTATTTGATACATTTTGAAATATCATCATCATCTTAGCCATAGGACGTCCACTGCTCCCCTTTGGACCTCCATACATACCGGTTGGAAGCGACCTGCATGCAGAAGACGCTGAATTCCAGCGTTTTCTGCCGATCTTTATAAGGTCGTCTGTCCGCCTTGTGGGAGGACGTCTTACGCTGCGTCTGCTAGTCCATAGTCTCCACTCGAGCACTTTTCGACCCCATCGGCCATTGCCACTTCAGCTTGCTAATCCGCTGGATATCGGTGACTTTTTTTAAATATAAACTCATAGAATTATCATTTTAAAATTTCTTTTTACTCATATTTTAAAAGTATTTCCAGTTTGATATATTAATTAATGGCATAAGGTTATTGCATTATTATTAGTTTTTGTAAGGATAAGTCGTAGGCATCGTCTAGGTTTGAAATGGGCCCACTTTTCATCAGAAATTACAGACTTTCTGACTTATTATTTACTAGCGAACCTGCGTGCACTTCGTAAGGGGTAACAGAAATTTATAAATGTTCTGTACAGTTTCTTTTACATTATGCATGGATACACTTTTCTCTTGAATGACTTTATCCATCAATAAAACCACATCAAAATCCGTTGCGTAGTTTTAAAGATCTAAGCATAGATAGGAGCAGATAGACCGCGCGAAGCGGCTTAGTTTTATACTGTGTAGTTAATTATAAGCTCTATTCAAATCATGTGACCAAAAAGTCCATGAATATCACAGATGTATTAAGTGGTAATCCGGGAAGGGGACGCCCGAAAAAGGTTTGGATGAACTGTGTGAAAGAGGATATGCGTGCTAGAGGAGTGGATGAAGATATTACGGATGATAGAGCAGAATGGAGGAGAAAAACGTGTTGTGCCGACCCTACCTAGTGTGGGATAAGGGCAGGAAGAAGAAGAGTTAATTATAAGCTCATGCCCTATAAATACATATGTTAGAGGCAAAAGAACATAAGATCCAGTTTAAATTGAATTATGAACATAAAGTAGGTACTATAAACCAGTGTCCACTGACCGCTAACACTTAATAAATGTGGCGTTAAGTAAAATTTATCACGGAACTCTCTCGAGGAATGAAGATAAAATAGCGAAAGAAAATCCTCGTGGCATAATGCAGAACATATTGAAGGATCAGGCGTATTTTGTCACACTTGCAACGTGAAATTTAGACGCAAAATGTCATTTTTGCACATCGTCAATAGCAAAATGTCACAGAGGCAATTAGTCACATATGTAAATTATCACAGTAGCAAATTGGATTGTAGGAAATGGTCATAGTAACAAAATGCCATAATAACAAAATTTCATCATTAGAAACCCCAATATTCATACCTTATTTTTTTAAAAATTTTGCTTACAGTGGCAATTTGTTTTTGTAACAGTTTGCGAATATTACAAATTGCTACTGTGACAATTAGCGACTAACATTTTACTATGTTTTTTCATGTCAATGTGAGAATGTGACCAAACACGCCTCATCCATTTTGACTGGCACAATGTAGGTCGTGCGAGGCTTACGTAGATAAGAAACACATCAATTGGTTTCAATACGGTTTCACAATAGGCTCTACCTGTGTTTATTGAGAACTGGAAGAGAAAAATCTCAATAAGTTTTGTATATTTTAGCTTTTGGGATTTAGGTATGGAAACACTACTTCTACATATGTGTAGGCACGTTTATATAATTTATGTACCTCTACATGAGTGCGTATTTATGTATACGGAGCGGAAAAAAACGAGCTAGTATTGACCTAGCAGTGATTTAAATTTTTAGCGCTTAGCCTTAGTATCTATAAATAAATTGGCCATGCGCTACTCTGGCTTCCCGCAGTGCTTCTGTAGAACTCGCAAATCGAATATTAACTTCCTTAACTTTCAGTGAAAATATCTCAGAAACTAAAAAAAAAAGCAAAACCGCGATCGGACGGACGGACAAAGTGAAACTAAATATAAGGCTTCCTTGATGTAATAAACCTAAAAATGTAGAAACGAGTGAAAACAATAATACGAGGAATTGCATTTTTTTAATTACATCAACACAGGTATAATATCTACTATATATTGGGTATTTATATTATATTCTACTAATTCGTAGTAGTTTCGTAGAAATTCCGAATGTTTGTGCATAGCAGTCACGCGATACGTTCGTTATGACAATATTTTTAATAATTTAAGTGTTGTACTTTAAGTGTTAATTGAAAATTCTATTAAAACGTGTCATGTGGGTAAAGCTACCTATTTAGGTATATTATGTACAGTACAAGAGACAAATTCAACCAAAAAATAATAAATAAAAGTCATTGGGGTTTATAGGTACTCAAACAGAATAGGATACCTTACGTACACTGTCAGAGTCAAATCACAATTAAAAAGACTATGTAATTTTTTTTATAGCACGTTGAAATGTTTTGATAAATACGTAATATATTGGCTGCATCCAGCGGTTTTATGCTGTAAACAGACGGATTTACGGATTCGGTTAGGACTCAAATGGGATGTTGTGCGGAGGCGCTTTTGTAACGTCTAACATACTCGTACATAAACTATGTTGCTTTCCTTTAACTATAAACATTAACATTGTTAAAGTTCGGGATATGCCCGAAGCAACAGTTTTGTAGGGAAACTGTCCTTAACGTAGGCAACAAAAACAGAAAACTTTTTCTCAACATATCCGTAATTCGATCCACAAAAATTCCTCACAAAAAGAAGTGAACAAACAAACTGCGATCTCTAGACAATAGATTTCTTCTGATCCCGAGTTAAAATAACAAGGATGAATAGTAACTTCAATAAATAATATATGAAGAAACAAAAAAAAACACGTTATACGAGTACACGAGTACTTTCAATGAAATTCGTACAGACATTTCGCTTCGTTATTGAAGCTTTTCTGAAGATTCTCGAAAGTTCGTTCAATTTTTAGATTAAAAATTGAGATCAAAGTAATCTTTTCAATAGCTGTTTGGTAGCTTAATCACAGATGAGGAAAAAATCAATATTCATGAAGTATCTATCTATAAATGTAGGTTCCTTGTACAGTATTTAAAAGAAATGTGAGTGAAACTTGAACTGGAAGTTAATTTTTTATTCTGAGAATAGGCTTCACAACATAGTATAAAACAAAGTTACCTTCTTCGTCTGTCCCTATGTATGCTTAGATCTTTAAAACTACGCAATGGACTTTGATGTGGTATTCTTTAATGGATAAAACGATTCAAGAGCAGCATTCTGGGCACTCTGCCATCTGACAGTGGTTTGGAGCACTTGGATTTTCTGTAGATTGGCTTGTGGCCGATCTGTGGTTAATAAAAGTGTTCTTTACTGCTGTAGTAGCTGTAGTATTGTTAGTTTGTTTTTCTCAATAAAAGCATTTGCTTCAAGAGGAAAGTTTATAGAATGTATATATTCATATTATATTAGAGAAACACTGATAATGTTATATTTTTGGTTGGGCTCTGTGTACGCGCGGGTCCTGTAGCTAAATAATATAATCACGAGATCTGTAACTCTAGCCAATAATTCCAATGTTGTACCAAAATTATGTATTCATTCAGTACGTTGATATGCTCGTAACTTATAAGGCTTTACGAAGTAAGCTTAGCTGAGATTATAGGTATTAAATTACATCTAATATCCAGTCATACATGGGCTTATAATATTGTTAATGTTTAACAATAATAGTTAATAATTATGGTTCACCAGATACGCCCAGCGGTTTTACCCACTGTACTCGTAGCTTATGGGTCTAAGCTATCTCTCTACCAAATTTCAGCTCAATCGGTCTACCCGTTTAGGCGTGAAGAAGTAACAAGCATACACACTCACTCACAAACTTTCGCTTTTATAATATTAGTGTGGTTATTATCGTCTTTAATCACAATTAAAGCCTGACTCCCATGATCTAACATCTGACTAACATGATCTCCCTATTTGTTTTGCCATCATCATCATCATCATCATCACTGGCCTCTTACATCTATGAGAGATGATTCAAGCAGCGTCCGTAATTATGGTTCGGCACTTCCGTGAGTGGCTAGTAAGGCCGATGCGGGAGCGACATCGCCGACCGCAAAGTATGCAGACGAATTGTGTTCCTGGTGAAGCTGGAGGAGCAGCGGCGCGTTGGTGACGTCTGTCACGTTTCTGTGCCAATAGTTGGAACCAGGTGTTGTCGTGCACAGCAACGCCGTCATGTAAAGTTTTCCTCCAGCTATCACGGTCATCTGACGCGTCTTCCCAGGTGTTAGGGTCGATGTTAAAGGACATCAAGTCCCGCTTAACGCTATCCTTAAATCGCAGCATTGGACGTGTTTTGCCATACTGCCCTGAGTATAGGTGTAGTTGAAAGTCAAGTTAATCAATAAATATTCTAGCTTGCTTCAGTGAAGGATGGCAAGACGCACGTTTTTTTTCATTACTTGAAAATAGCTCTACTAATTTTGACAAAATTTAAAAGGTCGCTTGTGGTGAATTGACATAAGGAAGTGGATTATAATTGTGATTGTTTTTAAAGTTCTGTACCCAAAGGGTAAAATCGGAACCACGTTACTCAGAGTTCACTGTCCATCTGTCTTTCCGTCTGTTGTTCTGTCATTAGGCTGTTTCTCATAGACCGTGATGCTCAGTCAGTTTTTTTTTTATTTTAAATACTAGCTGACCCGCGCGCACTTCGTAGCGCGTGACAGTAAATTATTCATATATTAATGAATTTGATGCAGACCATTTAATTCGATTTCCAATTCCACGGAAAAGAGGGATTCAATTCACGGGTTTTCTGCGACTTAATGGGCGTAGAATTAGTAAAGGCTGGCAAACCTTGCCAATATGTAACTACGATCGAATCACCTACTATTCAAAATGTCTATTGGACGTTTCGCCTACGTTCATAATAACTATTGGTTGAAATCAATATTGGACGATTCGCCTACGGTTAACTCAGCTACGGTCGATTGAGCTATGGTTGATTAAACTATTGGACGATTTGCCTATTTTTGACCGAACTAACGGACGTTTCACGTATTTTTAGACCATGTTTCCGGCTGCTAGTCAGGTATGACAGCTAAAAAATACTTGTTTATAGTACAGAATTCAGAAACGTGTTGTTTTTGATACCTGAATGATTTCTATCTGTAGGTGCGCAGACAGCTTATTATGCCACTTTGCCATGATGAGGTAGATAAAAGAAGATGCCAAAATGCCTGAAGATGCCATGACACAGGATAAATAATTCAGTAATAAGAAAAATATCTGGCGCTTCGCCGGCCGCTGCCGCGGCACGCTCGCTTCGCTCGCTCGGCTCGCGCATTGTGGTCACTGTTTAAACCTAACCTAACCAACAGATTTCGGTTTGCCCTGAATACTGTACTAAAAACACGCGTAGCAAAGAATTTATAAACCGTAGGTGAGTCGTCCATAGTTGAATTAACCAATATATCAAATGAACATTGGCCGAATCGCCCATTAGTTCACATGCCCATAGTTTAATCAACCGCAGGCGAGTTGCAATGTAAGCGAGTCGTCCAATATGTGAAATGAACTTATGCGAATCGACCGCAGTTATATCGACCGTAGTTGAAACGACCGTAGGTATTATGAAACGTAACCCGTCCATGCGGGCAAAGCCATGAGAATAAGCTAGTGACTGATGTATCTGTATAACGTACAGCCTCAACCGCTAGCTGGATTGGGTTGAAATTTGGAACATAGAAAGGTTTCATGACGTAGACCACTGCTAACAGAAGCGGGTGCCACGCAGCGACGGGCGGACGTCGCGATAGTTTTTTGCAAGTATTTAATGTAATTTACGTTATTTACTTTTGACGTATGTATACATAATATAATAAATTATATAAAATGTCAAAAAAATAGCATGCGATATTATGCTGTTTTTGAGGTAAGTTAGTAAGAAGTTATTTTTTTTATTTTTAAAAGTATTCTGCTGAAGTAAGAGTGCGAGTAAGAGACCGAGTAAGAGTCCAAGTAAGAGTCCGAGTAAGAGTGCAAGTGAGAAACTGAGTAAGAATTCGAGTAAGACTGCGTGTAAGTGTCCGAGTAAGAGTGCGAGTAATAGTCCTAGTAAGAGTGCGATTTAGATTCCGAGTAAGAGTCCGAGTAAGAGTGCGAGTAAGAGACCGAGTAAGAGTGCGAGTAAGAATCTGAGTAAGAATTCGAGTAAGACTGCGAGTAAGAGTCCCGAGTAAGAATGCGAATAAGAATCTGAGTAAGAATTCGAGTAAGACTGCGAGTAAGAGTCCGAGTAAGAGTGCGAGTAAGAGCCCGAGTAAGAGTGCGAGTAAGAGACCGAGTAAAAGTCCGAGTAAGAGTGCAAGTGAGAGACCAAGTAAGTGTGTGAGTAAGAGTCCAAGTCTTGTCTCTTGTCTTGTCTCTTGTCTTGTCTCTTGTCTTGTCTCTTGTCTTGTCTCTTGTCTTGTCTCTTGTCTTGTCTCTTGTCTTGTCTCTTGTCTTGTCTCTTGTCTTGTCTCTTGTCTTGTCTCTTGTCTTGTCTCTTGTCTTGTCTCTTGTCTTGTCTCTTGTCTTGTCTCTTGTCTTGTCTCTTGTCTTGTCTTGTCTCTTGTCTTGTCTCTTGTCTTGTCTCTTGTCTTGTCTCTTGTCTTGTCTCTTGTCTTGTCTCTTGTCTTGTCTCTTGTCTTGTCTTGTCTTTTGTCTTGTTTTGTCTCTTGTCTTGGGTTTCAATATACGCCGCCACGACATGATAGGTAAGTAGGTAGGTATAGTAGGGATACTATGCTGGAATAAAACCTATTGTAGTTCCCAGATTAGGCTTCTTAATTATGAACCAACTTTAGTTTTAATCTACCTGTTATTATGTACCTATTTTTTATTGAATTGAAGAGTGATCAATCGTATTTATTTTTAACTCCCGACGCAAAGACGAAAGGGTGTGATAAGTTTGACGTGTCTGTCTCATAGATTCGATTTAGATTTTGTTTGAAAAGTAAGTTAGGCGGAAGTGTTCTTAGGTATTTTTAGTCATAGCCGCAAAAAACGCGGCTTCATCCCGCGTGTACTAAGTTTAATACAATACATTTTCAAATCTCATTCGACTGTTGCATTTTTGTAACGGACATTCAGTGGTTCCTAAGCGGACGTAGTAAGGTACATATAGGTAGGTAATATGAAATAGAAATAAAAGCTTGTAAAAAAAAATATCAATAAATGTACAAAAATAATATAATTAATTTATAATAACTCATCTAGATATTAGCTCAAGTAAGTAGATGATATGAAATTGGTAGGTACCTAGGTACCTACTGTATGCGGGCAGCGGCTGCCCGGCAGCCCTATGACTCGCGCATGTACCGCGAGACTGTAGGTATTTATGTTCAAAAATCACGCTCAGTCAAACTACTGTATATCTCTTTACCGTGCTACCACTGAGGTGTATACCTAAAATCATAGGCGGATCCAGGATTTGGTTTTGGGGGGGGGGGGGGGGGGGGGCGGCAAGGTGCAGACGGGCAAAAATATTATAATTTTTATTACGAAAAGTGTATGTTTAGCTCGCTCTGAGCGGTTAGGAAGTTTAAACATCCATTACAATAAGTGCCGCCGAAAAAAAAATTTAATCTTTACCATGAAATATGTGCGAAATTCGTAACTCTACAATGCTTCTGGGGGTGCCTTGGCCCCCTGCCCCCCCCCCCCCCCTAAATCCGCCTACTCGCTCTGAGCAGTAAGAAAGCTTAAACATCCTTTATAATATGTGCGCGAGCAGCTTGCTTAATGACTCGGGGGGGGGGGGGGGCTTGGCCCCGTGCCCCCCCCCCGCCTAAATCCGCCTATGATTATCTATAACACAGATAAAAGGTTCTATAATAATCATTGCAAAATTTTACTAACATTATAAACGTGAAAGTTTGTGTCTGGATGTATGCCTAAATGGGTGTGAACAGATTTTATGTCTGTGTGTCTCCGGATAACCAGTGATTTTTACAAAAGATCCCCCTAGATGGAGCGCCACAATCGCGTGATTTTAAGTTAAAATATCTACTATTTTTAACAATTCATAATTTCTCATATTTAATTTCTCAATTAAATAGGTACATAATATTTAATTAATCTAACAAATAAAAAATATATAATAAATGAAGTATTCACAGTAATTATAAATCTATTATTTAGTTCCGCTAGGTTACGCGGGACTCTTTTCTAAAACTGTTTGCAGAATAAACGATATTTCTTTTTCTTAGGACATTAGTTCCATTATTTTCCGTGGCGCTAGCTTGTATGAAAAATAATTTACTTTTACAATGAACTTTAAATGAATTTTTCTATTTATCTTCAGATGATTTTACATGTTTTAGAAATTAAAAATAAGCAGCAAAAAGATATTTATTACTGATATTTACACGCATCATGCGCACATTAGATTAGTTCCATTATTTTCCGCTGGCACTGATTCATATGAGAAATAAGTTACATTTACTAATTTACCTACCTATGTACAGACCCTGGCTACTATATAGCATCAAAGTACTCGTCAAGACGAATCAAATGAGCCCAAACTCGATGGGGTTTTTTCTTTTAATCACGGAGTTCCTATGGCCACCTTCCAGCTCCGTCATCGGACCCTGGTTACTATATAGTATCAAAGTACTCGTCAAGACGAATCAAATGAGCCCAAACTCGATGAGGTTTTGTCTTTTGATTACGCGGTTCCTATGACTACCTTTCTTGTTTATTAGCATTTTATATGCGAATCTTTAGATTGATATAACTCTTTTATTTATGAACCGATTTGACTAAAACCAACACTAAGGTTCAAGTAGAGAAAACGGCAACGTATTAGTGAAAATTTTATTCAAATCGGTGGTGTTGTTTAATCACACCAGTGACACAAACTATTTACAAATTTAGCCCAAATTAAAGGTTTCGTTTACAAACACATCGATAGATGGCGTATTTTTAGTTTGTCGCACCATATTTTTTTGAATTGAGTTTACTTTATATTCTATTACTTTTATTTAGAATTTTTGATGTAAATTAGGGGCAATGTGTCCGATATAAATGATTATTATTTATTTTATCATTTTATTTTACGTTTCCCTTGGAAAAATTGACAAAATGTTTTACGAATTAGATCGCGCAAGCGACTTTTTCGCGTCGTTTTGTTCATATGCGTATTTTCACGATTCATCTTAGTAAAGGATCACAATGAATGGGGAGAAATTTCCATTCTTATTATATGTATGGATTTCTTCGAAATACCTATCATTAAAGAGTTTCGTATATTTTATAGGTCATAGGTTCACAGGCGTTTATTACCAGCCTCATTTAGAAACTAGGTCTAACACTCCACATTATTTTTTCATAAATAGGCTTTATTACGCCAATAACGCGATGCTTACGTCACTGTGACGTCATCTACTCTTTGAGTACAAAATGGTTCTATTTGTGTTACTTAATGCTGTATTGATAGTTGATTATATGTTTTGTAAATTTATATACATTGTAATAGGTAGCTAAGCAACTTTTAATTCTTCTTAATTTTATCGGGGTAGACCTTCTTTGCAGGAGAAGTTATTTTCCACTAGGTGGTTACTGCAACAGTGCCAGTAATTCTACCCTGAGCAGTGATGTGTAAACATTATACTATGCCTCGGTAGAAGGAAACTGTACCTAGTGAAATTACTGGCTTGAGGAGTCATCTTATGACGCTTGATTAAGAAGCGTTGGTGCGATGCACCTAGAAGTATCATCATCATCATCATCTCAGCCATAGGACGTCCACTGCTGAACATAGGCCTCCCCTTTGGACTTCCATATGTACCGGTTGGAAGCGACCTGCATCCAGCGTCTTCCGGCGACCTTTATAAGGTCGTCTGTCCACCTTGTGGGTGGACGTCCTACGCTTCGTTTGCTAGTCCGTGGTCTCCACTCGAGCACTTTTCGACCCCATAGGCCATCCGCTCTGCGCGCTATGTGGCCTAGAAGTATACATCATTGTAAAATCCTAGGTAGCACTATACTGATAAGATAATACACAACATATTGTACACAACATAATACAGAAAATACATAGGTGTACATAATTAATATTAAAAATTAAATGTACACGCGGCGGTCTTACCGCTAAAGAGCTGTGATATTATGCAGCATCTTACTATCAAGAGAGTGTCTTGCTTGTCTTCTTACTTCTTCGAATAAAAAAAAATACGCTCTACGGAAATACAACTATTCTTTTTCTAAATTTGTGTTCAATTAATTACAGTGCAACAATATATATGAGTTCCTGCCTGAAGTTTGAGTGCGTGTCGGGAGCCGACAAGGGAGGTAAGGCCGTCGTAAACTGCAGACTAAAAGGTCAACTAATAAATAAGATACAGAGCTTTGCCACACGAATCACGCAAATACTTAAGGCTTGTATCGAGCTACCCTCTCGCTCGCACGATAACACAATATTTGAATTAGTATAAATGCGTCTAGCGGTGTTACCCGCTGTACTGCAACCTATGTGTTATTCCATATCATAGGTACCATGAGAACTAGCCAAGTCAGACTTTAGGCTTCAAAATTATATTTATTCTAAGTTATAAGAAGAAATAATGTTTTAAGTTGTAATGAAATATTTTATGTTGATGTAAATATTTTTCAGTACTGGCCATAGAACTTAGCACCCATTTAGATCTCACTTCTTTTGTCGTTTAAATCAACTACCAAATCATATGTAACTATATCGTAATATTGAACTTGGCTCTCTTTTCACATATATGTTTTTGATGGGATACATTACTACTTCTCTGTCATTTTTTTTCAAGTATTGAAGTGGAAATAAATTTAATATTAAAAAAAAATCAAAATTACTCTAAAAATAAAATGAATTTATATTTCGAATATTGTGATATCGTGCGAGCGAGAGAGTTGCGCCATTTAAAAGGGATCTTAAACTTGAGGCTTATTAGACGATCGCTGCTATTTTTGATTGGCTTCAATAAGGCTTCGTGTAAATAAATAGTAGATAGATTGACCTGTAATTGTGATTTGACTCTGACAGTGTAAGGTAATCTTTTCTGATGGGTGCCCAAAATTTGATACCTTATAGAGATTTTAATTTTGGAAAATGTATAATTTTTAACATTAAGGTATATCTTATCGCAATATAGTATTCTTACAATAATATATTTGGATTTAAAGTTTTATAATTGTAAAGTTATATTAATTTCAATCGACCCCTAATACATAGATTTCTATGATCAGACAAATAATGGTATTTACTTGTATAGAAGTTTTCAAATAATTTATTGTAATTTTATATTTAA
Organism: Hemithea aestivaria; assembly: GCA_947507615.1. Taxonomy (NCBI): domain Eukaryota; kingdom Metazoa; phylum Arthropoda; class Insecta; order Lepidoptera; family Geometridae; genus Hemithea; species Hemithea aestivaria. The sequence continues at coordinate 11,875,600 of OX382335.1, forward strand.
TTGACTTCGTTTTGCCTGATCCAAAATATTGTATGATAACTAAACGACTTTGACAAAGTGGCTTACCAAAAAAATCCCTTATGTAGAAGCTAAAAAGTATATTGTATAGTATAATATAGAAAGCTTTTAGCATGTAAAAGTCAATCACTAATAAGCACAATATAGTCTGCAGCATACGACTCAAAAGCGTGCAAGCCCTACCCTTGTAAGCTCCCTCACGTAACCAAAGATAAGGTTGAACCAAGAAGGTTATATTCAATGGAGGCTGCAAAGAGAACACCAAACTGAAGCAAGAAAAATGACGCCACGGTTGTTTGCCATCTCACTTACTCATACTGCCAATTGTAACACTTCTTCTTCTTCTTTGGGTGCCATCTTCTAACGAAGGTTGGCGATCATCATGGCAATTTGAACCCTCGACACAGCAGCTCTAAATAGGGAACGCGTGCTCTTGCAGTACCATTGGCGCAGATTTTTAAGCCAAGATGTTCTCCTTCTTCTTGGACTTTTTTTTCCCTGTATCTTTCCCTGTATTATGAGCTGTAATAGCTCATATTTGGGACTACGCATTATGTGGCCTAGGTATTCCAGCTTACGTCTCTTTATGGTGTTAAGAACCTCAACCTTTTTTCCCATTCTTTGCAACACCACTTCATTTCGTATTTTGTCTCTCCAGGATATCCTTAACATTCTTCTGTAAACCCACATTTCAAAAGCTTCAACTTTCTTGCACATGGCTTCTGTTAAAGTCCAAGCTTCGACGCCATACAGAAGAATGGAGAAAATATAGCAGCGTGCTAGACGAGTCCGAAATTGTAACACTAAGATTATTATAATATTGTCTTTAAGTTATAAGTTGTTTTTGTATTCAATAAAGTCGTGTTATCATCTTTCTATATACTGAATAAGTAGGTCGACGATAGTATTTTGTTTTTAATTTGTACGAGGTAAGTGAGATGAGAGACAACCCAGACGTCATTTTTTGTGCTCAGTTGGTGTTAACGTTGCAAAACACATTCGAGTGTAAAATTCTTGGATCGAATACAGTGCCATGGCGCGCAACGGACTCCGGAAACGCAAGGGACATTCCGAAGAGTGTTCCGGAATCGTAAATTCTTGCGATATGTTTTTGTGCCTGACTTCGAGCTATAAATTACTGGCAGCCAAAAGCACTGATGCAATCCCAATTTACAGGTCACCGTAGACTTTGGAAATATACTGCTCGAGCTAGATTGAAAATCGAATGCAATTTTAAAGTACTATTGTATATATTGTGTAGACAACTGAAGGCTCTTAAACAACTTTATTTAGTTTTAAAACGAACTACTCCAGGTATCCATCCACAGGCTGTTAATACTTTCCATCGGGAAGAATGGGTGGTTATTTGTCACCTACGATATAAAAGTAAACTTTCAGATTGCATTTCTCTTCCTTCATTTAAAAAAAAATAATTCTGTAGTTACATTATTCCTACCTATAGCTATATGAGTGACAAGAGATGACCTAATGCGTTGCTTAACCAGTGTCGTGCGCAGGACGTTTGCTGCCTACTGGACCGTTGCTTCCAATACCCTCGACGGAGCGCGCGCGACTGTGGCTGTCAGTTTGCATTGCTGCATGCCGCGCCTGACGATCAAGCTGGCAGCTAGCGGAGCGTGGCCCGCGGTAAGCCGCGGGCTTGTTCCCACTGCCAATGCCGATGCTCCGGCTGTGAACACCAAGTAAGCCCGAGCACGCTTACTAGTGTGACGCGACACGTACGCTATCGCACGCACACACACGGTTGAATTTGCACGACATGTTGCACTGCAGGTTTCAGCCCTATCGGCTATTATGCACTAATGTACATCACTATTAACCGACAAAGAGAGGGTTCTTGGAGTCATACGAGTGCTAAAGTTACAAAAGGCATTTTCAACTTTGTTGCGTAATCCACTAACACATTACACGACAAACTTTGGAATTGTCTTCTTATTTTAGCGCTCTGTGAATCTAAGAACATATTATTTTTATCGATTAATAGAGATATTATACATCAGTGAGTAATAGCCAATATGCCTGCTGAGTGATATTTGCTACCGCTGGCGGGAGCGAAACAAAACTGTTTAGATATTTCTATGCAGTTTCGTGTCGCTACCGCAGGCGGTAACAAATATCACTCAGGTTTGAACAGACCTGAATACTGTTGATCTTTTTCACGAAGCCCGGTTCTTCTTAGTTGTAAATTTTTAGGCCAGATAACGCCTCAGCGTATATCGCAGTGTGAATTTCTTCGTCGACATAGACATTTGATTTTTCAGGTCGTGTTTTGGTCTACAAAATCAACAAACAACATGCATCTAGGCGATTTTGATGAATATTGATAATATTATTTTTATGTTTTTGTCGCATGTTTCCATCGGGTATGGAAAGCAAAAACATTATTAGTGCAAACAAAAACAATGTTTTGTGAAAAATGTTGTAATTTTTTGTTGATTGTGTAGACCAAAACACGAGCTGGAGACATGGCTCAACGCACTATGACTGAGCAACAAGTTCACATTATTTCTGAGTATGAAAGTGTTTTCGTTGGACATAGAAACAATGTGCACGTTCTATCAATCTAATACTTGGCTTTCGTGAAAAAGAACAACCGTTCAAAATTTGTGAATAAAAAGCTCGGGTTTAAAGTAAGACGCCAGACAGGTTCAACAGATTTATCAGTTTCTACACTGATTTTAATTCTTATATGAGTAGAAGCTTCTTATTGGACTGAACCGAATAGATAAAGTCCACTGAGAAAAATGTTGCGACTTTTCAATGTATGATAACAACTATACGAGGCTTGAGAGAAACAACGTTGAGGCTATACAATACCATAATATTGTATTACCACATGTTTAGGTAATTATAGACTAATGTATTTTAATACATCAGTTTTTAATGAAAAATAATAACATATCCATCACTGTACACAATATAATTTATTTGATGCACTATTGATTTGAACAACACTGTATTAGCCAATAAGCAGCGTTCAACCATTTGTATATAGCTCATAGGCTTCGCCTGCGACTGATATTTTTTTCATAATCCTCATAAAATGCCATTTTGTCATAACTACCGCTTTACGTAGTTTTCCAAAATTAAAATTCCATTTTTTACCTCATTTAAAGCTTAAACATTTTAAGAGAATTAACTCATTAAACTTTTCCAAAATATTTGTGTATATTTAATATAATCTAGCCAAACGTTTTTAACAACTTTTTCTCAATAATAGCATTTGCCACAAAAAAACTCTCTTAAAAATCTCTATTTACAATGATCATAATTTTATTTTTTGTAACAGCGGCCCGAGCACATAAAAACATTGAGATAAGTCTAGCAACTCCCGTCCCACTGTCAAGAGTGATTGACGTTTGTAAGAGCACAATGACATTGGGAGTAGCTGCAAATTGTATGCAATGACAGCGCAAGTAGCAAGAGTAGCGTCTTGATATTATGTCAGATTTCTCTTGACAGTGGGACGGGAGTTGCTAGCTTTATGTCAACGTCAAAGTGTGCTACGACTCCTGGAAAGTTTAGCTAGTATTTAACCTTTAATTTTTCATTAATCAACAACGTCCTTCGAAACACCTGTGTAATTTTTGGCAGTCGCAAAAGTCGTATTATCTTTCCAAATTGACTTGCACAAAGTAAATATTGGATTCACTTTTGGCACGTTTGACCTCACGAACGAAGCAAACTCAATTTATTCCGCTCACGAACAATATCACCTAACTTGTGTAGGTATTGTTTTGCGTTTCGATATTGTTTGAAATTTTACCATTGTACGATTCTACTGTTATTGGTTTACAAGTTTATTATTTTACTTGTTATTTTTTTATATACCTGTCGAATTCTGCCTTAAGGCACTATGACAAACACAATGTTAGGTAGGTACTGATTTAGATTTTTACAAGTCAAATAAATTTATTATGTTCTTTGACGAATGAAATAAACGTTAAATTCGAGTTAGTGGTCGGCATACCTACTATACTAGTACTATAACTAACTTAATAATATTTATCCGAAAGAATCAATAATATGATTTTCCTTGACCCAAAAGCGCATTAAAAAATAAATTACATAATATTATATAACGATAAATACGTAATGGTTACTTTTATGGCTTTATAACATTATTAGCTTCAATTTTTCATATTTCAATACTTCGAAGATTTTAATACAATAGTTATCTCGAAAGTTTCGTTAATTTTTGTTCTCTTAATAATTACATAATCGTTAGTAAAATATGAATATTTTCTTGTATATTTAGCAGTGTTTAAGCAACAAGGATTAAAAAATCTAGAAGCTAGGTCATATAAATAACGGATACAGAATAGGGCGGGCGTTAGTTTTAAATAAAGTATGTATATAGCCTTGTGCCATTTGAGCCTTCCACGCACGCGAAGCTTTCCGATAAAATTTTGAAATTAGTTTAAAGTTTTACCATCCTAATACTAAATGTTATTAAAAATATAGTGGCAATGAACTATTTTGTTAGTGGTTTAGTCAATTTTAGCTAAAAAATTAACCAACTTGAAAATATATTAAAATTTCTCTATAAAAGCACATTAGTCTATTTCAACTCCGGGCATTTCCAATCGCAGCATAAAGGCGTAACATAATACTCGTACATTGAACACACACACTTACTGGTCGCATTTGGAACACGCCGTCATCTGTGTTTCCCGAGCGATAGGTACAACTTGAGAATCTTCAAGACACAAGTAAGTGAATAGGAAAACTTTTTAAAGGCATCTTACGAGATTCATCGTCAACCATATTCGCACTTTCCAATAAATACAAATCAATAAAAAACAATAAATACAACAATAAATGGCAATAAATACTTTTTTTTCCATCAGGTGGGATAAGTCAAACGTAGGCTTCTAAAAAGAGTAAAAAAAGAAAAAAGTGTTAAAGCATTAAATGAACTGTTTTATCTTCGTTTACATAGATTGCAAAAATACTTTCAACAAACACCGTTGTGCGTGCTAGCGAAAGTAAATCCTGCATTGCAGTAGTGGTTTATGCGTCGACAACACGACACAAACTTCCTTCAGCCTTGACAAATGTTACCTTACGCGTTGCATTTTTCCATAATAATCATCCTTAGAACACTTAACCACGAGAATAAAAGCCATTACTTATTTCTATGCGAAAGAATCTGACAGTTTTTGCGGGGGGGGGAGGCTACGCACACCAGTTATTACCACAATAATGAATTTTCGATAACATCGCTATGCACGCACCTGACATAATTGTCAAACACTGGCATAAATAAATATACGACAACATACACACACAAGCTCCAATAAGTCCATGAATATAGTAATAGGTGGTAATTTGGGAAAGGGATGCTCTAAATAGGTATAAATGAACTCCGTGAGAGAGGATATGCGTGCTACGGGAGTGAATGAAAAAAAAACGGATTATAGAGTAGAATAGAGAACGAAGAAGTGTGCCGAATGAAGTACAGTCTTTGTGTGTAACGAAGAATAACCTGTATTGTGACAACTAGGTTTATGCCTGGCGGTCTCATTTTTGGCAGCGGTGAACCCCTCACAATAACGTATCTAGTTGGGTGTCTAATCGAAGTAATTATCAGAATACTTCCCAAACTTACAGATCGCGTGTGACTCTTCCACAATTTAACATGCAAATACAAACTTTATGTCAAGTCACGAAGAGCTAAATTAATAATGTTTTGGAGTGTTATGGGAATTGTGGCTGCCGCAAGGGTAGCATGTTCATCATGCTGTCATAGCATGACACTCGAGTAAATGTACCTACATGGGCGGTAGAATAGGTGTTCCCTTTGATAAACAAAGGACTTGAAAAACGGACACGTTATCTAATATTCTAGAGCTATGAAGTAAAAGTGTTTAAGTTTAGATTGTGAATTCAGGTTTCTTTAAAAAAAGTTAAAATGATAAGACTTTGTGATTAATAGATAAATAAACTACTTCACAGACCTAACCTCTTTTAGGCCTGGGTCCATTTTAGCAAATGTTTGTACGAAGTGTCAAAAAAATAAATAGGACAAGCCCTAGTAGGCTAGTACGCGCATAGTAGGCTTCCGTAGTACTGGCAAATCGAATATTTACAGCGGCAACTTTTATCAACGATATCTTTAAAACTAATGTAGATAATATCTTAACCGCTATCTTTTTAGAAGGGGGGGGAGTTTTAAACTTGAATATCTTTCAAACGGAACGCGAAAAAGTTTCTTTGTAACCCATCCTTCATTTTAAAATACCTATTTAATGATACGATGATACGACATGAAAGGATCAGCCAGAAAAAAAATCATCCCCTTTACGTGTTTGGGAGGTACCTTAAATTAATTAATTTTGAATATTTTTTTGCGCCGTTCTCTTGTTCTTGCTATTGCTCTTATCTGGGCAAAATTACAGCTTTCTAGGATTTATAGTTTCTCCGCAAAGCCGTGGATGGACAGACGGACAAAGCGAAACTATAAGGCTTCCTTGTTGACTACGTCAGCCTAAAAACAGAATGTCACCTCTCTCGAGGACTTTTCGGATGAGAATTTTACCTAAGTCCGAACCTAATAGGCGCTTAGTGAAACATTATAGTGATGAGTCGCAACTTAATTCATTTTTTACACACAAGGGGAAGCTATATTAAGTAGGTATTTTGGCATCCGTCAAATCAAACCAAAGATGAGATAATGAATGTGACCAACATTTAATAAATTTGCTCCACTTTATGTAAACATTTTGTAATAATGAACAAAATTTCACAAGCACTTTTACAAAGACAATTCAAAACTTTACACGAACATTTTCGTAAAGTAGAGCGACAGCTTAACACACGACATTTTAAAAAAAATATCTAAGCCAATAGCAGTTTTGAATTAATTAGAAAAAAAAATTGTACACAATGTCAATTACAAAAAAAAATTGGTCATGTATTTTTTATATTATGTTAATCTAAACACACAACACGATACAACACACTAAAGTTACTTGGTTGGAGTGATGAAGTCGCAATGTTATAATAAACTTTGTACTGCCTCAAAAAAAAGTTGAGCGACGGCTTTACCTATAAAGACAAAGGATCTATAACCTGAACCTGAGCCGAAAATGTGGAGTACAATTAAAGTCCTGGACAAAGACACTCAACCGTACAAGCCTCTGAAAGTTGTTGAATAGCGCATTATCACTTAGGGACTTCAAAGCGTATATTAAGAGCTTCGTCCTCGCCTATTACCCCCTTTCGCTCGCACGATATGACTAACTTTGAAATATATTTACATTCATAAGTAGGTATACCTATTCCGAGTCTGCTACTATTAATTTTTTTTTTTTAACATAGAAGTAAGAAGACCAGCAAGACGTTCTCCTGATGGTAAGATATTATACGCTGCCCCCATAATAATTATTAGTACAGTGCTACCCTAGATTTTACAATGATGTAAATTTTTAGATACACTGCACCAACGCTTCTTACTTAGGAGTCATGTCACTCTAATGAGTTTTAACATACATACACTAATTTTACTAGCTATAATGCCGTTCTACCGGAGCGCAGTAATGTTTGCACATCACTGCAACGGCAAAGGGTTTTAAGTTTTAGAATACCGTTGTTCTTATTTAAGATAGCAAGCTGGAAATACTTAAAAAAATAATATCTAGCTTTACGTGAAATATAGGTAATTATAAAAAGTAAATTCTGAGTATTTTAATTTCAATTTCATCATATCGTGTGACCGAGATATTCGTACATTGATTTCGTGCGTTGTAAGGACGAAACTCCTAAATTACCTAAATTACCTTGATCTCATTGAAGTAAGCCCTTGCAAATACAATACTCTGTCAACTTTCTAATCTCAATACAATAGACCTGGTCTGAATATCTCCAGGGATTATGCGGGCTCGCTCGAAACTATTCCGTTATAATAATATGTCTTGTATCAAATGCTGTGGATTCAGTCCTGCTATCTTACTTATGTGATAGCTAATGTTATTGTGGATCCCATAATAGGTAATGTTTGTTTTGTCTTGACGACCTCCGTGGAGCGGTGGGCTAATACCCGCTTGCAACGCAGAAGGATTCAATTCCCGCACGGGACAAATGTTTGTGTGATCCACAGGTATTTGTTTCTGGACTGGGTGGTTTTCAATTTAATGTATTATATCCGTTATCCTAACCACCATAACGCAAGCATTAAGTTGCTTAATATTTATTTTATTTATTCCTGGTAAAATAGTCACACTAAGATACCTCTATAAAGGCGAAAGTTTATGAGTGTGTATGTTTGTTACTTTTTCACGCCTAAACGGGTGAACCGATTGAGCTGAAATTTGGTATAGAGATAGCTTAGACCCTGGAATAACACATAGGTTACAGCATAGCGGGTGAAACCGCTGGGCGTAGCTAGTCTAAACATATATAAGGATAACGTGATTGATTTACTTACTGACTAACCCATTGACTGATCTATCAACGCACAATCAAAAACGCTGAAGGGATTGGATTGAAATTTGTAACTCTTATAAGTAAATAAATGAGAGGGTTCTAGAAATCACCAAGATGCCCAGCGTGACTGCTCTGATGAAGCAGAGGCGTTTACGTTGGCTTGGACACCTGCATCGTATGGATCCGTCCCGCTTGCCAAGGAGAACTCTTTTGGGGCAAATAGCAAACGCCAGTCGTCCCATTGGCCGCCCTTTGCTGAGATTTAAAGACAGCGTTAAGCGGGACTTAGCAACCTTCGACATTGACTCTACACACTGGGAGGAGCTTGCTGAGGATCGCTTATCCTGGAGAACGCTAACTTTTAATGGCGTCAAAACGCACGATAATACGTGGTTTGAAGCCTTGGCCCAGAAACGGGCTCGTAGGCATGAACCACCACTACCATCTCACCCGGATCCTGCAACTCCCTACATTTGTGACCTTTGCGGTCGTTGCTGCAAGTCTCGAATAGGCTTGTTCAGCCATCAAAAAAGTGCCGCACATTAACCTGACGCTACTTACACCATCTATGATGTTTCAAGGCCAATGATGATGATGATAAGTAAATAAATAAGTACCTACTAAATACATATTATTACGATATATCCAATAAATGCATAAGCTTTTACAATTTAAAACCAATTTTGATCCTAAACTATATGCGCTTTAAGCCTGACATGAATCAAGCCTCAGAATGCTTTAGAGGCATTTTACCTGGTGCCTCTTCGTATAATCCATATAATACCTAAATCTCTCATATTGAAAAATTGCATTACATACAATTCAAATAGATTCAATCGATTCACCGAATTTGTTTATGGTAATTTATTCTGAAAGCTTTGATATGATCGTGGAATATACATTAACATCTATCATGAACACCTGCCATTTACACAGAATATTAATATTTTATTGGTATGTTTAACTAATGGAAAAACGTGTGTCGTAGTAACGCTGGGGTTACACGATGCAAGTTTTGTTTTATAAAGAATAGGTCTGCGTTTGACCACAGTCTTACCTGTTGGTAAGGGATGACGCGGTCGAAGGTGTTGCACACAGATCTAGTAAATACCTATTGACCCTCGATTTAAAGACTCCAAAGTTGTAATTTACAGGGAACACTGAAGCAGGAAGAGTGTTTCAAACCTTCGCCGTCCGGTTAATGAAGGTTGAACTAAATCGTACGGACAAACGGAATATCTGGAGAGATATTTAAAAAAATGAAATTCCCTGTAAATTTCAACAATGAAAACTGTTAATAAGCAACTTTATCAAAACGACATTGATCGCACAACATACTGTAGCAAAAACGTAGTGGCTATTCGACGAATCCTGCTAAATTGCATAGCCGTCATCACTTACCTTCCTACCACACCACAATGAGCAACTTGCACACAATTCGAACGTCCCAATAAGGATGTTGACTAGGTCAAACATTAAAATAATAAAAAAATATAAGATAAAAAATTATGGTTTTTGTTATAAAATTAAAAATTGCTGCGATAATAACGCTTATATAAGTTTTTGTGTTGGTACGCGTGACTTCACTACACTGAACGAAAATGTACCAGACAAGATTTAGCGCGTTGTATCTCTTACGTTTTTTTATCAGATTTACAAATAAAAAAATACGTGTCCAATATTTTTAAATAATCTACTTGATATACAAAAAATAGTCAACATCCCCATTACTGTAAGATTGGGCTATTCAAGTTACTGCTAAGCGAGTACAGTAGCTAGACATCTTACTGTCATGACAGTTACTCGCTATGTGTAACCTCGCCTCAAAGTTTACTTGCACTATCGATGTTGATTTTATCAGACTTTTCAAAGGTTTTTATTATTATATTTTTATATCCGTATTTTTATCAGCACTAATGCACTGCTGTGACAGTATTTTTATGGCACGTATGAAATATCACTTTGGGATTGTAAAACAAATACATATAATGAATATGCGATAAACACACAGGAACTTGTAAAAGACTGTGAGAAATAATGTTTTTTCCACAATTAATTTCCACTTGGATTTTCATTACTTTTGAACATATTAAAAGGTTGTATGGCCAACAACCTATAATTGTGATTTAACTCTGACAGTGTAAGTATGGTAAACTGTAATGTTGTAGTATAGCCCCATTTAATATTATGATGAATACAATGTTTGAATTATATTATTCAAACACGTAATGGTCATTTTTATGGTGAAAATGCGATTCTAACAATAGCAATAACAAGAATATCATAAGTTATTCTTTTTATTACTATATCAGGAAAGATACCTAGGGCCGGTCCAGTTAAAGGTGTTGAGACTGATTTGTTATCCGGCCTAATTTAAAAATACAAGGGACAGATAAAATTATCCAAGGGTGGTAACACAGAAGTTTCAAAATGGTTTGTAATTAAGCAAAAAATAAAGCACATTAAAACGTAGAAATATCTGCAACATTCTCTACATTTTACGCAGCGTCATACAGAGCCAGGGTCGCTTGGAATGATTTTTTGTAATCTAAAAACTTGAACGCATTCTAATACATAACATGAAAATAAATCAATTGAAAAAAAAACATCACAAAAAATACCATGATGAGACCACTTTCCAGGCGTCTCGGCTCTATATGACTAGTTTTATTCAAATCTCAGTGTGTGGCAAAAAGTTCGCCTGGACGCTACCGTGTTTCGAAAGGCACGTAAATCTGTGGGTCCCGGCTGTTTCCTATAAGATATGTAGGAGCCAGTCGTTAGGTGCAGGTCCTGTAGTAATCTCGGCGACCTGAAACTGCAACATATAGGTTGGCCCCACAACCTATAAGTTGTAATTTGACACTGTCAGTGTATGTAACCTGTTCTGTTGGAGTATAAACCCCATTTACCCAATCACCAATCATCTAGCACCCAGTAGAGAAAACGTTATTAAAGTGACAAAAGTTATGCTTGTTCCAGCACATGCGTTGGTCGCACACACACACGCAGAGCTTGGAGTGCGAGGAGCGATTGCTGGCGCGGTGCAACCGGCCGCGCGTTAACTCGGCTATATTCGTGTCGGCTGAGCCAGCTGGTTTCGCTGGCTTTGATGCTGGCGAGTTCTTGAGGCGGCACGGCTCACAGTCTAAGCTATGCCGCAAAGCCAGGTATGTCAGACTATCCATTCTATTCTCTCTCTCTGAATTCGCTCCCTCATTACTGGGGATCGTGATCATCACTGGCTGAGGATGCTGGTGCAGCGACATGTCTTATGGTCTGCATCGGTACCTTTCCATTGCTTTCATAATCTTATCAAAACCTCACCGCATCCTATTCTACTAATATGCTAAAAATGCGTCAACTCGGCTATATTCGTGTCAGCTGAGCCAGCGGGCTTCGCTGGATTCGATGCTGGCGAGTTCTTGAGGTGGCACGGCTCGCAATCTAAGCTGTGTCGTAAAGCCAGGTATGTCAAATTACTCATCCGACGTCGAGTTTGTAGTTATTTTACCTTTGATAGACTTGGCTTACATTTCTCAAAGCAAAAGTACGCACGACGTGTTCTTTTTCAAGTGTCAACTTTCACAAAGTTATTCAAAGTCGCTGCCAACTTTACGAACATAGATCTAACCGTGGCTTTATTATGCCTAGAGTTTGAAAACAAACTTTATTGTTCACAGATCGGCAGATAACATACCCCTCACTACGTTGAGTGATTCTTCGGAGCGGCTGTGTAGGACGAAGCCTCGAGAGGACACAATCAATGAAGAGATCAGTAAATCGGACGACAGTGGTAGCTTAGAGACCGTCAGACATTTCGGTCTTCCCATCCTCTCAGTGTCCGGCCCCTCTCCTCCTGACGAGGACTACGACCAGATCGATGAGTACCTGTAGCATTTTCACACTGGTTTCCAGCTCAAATACGTGCTGGAAAAAATGAGGCCGCCGTGGCCAAGCCCTGCACAAAGCCCTTAACCCTCATTGCACGGGACTTCTTTACTTTGTGATATAGTGTACCTTTTAGTGCGATTCTAAAAACTTTCAGCAAGACTGGCTGACCTTTTAAGTGTGTCTTCAAGGGGACCATGGCGATGGCGTGGTGTGTTTCGAGTTTCGAATCTTTAAAGATATATTAGTATAGCGAATAGTTCCACAAGTACTTAAGAACTGCACAATAACTACATTCTAATGTACCAGTGCCAGTTTAACTCTAAATTACGAGTGATGTGTCTAACTTATAAGCAATTTTGGTGTAAGTATTATAATTTGAATTTTTGTATATTGATCTGCAGTGTCTTAGATTTCATTGACTTTAGTTGTTAGTTCACTATTTTTATCGCTAAGAGTCGCATATTTTGCATTGATATAAGTAATTCAATTATAATAATAGTGTAGTGGTAGAAAATTGAATTGATTTGAAGGTTGAACTTTGGTCCAATGAATGTATTATGCACATGGTGTTATAGAAAGTAAGTTTTGATTCGCAAAAATATTGGTACATAAAGTGCCACATAGTATCAAAATAAAAGTGTAAATATTTAAAAATTTAATAACTCTAATTAAATTTTGTAAACTTACATAGTTTACATCTAAAACTTAGCAATTCCGCCCAATTTTTATTTTTAATATTTTTTTTTCTATTTTTTCTTGTAAATAACTAACTGATGTTGTTATAATATTTGATTGGATAATTTGGAGCATCAAAAAATTTGTCGTTAAAGAAAATACAACTATTGTTAGCAGAATAATTATTAATGAAATACTTTCAAAAATTGTAAGGGTACATCAACACATTAAAAAAAGTATTTTGTGAGAATAAAACTTTTTCAATGACTTAATTTTTTTGTGTAAATTCATACCCCTCAAGTACTACTAATTTTTATGCAAACAATACTTACTATTTATAAAATGTCAATTAAAACGAACATAATTATCTCCCATTTGTATGTAACCTCTCCAAAACTAGTAAATTTGTAAATAATAAATGGCACTAATCTATCTCAAAACTAGATTAAATAAAATATGGGTATATTTGTCTACTGTATGTATGAATTTGTAATGGTGATTGGGGACCAGATGGACATGAAATAAGATAGGCCTTATCGCATCATGGTGTATTTCCAAATCATTATTACATAAATTTAAATAATATATAGTGTAATGTGTAAAAATACCTTCAAATAAATCATCGACATTACATATTTTATGAAACAGTTTTTCCACTCTCTATTTATGGCTGAAATATGTGATTTTCAACGCAATTGTTTAGGATTACTTTCGTACATGTCTGAACTTAAATAGACTACAGACATGGCGCCGGATTGCATTATCCAACTGTAGTTTCTATTAATGTCATTGTAACAATAAATAATATCAACGTATAAGTATTGCCATTCAACGTGGCAATGCTGCCAGCATTCTGGGCACTCTGCCATCTGACAGTGGTTTGGAGCACTTTGATTTTCTGTAGATTGACTTGTGGCCGATCTGTGGTTATTTAAAGTGTTCTTTACTGCTGTAGTATTGTTCGTTTGTTTTTCTCAACAAAAATATAAAAATGTGTCATCCTGTATCACTATCACATTAGTTAAAAATAGTTATAAAATCCCTCCACTATTTATAAATAAAAATTTCATCTTCAAACTCACTTAAATTAAGACATTAAAACCGTTGTAATCTCAGTTTTTGAACAAATACAATCAACTCAAACAATGAGTGGATTTTATTAAAATAATAATGTCTCTTGATAAGTTTTAACAAATTAAACGCTATAAAATAGTTTCTGCATTGTTTAATGATGGACTTAGCTGTCGTCATGAATATGTATCTGTATAGATGCCGTATGCTAAATCTTTTGTTTGTTTTTACGATTTCCCGAATATGGTGAACCGATTTTTTTTTCTTTCAAGGTTATACCATGCAAGGTTCCATTTAAATTTTACCGAAGTTTATCCCGTGGTTTTCAAGATATTAATTGACTCAATAACTATTTTTCATGTACGGTTTTTTTTAATTGCTTCCATCCCCTGTCCCCTACTGGGTACCCCTACTGGGCAAAACCGTGCGAAGCGAAGTGGTTATTATATCCATGTTCCGGTGCAAAGTGCTGCGGACTTACTACATAGCTTTACTGACTGACTTTACCTTGCCTTTTTGACTACAATACGTTGACAATGACCAACTCTGTGTCGGTCATACCATTGGTGTTAAGACATCGGCAATGATAACCGCCTACTATCAAGCGGACCTTCTGCTTGTATGTCTGCCTAACATTAAAAAGATACAGCCTAGCCACAGACGGACAAACAGCCAGACGGACGGACGTACAGTAGAGTTTTAGTGATAGGGCTCATTTTCCCCCTTTGGATATCGAACCCTTCAACGCGTTCGCGGTATCTACCCTTATACATATCCATGGCCACAGTTGAGAATTTCATTGCATTATGTGTTAATGAAGATTGATCAAGACTTGTTTAACAATTCTCAAGCTGAGATAAGGTTTCTCCATAAATTATAAGAAGATACAGACGGTTCATGAATATCTGATTTCACCAACAATGCCCTAGTTAAAATTGTGAAAGGCAATCCTAAATATTTACTTATTTATCTTTGGTATCTTTAGCTGTCATTATAAAATGTCTTTTTGGCTTTTTAGGCAAAAACTGAGAAATATTTTATCTTTGAAAAACCTTGAGGGCGCTAAATGGATAAACGGGGATCATATTAATTATTTTTATATTTAGTTAATTCCTCCTTACAGAACTACCTATATACTCGTATTATAATTTTAAAGAAATAGTTTTTTTTTTCTGATGTAAGTATATAGTGTCTTGATTTAAACACATTCGTCCCAACAACAATTTAAATTTTAAACTCAAATGAAAGGTCTTAAAATATTGGTAAAATAAATTGCAAAAATTCCGCACACCTAGAATTTTACTTACCTAAATCTGGTCTTTAAATGATGAGCGTAGTGCAGTGTTGCATAAAACTTCATAACGATACCTTTACAGTTGTGTTACCAAAGAATTCAATAATTACGAAGTCCTACGTAACGTACCGCGCTCGTCATCCAGCATTCAGAAACAAAAGATCTAAAGACTTAAACGTCAAAATTGTATGAATAAAAAACCTAATAACATTCACAACACTAATCTAGTTATCAACTCTGAATCAGCAAGTGAAATCCGAGACAAAATTCCAAGAGACTTAAGATTTACATAATACTCAATGTTGAATATCCATTTCTCAGAAAGTGACTTGAGAATCGAAGAGCTAGCTTAGACGAGATATAACCTACATATTCTGTAGAAAATAATTTTATTGCTACAGAGAATAGTAATAGAGCAAGAGCCTGCGATCAGCAGATTTTCATCATTTTACAAAAGCTGTAAGTTTGTGTATTGATAGCTTGAATAGAGGTAAGAACTATCCCCAAATATGAAATATGAAACCCTTTCATATTTGGGCATAGTTTGGGTAGAAATCGCTTGGAGCGATATGACCACCAATTGGTACACCATGAGCTTTAATCTTGGTGGGTGTAAAATTTACTTTCTATGGTGATTTCTTTCTTAGTATCAATAAAGAGTTTCTTATCCTATCATAGTTTTTAACTTTAGGGAAACGCTTTTACGCATACCCGCTCTAGGCTTACCCTCTAGTCTACCTAGAGGTAGAGTAGAGGATAAGCCTGGTAGAGAAGACGGGTAAGCCCCAGAGAGGCAAGAGCGTTAGCTCTATATTCACAAAACCTCAGCTTTTATAAAATAACGAAGATAAACCGATCGCTGGCTCTTGGGCTAAAAAGAGTAGTCAAGGAGTTTGATGTTTTCCCTGTAGATGTTTTACCGGCAGCATTTTTTTGTGATTCACGTAAGAATCCTTTATTGGTGTAGCATGAGTGTCTTATGTTGTAAAATATCGCATATTGTATATTATTCCTGCAATAACACATACCTTTTATTGTTATCGCAACGAAAACTCGCAATTACTCGCAAGAATGACTGACATCACTATTAATTGACAGATGACAGTTTTATTTTCGTTCAGAAACTAAGCTTTGAGTGAACCATAGATAATAGACGACTCAAATGTTCCATGTTCATTGGAAATAATTGCATGAAAATTAAGCATACTTTTTAACAATGGAAACAGACGAAGACAACGTAACTTTTCGACATTATAGAAATAATATATCAACTTCATTAGACAATCTGACTAACTCGTCGCTTTTTGAAAGCCCATTACCAAGTTTACCCCCAGACTCACCGAATATGAATATAAATAATTCAGAATATTATGTTAGTCAATTGGAAAGCCTAGATAATCGTCTTACAAACGCTATCCAAGAAAACGATTACCTTACATTAGAAAACCAACAATTAAGAGCAGAGCTCGCTCGCTATAAAACTTTGTTGCAAAAATATGAAACAGTAGGCTTTTTAGATAGTCCAGCGGCGCTCAACGCCACCCGAAAAAGGAAACGACTCGCAATACCATATACGCCCACTAGGCAAAATGTTAGTAGCTCCAAAGTAGAACAGATAGCTCTAATACAGACTACTCTGCCTGAAAAACCCAAATCAAACCTACAAGCAGTTACACAATCAGAGATATTCACCTCGAACGAAGTAAATGAACACACATCACTAGATGGCGCCACAAGTAGCAAACACATCAACCCATATCCAAAAAGTATCAATGATGAAATTGATGAATGTGTCAAACCCAATCAAAGTGTCAATAATAACCAAGATATTACCCAATTGGTAGATGAATCAACTAAGGATACCATTGATCATAAGCAAACAACACCAATACATAAACCCAAACTTCTAATCTACTCAACTCAACAATGTGGAGGTTTGGCTTCTCTACTGTCACGTTATAGATCTGAATTCTGTACTCAGTATGAAGATTACGACATATTTGCAACCATAAAACCAAACGCAACCGCAGAAAATATTCTAAACTTCTGTGACACGCAAAACATTAACAAAGAAAAGGACCAGATTATTTTATGTATAGGAGAAAATGACACAAACCCTAATAAAATATTGTATGAATTGTCAGGAGCATTTAAACGATTACAGAACTGTAAAATTATTGTGTTAAATGTAGTACAAAATAGGTATTTAAATGAGAATAGATTAAATCATTTACTCAAAATGTTATGTAGTTACATGCCTACATGTGAATTTGTTACTATAGAAAAAAGATACAGAAACAATTATCAATATCTTATGGAATTATGTAGGAAAATTAGCACCATTATTGATAGTAGATATTATAATGAATTTTTTCTAAAATTTAAGAACATTAAGGCACATATACACCCATCGTCAGGGTCAAAAAAACTTGTTCAGAAACGTCTACCGGATTTTTTCAGTATTCGTGAGACTAAAAATGGTAATTGCATTATATCCCAGGAAAAGGTTAGACCTAAGAGATTTACTTTGCTTGACTACTTTCCAATCGTAAATAAACAAACAAATAAAGTTGAAATCCATAACTGTTCGTTAAAGTCGACCTCTCAACAAAAAAACCAGCTTTTTCGTTGCTCAAATTAATGAGTCCTTAACTATATTCCATCAGAACATTGCAGGTATGCTTAATAAATTGGAAACAATAGAATTGGTAATAGACAATTTTTGTAATAAAAATATTAACTTAGATATAATTTGTCTATCAGAAACCTTTATTAAAGCTGGTAGCGAGAATAACATTAGCCTGAAGGGCTTTAAGCTAGCAGATTCTTTCTCTCGTAAAAATCAAAAACGTGGAGGAGTTTGCATTCTCACTCGTTATAATATTGAATCTGTCGAACTCGCAATATGTAAACAAATATCAGAAGAGAAGCATTTTGAATGTTGTGGAATCTCGATGCCATCTCTCAATATTATCCTTCTTTGTGTATATCGTATACCTAATAGCGATATTAATATATTTTTTAATAAGTTGGAAAGTATCTTGCACAAAATATCAATAAAGAGTAAAACAAAAATAATTATAACAGGAGACTTAAATATGGATACACTTAAAAATAATGATATAACGAAGCGACTAAGAGATATTATTTTAAACTATAACTTGACATTTCACATAAACGAACCAACTAGGCTAAAATCATGTATTGACCACTTTATTAGCAATTTGCCGAATGCTAAAGGTGAGGTTCATGAGCTTTGTCTGTCTGACCACAATACAGGCCAAACCCTTACTGTTCCCATTTGTCACAAACCAAAAAAACTAAACCACTGGTTCATAGAATCTCGGAATTATTGCGAGGAAAACATTCAAAAGTTTAACGATTGCATATCCTCAATTAACTGGCCAAACATCTTATTAAAAGAATGTCTTGATGATGCCTTCAACAGCTTCCACGATACCTTTCTTTTGTTCTACAAACTTTGTTTTCCTATTGAGAGAAAAAAGGTCAAGTGTGGCAACGGAGCTCCAGCTTGGATAACTAAGGGGCTACGAAAATCTAGCAAACTAAAGAGAAAATTAAAGTATAGTTGTTTTAAGAATAATACCCCTGAAAATAAGTTACGATTAAAAAAATATAGTTCACTACTGAGAAAGTGTATTCAACGTTCTAAACAGAATTGTAACCACAAACGAATACACTCAGCTGGAAATAAATGTAGAGCCACATGGCAAATTATTAAGAATAAAGCCGATTCAGTTCGATCTTATGGAGGCATCGAGGCTATTAAGGTTGACGGCAAATCCATATGTGACCCTGCCGAAATGGCGGAAGCTTTTAACACATTTTATATAGAGTCTACCAAAGCTTCCATCACAAACAATGAAGAAGATAGTAGTCCACTTTACCAACATAAGTTACCAAATACATTAAATAACAGTATGTTTCTCTCTCCTTGTAAATTAGATGAGGTAATAAAAATTATTAAATCCCTTAATAATACAGGTGCTGTAGGATTTGACGAGATATGTACTAAAGTCATCAAACACTGCGTAGAGACAATTGCTCCTATCATGCTAGTTTTGATAAACCTATCATTCTCAGAAGGTTCCTTTCCGGAAAGGCTAAAAAAATCGATTGTTAGACCGCTACATAAAAAAGACGATAAAACGAATATGAGTAATTACCGCCCGATCACGCTAATTCCTATAATTTCAAAAATATTTGAAAAGGCTATGTATCGACGATTGAGTGACTACCTTAAAATATTTGGGATAATTAGGGAGGAACAAAACGGGTTCCAAAAAGGAAAATCCACAACCCTCGCTGCATACACTTTAGTTAACCAAATTGTAGGAAACATTGATAAACGGGTACCTTTATCAGTGCTCTTCTTTGACATGAGCAAAGCGTTTGATTTTGTGAATCACTCCATCCTAATATATAAATGCGAGAAAAATGGCATCAGAGGCCCGGTTTTAAATTGGATCACAAACTATATCAGTGATCGAAAGCAATGTGTCGAAATCGCCTCCCTCGATAGCAATTTTGTTTCGACTGCATATAGGTCCAATTATGAGTTAAATAATTCCGGCGTACCTCAAGGCAGCATACTAGGTCCATTGTTATTCCTCCTATATATTAATGACCTACCACTAGCCGTGAACTACAAGTGCATACTCTTTGCGGATGATGTATCTGTTGCAATAGACGATAAAACAATGACATCAATTAATCACGAAAATATTATTAATTTAACTGCTGACTGCATCGTACAATGGCTAGAATCCAACAAATTAGTTGCGAACCTATTAAAAACCAAGCACATTAATTTTTGCAATTATAATTCCAACCACAAATATGATTATAGTATTGTATGTAGAGGCCAACCCATTGAGAGCACTAATAACTATAAATTCTTAGGTATAATTTTGGATGAAAATTGCAATTGGAAAGAGCATATTAATCATGTTTGTTCTAAGCTAAATAGATTTGTCTTTGCGTTGAGGCAACTGCGGCGAACAGCAGGTCAAAGTGCAGCGCTTACTGCCTATCATGGCTATGTAGCATCAGTGCTTAGGTATGGTCTTTTACTGTGGGGTAACTCTACCGATATTGAAAAAGCATTTTTAGTCCAAAAAAAATGTATCAGAGCAGTCTTTGGCGTAGGCCCATTAGAATCGTGTAGACCATTCTTCAAAAAGCAAAAAATTTTGACTTTGACGAGTTTGTATATTATGCAGATAGCAATCTTTGTAAGAGAGCATCCAGACCTGTTTGAAAAACATAATACTAATACACGTTTTAACTGCCCAAGCCGAGACCCGACCAAACTAAAAATGGTATTTTGTAAAACAGCTCTATTTAGTCGAAATTGCGGAAAAATGACAATCAAAGTGTACAACCATTTACCCCGAGACTTAAGAGAGCTGCCTCTTCAACAATTTAGATATAGGCTTAAGGCATGGTTATTAAATAATTGTTACTATGATTTAAATGAATTCTGGAATTATAAAATAGAGAGTGCTCTCATTTAATTAAATATTATATTGTTTAGATTTGTTATTGTCATGATTTGATTATTGCTGAATTTTATTATGTACCTATTGATACTATTTAATTAGATTATATATTGACATTATTATTATTTGATTAATTTTATTGTATATTGACATTTCGCCTAATTATTTAGATGTTTGATGTTTTATTATTATGATTATTTGAATAATTAATATTTGATGATTATCGATGTTTTTAAATTAAATTATTATGATTATTTGAATAATTAATATTAGATTTTTCTTATAAATTTTGTATGTCAGTCGAGCTGACCAAGCATGCTGTTCAATATAAACATTGTTCCACCATACTGTACCATGTTTGTGACAAATAAATGAATTGAATTGAATTGAATTGAATTGTATAACAAAGCATCGTACGTATGATAAAATTTACTAAAAATATATTATGTTTATTTCTTAAATTTTTTTCTTCACTCTTTGAAATGGGAATTGATTTTATAACGCATTTTTGTATTGTACTTAAAAGACAGCTTGACCACACATTGTGATGTGACTTACGCCCAAGTGAGTCATGCACGTATGCACGTGTCGTAGCGTCCGTGGCCCAGTGATCATACCTCCGACTTGTAAGTCGGAGGTCCTGGGTTTAAATCACAGTGTGGCAAAGATTTTAGCCTGGACACTACCGTGTTTCGGAAGGCACGTAAAACTGTGGGTCCCGGCTGTTTCCTATAAGATATGTAGGAGGCAGTCGTCAGGTCATGTTGCAGGCCTTGTAGGAATCTCGGCGACCTGAAACTGCAACATATTGGTTGGCCACACGACCTATAATTTGTAATTTGACTCTTACAGTGTAAGTAGGGTAACCTGTTCTGTTGTAAATAAAAAAAAAATACACGACCAATGTGGGGTAAGCTTTAGAAAGTGCGAGAAAAATGAAACTTGAACCATTTTTAACTTACATTTTTTGGTTTGAGAGCTTAAGAATAAGAATTATTATTCCATAGAAATATTTTAGTGTGTCATCTATCACTTCATTATATTATTATGATTAAATTCAACGAATATCAATATAACTATAATGTAATATCTAGTAGATAACACCAGTAGGGGTAGCTTTTATAAAAATTCTAGTGTGCGTCAAAATATATTTATACAACAGAAATTTTAATAATAAAATAGAAATGGTAAGCGAGGACTGAGAATGCCACTGCTTTGGCGGCGTAGTAAATAAAATTATATAAAGAAAACTCAGATTTCACCAAATTTTAACATTTAATTTATTTAAAAGGCTTTTAGCATCCATTTATTGTCAGTATGTATAATAGTGTGCGCAACTTGTACGACTTTTTTACTGATTTTCATATTATTTAATGTATATCGTGTTATAAATAAAGATACAACAAAATCTTGGGTAAGACAGATTATAATTTATCAATTAATCAATAATAAAATTATTACATATTTATTAAGCTTGGTGAAGTCTAGATAACTTCATATTAATATTATTATTTGAAATACTACAAAGCAGCACATTTACTATTCTATTATTAAAATTTCTGTGTGATCTAAAGTTGTACATATCTGTAATGGAACGATAAATATAATATGCTCATATTAAATAAAAATACCTAAGTATATTGTAAGTACAATTACTATTTACATCCTTGCGTCTATTTACTATCACGATGAAATAAATATAAAATTAAATAAAATGTGCATTGTTTTATTTCTTTAATCATACTATTTATAACAAAACTTACCTACTAGATACCGAATACCGAAATATTAAATAAATGTTAATAGTAAAATAACATAATTTCAAAAAAATACAAAAAAGCCACATGGATCGTGCCCGGTGGGAAGGTGACGCCAACTGCGTTTCCATGTTGTAAACCCATGGATATTCTTTGCCAGGCTAATCTAACGACCAGAGCTAATCTAATGTAACCAACCAACTAAAAAAATATGAGAAACAAATAATGTACTATACCGAATCCGGGGCTTGCAAAATACAAAGATTACTTATAGAATTGGTATATACCTTATGTACTATAGGTTGATATGCCTTTTGTCCGTTTAGCTTTAGTGGAGATCAAAGTTTCCGCTCCTCCTCCGCTTTGTACATTTCCCAATGTCTTGGCTTCGGTCTAAGATTTGCCTTGAAAGTCTAGAGGCAAAGAATCTCAGTGTTTCCATAATTTGTTGTCTTACAAGAACTAGAAAGATACGACTATAATAACAGATAATTTATTATTGCAATCAAATATGTTATCTAGACGAAGAACGTAGAGTCCCATCTAAAAAAATACTAGGTACCTATTTAAGAAAGAGGTAGGAAGGAAGAGCTGTTTAAATAGATAGATAACTCTTTATTGCACACAATAATCACAAACAATTAACAAAAAATACATTTGATTATCATTTGATTTTATTTTTAGGGTTCCGTACCTCAAAAGGAAAAAACGGAACCCTTATAGGATCACTTTGTTGTCCGTCCGTCTGTCTGTCTGTCTGTCAAGACCCTTTTTCTCAGGAACGAGTGGAGGTAACAAGCTGAAATTTATAGGAAATACTAAGGTCTATTGCCTCTTAGAGCTGTGAAAATTTCAAACTACTAGGTCAACGCAATCAAAAGATATAGTCGAATATGTCGCAAATTGCAGCAAATTTTCGACATTACCAAATAAATCAAAACCTACGGGGCACTTCCCGTAAACTCAGAATCTTGAAATTTGGCACGAAGTAACTCCTTAGAGCACAGATAAAGGAAAAATTGCGAAAACCATAAATTTTTATTTGCATCATATGAAAAAAATATTTTGAATAATTTTATACCTACTACCTCTTTTCTCATGAACGCGTGGACGTATTAAATTGAAATTCATATCAAATACTCAAGTCTATAATACCTTTAAACTGTAATAAAATCAAACCTCTATGTCAACGCATTCAAAAGAAACAGCAATTTTAGTCGTAATTTTAAACTCGCAACTACTCTCAAAAAATCAAAACCTACAGGGTACTTCCCGTGAACTTAGAATCTTGAAAATTGGCACAAAGCAACTTCTTAGAGCACAGATAAAGGAAAAATTGCGAAAACTGTACATTTTTAGTTACATCATATAAAAAAATATTTTTAATAATTTCATACTTACTACCTTATTTCTCATGAACGCGTGCAGGTATTAAACTGAAATTCATATCAAATACTAAGGTCTATAATACCTTTAAACTGTAATAAAATCAAATCTCTATCTCAACGCATTCAAAAGAAACAGCAATTATAGCCGTATATTTTAACTCGCGACTACTCTCAAGGGAATCAAAACCTACAGGGTACTTGCCGTTAACTCAGAATCTTGAAATTTGGTACGCAGCAACGTCTTAAATCATAGGCACAGGAAAAATTGCGAAAACTGTAAATTTTTAGTTACATCATATAAAAAAATATTTTTAATAATTTTGTATATTAACTACCCCTTTCCTCAAGAACGCGTACAGGAATTAAATTGAAATTCATACCAAATACTCAGCTTTATAATAACTTTAAGCTGTAAAAAAATCAAACATCTATGTCAACGCAATCAAAAGAAACAGCAATTTTAGCCGCATATTTTCAAACTCGCAAGTACTCGCAAGGGAATCAAAACCTACAGTATATAATATTATATCCACTTTTCCTTAGGGTTCCGTAGAAACCCGTAGGTTTGTACGGAACCCTCGGTGCTCGAGTCCTACTCGTACTTGACCGGTTTTTTTCTTTAAAGTCAGATTTGTATACATTTTGCCCGAACTTTTTAGTTTGGTTTTCTTCAAAGTAGTGTCTTTGTCAGATGGGATATAATATGTATATGATTTCAAGGATCGCAAGTTGTTAAATAAAGTCGAAACAATAAGTCTATCTGGGTACATTCTCGATGGCAACATAGCGTGCTACGAGACCTCATTCCATTCTCAACGTAAAAATGCGGCAACGTGTCCGGAACAAATAGAAATAGTTCGAAACCTTTTCGACCATTAGCGCACCTATTTCCGTATTTGCAATGAAAAATTCACAACTCCATAGTTTTCCGGTTATTTGCTTTTGTAATTTAGACCGCGGTATATTTTCTGACGCGTGGCCGGTGGTGTTTTATTGGTGAGTTAATTTTGTATTGTTATCGATTGGTTTGTTATAAAGGTCGATTGGAATAACGAATGATGTAAAGCGGGGGTGGCACTGATACATATTCGGAATACGTGCCGCGATTGTTACAATTTTTGGGATTTATTTTCTGCAGGGCCATTCACTTATCCGTTAGGGAACCGAACCGAAGTCCGAATTATCAAAAATGTATGAAATGACGTAATATGTATAGATTTAATAATACGAGTAAGTCATAGGTCATTGCATACAATTTTGACAATTCGGTCTTCGATTCGGTTCCGTGACGGATAAGTGAATATCCCTGCAGCAAATTTTAAATGTACTGCTGTGTAGTGATGCTGCTTCGTTTTCTAGAGCCATAATATTATGTTAAGATCCTTCAGCTCAGTAATTTCCCTACTCAAAGCACTATTTTGTACAGTCGGCATCTCTCTTGATATCTTCTCTTCGGTAAGTGGTATTTTCTTTATTCGGCGGTAATTTACCACAGTTGTGGCTTAATGAGCAAATGCTGTCTGTGGTAGTACAGCCTTATGATTAATGATCTGAGTGACAACAGAGTTAAACATAGAAGACGATGTATACTTAGTATTACTCACGTGTACATTATTTAGATTAATTTATATTAATGACGCGGTCAAAAGTGAGTTTATTTCAACTGTTCATCATCATTATGATTCTTTGATCTTTTATGTTTCATCAACACCAAACTAAGAACTAACAACTGATTACTAACAAGAACTGGTTGTACTTAGAACACATTGCCGTCATCCGTGTTCTTCAAGCGAAACAACTTGTGAATCTTCAAAGCGCGAGTGAGTAGGTACGAATCTTACGTGATTCATCGTCGCCTGCATCTGACTCACCAGTCAGTAGTTCACCCCTAGTGGACACATAACTCTCTCATCTGGATCGAACAGATGCAAAAATGAAACTGCAAAGCCCCAAACGACATCTGCCAGCAGGCCAGCAGGCACACAAATTTTATGGACAATATTTTATAGTCACATTATATTCCTCATTTTATTACTATCAATGCCAAACTTATTAATATATCCGCCACAAGAATATTTTTATAGCGTCATAAAAGCTCGATCAAGTTATATACCTAAGTCAGGAAGGAACAAGTAAAAGTATTTTATTAGTTTCGTCACGAAACGTTGTTGAGCGATTTCTAATAAATATTGTTCTTAACGTGAGACTTTTTTGTTTTAAATAGATTTTTCCGCATTGCAGGTGGTTTATAATTAGTTGCTGAACTTTTGGACGTTAGAAATGTGTCAATAGTTAGGTCATGTCAAACACAGATGAATTTAAAAAGTGGAATAGAAATTTTCAGCTTTCAAACGCGTCAGTCGTATAGTGTGAGCATACCACAGTCTACTCGCTCATGTTCTGTGAGTTCTGGCTATCTTCGTCATTCTCTTGTCTAAAAAAACCTACTGCAATAGCCGAACGTATCTCATTAATTAAGTTATCCGTGACTTTTGACCCACGTGTTTAACCGCGTTTGACCAACCTTTAGGTTAAACTTTAAGAATAGTACGTACAACGTTATCATATTAAAATTAGTAAATTTAAAAGAAGCAATCGAGGACAAGGGTAATTTTACAAAAAATCGTTCATTCCACCATTTTTGAAAATGAACCAAAAAAGGGCTTCTTCGAAAAAGTTGAGTAAAGCAGAATGCTTTCAAACTATGTCAAAAAATATGATGAAACTAGTCTTCTTACATCGTTGTATACAAAGACGAGGCCCTTTACCAAGTTGTTGAGTATATTAAAATTTGTCCTAAGCTATGCTAAGTTCATTAAGATTTTAGTATCTGTAATAAATTCAAATGTAAATACAGTCTGTTCGTATAAGATAAGAAGTTAAACTGCTAGAAACCACTAAGCTTAGCTTTTAACCCCTCAATATTGCTAACTAAAGGTGTTTGCCTGGGCGAAGCTACTATTTTACAAGTTATTATTTACTTTCATTTGTCTTTTGTCTGTCTGTAATCAAATCTTGGAACTTTAATTTGATCCACTTCATGATTTCTAATTGAGCTGAAATTTGGCATGCATGTATAAATCGGATGACAATGCAAAATTATTATGACATGGAGCTGATCTGATGATGGAGCAGGTGTCCAAGAACTTCATAATTAAACGACGCAACTCCATTGAGTTCGGGCTCATTTGATTCGTCTTGACGAGTACTTTGGTGCTAGATGGTAATAATAATAAAAGCTAGTTTTTAAAAAGTTTATTTTAAATTTCACTTTTTTCAATTTATATTAGGGGAAAGTGTGACAGTCTGATCTATTAACTTACACTTTAAACCACTGTGTGGTTTGAGTTGAAACTAAGGACAATTAGGCAGAGCATTTTACGGACAGATATTGATACCAAAAACCGCTGAGAAAGATTTTTATCGGGTGTGAAGTGTAACCAGTAAGTACATATTAGTAATATTTTACAGCGATGTTTTATTTAATACAAGATCATCTGATTGCACTATCATTTGTTCAACTGAACGAGACGATCTCTAAACTGCGCTAGCTTTAAGTTGATAACGCCAGCAAATTAAAGTCACAGAGCTTCTTAAGTATTCAATAGGTAAGACATCGTATTATGGTGCAATATGGTAATATTTTTTTTAAAGAAAATAGTTTAAATTTACAGTAAAAGATTTTTCATAAAAGCTTCGCCAGAAAACTGCTCCCTTATTCAACTAAATAAGCCACAAAATGTATCATCAAAAACAGCCGGTACAAAGGTAAACCTGCAGTTTCATCCACATTACAACCCAAGGCTTAATGTGCTCAAAATCCGGAAACATAAGGTGCCATAAACAAGTAAAGTTATGTTGCGATTAATTTTGGTTAGCTCGATTAACGCTCACATTCTGTGCAGGTGGGTTTAATTAATGCTTGCTTTATTTTAATTTTTAACACCTAAGAGTAATACATCTACTTCTTTGTGTTTTTTATTCATATTTGATGAGCTTTAGAATGCATAGAGTGAACATTATAATTTGTAGATAGGAAGAATAGAATAGAATACTTGTAAGCGCCTTTACCTTTCCACGGTCTATCAATCACTGGAAGGCCCGGCGTGTCGAGCCGGGCGGCTGACCCCTCCCGCGCCCCGCGTTCCGCGAACCGGTAGTGGGCTTATTCTAGGAACTATTACGCGGCGATATCGGAGCGTTAACATCTTGGGGCCCCTTGGAAGCTGTGCGTGGAAGCTTCCAAGAGTTGAAGACCGGGGGAGTCGTAGTAGTGGTGCACGACGCTCCTGTTTCGCTTGCAGGTGGAACCAGTGGCGTGCTGTTGTGATGATGTAGTGTTGTAGTTGTTGATGTAATGATGTTGAAGTTGATGGTGAACACTCGGCGTTTTTTGTAGCCGGTGTTCGGGTTACTCGGCTTGCATTTAGTTTAAATTTAGGCCGTCGACCGACGCTGGAACTGGTGCGGCGGACGGCGTGTTATGTTGGTTGTCTATGGGAAGCGGGCAGACGCGGTTAACAGCGCGCCTCTCTATCCCACGGCACGTCTTAAAGTCGGCTACTCGAACGATGCCATCTGCTCCAGGGTAGATGCGTTGAACTCGTCCCAGCTTCCATAACAAGGGAGGTAAATTATCGTCCTTGAATACCACGAGGTCTCCCAGATTTATAGTAGCATCTTGTTTGCGACATCGGTATCTCGACTGTAGCTCGCTTAAGTACTCGGAGCTCCACCGGCGCCAGAAGTGTTGCCGCATGGCTTCCAGGCGTTCATATCGTGTGAGCAGCTTCTTCTTGCATGACACCGGAGGCGTGGGGTACGATGTCAGGGGACGACCGATGAGGAAGTGCCCGGGAGTGAGTGGGGAAAGGTCTTGTGGATCCGAGGATAACGGTGTGAGTGGTCGAGAGTTAAGGATGGATTCAATTTGCGTAAATAAAGTATTTAAATCTTCAAAGGTTAGACTAGCATTGCCGACTATACGTTTGATATGATGTTTTGCGCTTTTTACACCGGCTTCCCAAAGTCCACCGAAGGTGGGGGAATACGGCGGAGAGAATAAGAACTGTATGCCTTGATCGGCAGAAAAGTTTTTTATATTTTGAAGGCCGGACCGCAGTACCCTGCCTAATTCATTTTTTGCCCCTACGAAATTTTTACCGTTATCACAATGAATTATACTTGGTTTGCCTCTTCTTGAGATAAATCTTTTAAGACATGCTAGAAATGCCTGTGTACTGAGATCGCTGACTGTTTCTAAATGTAGCGCTTTTGTAGCGAAGCAAACAAATAGACATAAGTAGCATTTTGAGATTCTATTGCCTCGACCTGTACGTGATGATATCAGAAATGGACCAGCGAAGTCAGTACCACAGATTTGAAATGGATAAGACTGCGTAACTCTGTTCACAGGAAGGTTTCCCATGAAAGGTGTGACTGTCCTACCCCTCAGTTTGGTGCATATTACGCACTTACGAACTGTACTTCTAGCAAGGTTCCTACCGCCAATAGGCCAGAATTTTGCTCTAAAATTACTGAGAAGTAATTGTGGGCCAGCGTGAAATAAGCGAAGGTGTTCATCTAGCATAAGTATTTTAGTAAAATGGTGCCTAGCGTCTAGTAATACAGGGTGTTTTTTATCATAACTGCATGAAGCGTTCTCTAAGCGACCACCTACTCTTAACAAGCCTGTGTTATCTATGAAAGGAGATAATTGTATTATTTTAGAGTTTTGATGAAGTGATTTATTTTTATTTAAAGCCTGAATCTCCTCAGGAAAGGAGTAGTTTTGAGCTATTCGTATAAGTGATGCTAAAGAATTTTCTAATTCTGAAGTGGATAGTGAGTCGGTATGTTTGATGTCTGTTCTACAATTGTTAATAAAGCGCTGGACATAAGCGAATATGCGTGTAAGTTTGGATGAGCTAGAATAGTTTTCGAATTTAATAAGCGGTTCTTTTGTATTATTAATCATTGTCGATTTTAATTCTGGGAGTTCTAAAGTCTTTGCGGTGGGCGTGGTTGGCCATTCCGATTCCTGCTCTTTGAGGAAGGATGGGCCGTTCCACCAAAGTTGTGAGTCTACCAGTGACCTAGGGTCTACGCCTCTCGAGCCTAGATCAGCCGGGTTGAGCTCTGTGGGGACATGTCGCCATGTGTGTCTGTCTGTCAGTTCTCTAATTTCATTTACTCTATTGCAAACAAATGGTTTTAATAGCTTAGGTGAAGTCTTTATCCAACCTAGCGTGATGGTTGAGTCGGTCCAAAAGAATTTGTTGTGAATAGTGTAGCGAAGAGCGTCACAGACTCGCGCAGCAAGTCGGGAGCCGAGCAGTGCTGCACATAACTCGAGTCGTGGTATTGTGACAGTCTTCAGTGGTGTAACGCGTGTCTTGGCGCATAGTAAGTGAGCAGTGTAATTGCCCGCATGGTCAATACAGCGTAGGTATATACAGGCCGCGTAGGCGTCTTGTGAGGCATCTACAAACACGTGGAGTTCGACCACGTCCTGAGGGTTGTTATATAGTGCCTGCCTAGGGACAGATATCGAATGAAGAGTGTTTATGTCTTTTGTGATTGTAATCCATTTTTTGATTAAATGATCTGGAATTGGCTGATCCCAGTCAAGCTTTATTTTCCATAATGTTTGCAAAAATATTTTAAGTGTGATAGTGTAAGGACTTAATAAGCCGAGTGGATCAAATATTTTACAAGTGTCGGATAGAATTTTTCGTTTAGTGAGTTTGTCTGTGTGAGCTTGTGAGTCAAGTTTAAATCTTAGAGTGTCACACGATGGTGACCAAAGCACACCTAAAACGCTCGACTCTTTTGACAGATCGAGAACTTCTGACTCAGATGTGTTTGCTATAATTTCAGGGCAGTTGGTACGGAATTTATGGATTGGAAAACATGCTGACTCAAGTACGCTTGTTACAGATTGAGCTATGTGTTGTAATGATGATTTTGTTTCTGATCCCGTTAATATGTCATCGAAATAAAAATCCTGCTTAATTACTTGAGCTACTGTTGGGTCAGAACATTCTAAGGACAGTTGGTACAAGCACCTTGTCGCGAGAAACGGTGCAGACGCTGTACCGTAGGTAACTGTGTTCAGTTGCAAGACGTCTAAAGGCAAATATTCGTGTTCTCGCCACAGGATGAGCTGTAGATGGCGCTGCGAATTTTGGATATCAATTTGTCTATACATTTTAGAAATATCGCCTGTAAGTACATAATTATGTTGTCGAAAACGAATAAGGATATCGAACAGCTCATCTTGTACTACTGGACCTATGCACTGTATGTCGTTCAAAGAAATATTTGAGGTTGTTTTTGCGGAAGCGTCAAAAACCACACGCAAACGGGAAGTTTCACTACTTTCTCTTATAACAGCGTGGTGGGGTAAATAGTACCCGAACGTCGGCTTGTTGATTTTTGTAAGATGGCCGAGGTCGGCGTACTCCTTTATAAAATTACTATACTGATCTTTGAAGTCAGGATTAATTTTAAATTTATTTTCTAAATTATGAAAACGTCGGGCTGCTATCCCATAAGAATCTCCCAGCACTTGCTCGGGTGGAGATCTAATGGGCATGAGTACAGAGAATCTGCCACTATCTAATTTCATAGTATTTTCAGAGAAATGTTTTTCACAGAATTCCTCCTCCTCTGATAATATAGGTTTTACGGAGGGGATTTCCTCAAGGTTCCAAAATTTAGTTAATTGCTGACTAATTTCTTTACTAAAATTACAATGTACCTTCTGAGTAATGTGAGAGTTAAGCGGTGAATTGAAAAGAGGCCCTGCTACTAGCCAGCCTAGCTTGGAGGATTGCAAAGTAGGTTTACCGAGGCCGAGTTGCAGTTGATCTGGGGAGATAACGTTATAAAAAACTTCTGCACCCAGCAACAGGTCTATGTCAGCTGGTCTATAAAACTGTGGGTCAGCGAGCTGAATATTTGCAGGTAAGTTTAGTTGCAGAAGATCAACTGGAGCCGTAGGTAAGTAACCTGTAATTTGTGGTAATACCAAACAATTGATTTCTGTATTGTAATCTTCGGTTAATGAATGTAATGTTAAATCACAAACATCTGTGATAGGTACTTGAGCATTATTTATACCTGTAACTAGTATTGACTTTGTGTCACTAACTAGTCCTAATTTTTGTTTTAAGTGTGTTGTAATAAATGAGGATTGACTGCCTGAATCGAGTAAGGCGCGTGCGAGGTGAGTATCCTTTGTTTCAGGATTGACTACCTTAACCAGAGCTGTACCCAGGAGGACTTGGCCCGCGGACTGGGTAGACAGCGTGACTGGAGAGTTGCGTGAGTTTGTATTAGTGTTTTGTTCGTATTGATTTGTTTCATTGTGTAATAATGAGTGATGTTTTTTATTGCAGTGTCTGCAGTTGGTGGAGCGACAGTCAGCTGTGGTGTGACCTGATCGCAAACAGTTTAAGCAGAGGCTCAACTTAACTGCTTCAGTCAAGCGTTTGTTAATATTAAATGATATGAATTTTTTGCAATGTATGATTCTATGTGATTCTTTACATAAAGGACAAGGTGAAGTGTGAATTGGCTTCGAGCCGTATAGATTGGTTGATTCATTATTATGATTTGCACTGTTATGTATATTATTATTATCTTCTGCCAAACCGGTATGACTTTGTGTTTGTGTAAGTTTTTGTGATGGTGATCGGTGAGACCATGTGTTTTCTGATTTTTGTGTGGGTGGTCTATGTGACCACATAGTTTCTAACATGTCAGCACGACTACGTAAGAATGAGATAAAACTTTTTAATGAAGCTACCTTTGTTTTACTGTGCCTATTCTCTTCCCATTTTCTAAAAGTTGTGGAATCTAATTTTTGTGACATGAGATGGATGATGAGTACATCCCATTGATCTACGGGTTGGCCTAATGTTTCTAATGATCTTAAATTTTTTGTGATATGGTCTATAAGATATCTTAAAGATCTGTGGGACT
The DNA here is from genome assembly GCA_947507615.1 of Hemithea aestivaria. Taxonomy (NCBI): domain Eukaryota; kingdom Metazoa; phylum Arthropoda; class Insecta; order Lepidoptera; family Geometridae; genus Hemithea; species Hemithea aestivaria. The sequence goes on from OX382335.1 coordinate 11,908,655, forward strand.
CTCGTGTCATCGGCTCAATGTTAAATAATGTTTTTAAATGATTATTTACTAAAATTTTGTCGTTATTGTATCTCTGAGACAGCAAGTCCCATGCTACTTTATAGTTGTCAGAGGTAAATTCTATAGCTTTAATAGCATTTGTTGCGCTGCCCTCTAGGGACGAACGCAGGTAATGAAACTTATTGATATCAGTGATAGACTCATTGTCATGTATAAGGGAAACATATGTATCGCGGTATTCTAACCATTTTAAATAGTTGCCATCAAATAATGGAAGCTTTATAGTTGGTAGCTTTATATTAATATTTTCTTTACCCGAGGCCGAGGAACAATGATGCTCCTTAGAAATGTGTGTTTGTGAAAGTGAACAAGCTTCTAATATTTCCTGCGCTAAAGCAATTAGATTATAAAAGTGTTGTTCTGTAGCGTTACGTTCTAAGGCCTGTTCTTCGGACAAAATTTCTAAATTTGTTTGAATCTCATCAAATTCTGTAAACAATTTTTGAATTTTGTCAAGTTTAAGCTGTAATTCTCGTATTTGCAAACTAGTAATTTCACTGGTTGGTATTTGCTTCATGACATTGATGTATTCCCTAAATGTGGTCACCCTAGCTTTAATAGTCCCTCTAAGTTTAATTAATCTTTTGTACTCGAGTTGATCTGAGCTAGTATTGCTAATACCCGGGCTGGCACTACGTGTAGCAGCACCTACATCAAGTTTTAACGGAGTCTTATCCATTTCAAATTAATTTTTTAAAAAACAATATTTATAAAACACTACTTGGGCGATTAAAAAATGAATTAAACAAGTTAAAATATGTGCATCGAACCAATAACAGGCGTGTCTGCGGTCCGTCCTCCTCGAAGCACGTGGCACGGCGTGAAGCACGCGGCGTGCAGAACACGGCACGTGCAGCGGTAGCAGGGCCGGGCGCGGCGCCGGCCGGTGTACGCAAGGTCGTGCAAGGTTACCGCGTGTCGTGACACACGATTTTCTGAAATAGTCGGCAAATCTTATGAAAGCCGTGTATTTGTCTTTTATGGCACGAGCGTTGTGCTATTCTGAAGCTTATTTATGCAGTTGAAATCGTATTTTTTAAAATTATTGCAGAATGAATAGGTTATATCTGTTGGATGACGCAATGTGTTTTTATGTTAAATTTTATATATTTCAGTGGGAAGCAAGCCGAGCTTCGAAAAAACCCAAATTATGAACCGATTGGCGTAAATTTGCAGAAGGCAAGCAAAAATAAAAAAAATAAAAAAAAACAAAAAAAATGTGAACCTAAAAATAAATGCGAAAGATGTGTGAAGAGTGATTGAAATAATAGGAATTTGTTCACAAAGCACTAAACAATGAACCGATTGGCGTGATATTTGAAGATTACATCAAATTATGCGACATGACTTGCAAAAATGGCGGCACAATTTTACAAGCGCTTTTTGTATTTCGTGCGATGCTAGTGTAAATCTTGCAAAAAAGGTATGCGTGAATCTGAAATTAGGTAGGTAAATGCAAATTGAAGAGGTAAGTTTTGGAAAAATAAGGATAAGAAAGAAACTCCCCTTGCCGTGTGTGAATCCCGTCGCGTCTTCGTGCTTGTAGTCTTGCTTTCTTGAAGATACCGAGCGATGCGCGAGCGAACGGGCCGTAACTTGGCGTCGAAAAAGTTACTTTTATGTATTTTTGAGATGCGCGTGAGCAAAAGCCGTTTCGGTAGGCGTTGCTGCGGTTCGCGTGTGATGTCTACGGTCGCCACGATGTAAGCGCCTTTACCTTTCCACGGTCTATCAATCACTGGAAGGCCCGGCGTGTCGAGCCGGGCGGCTGACCCCTCCCGCGCCCCGCGTTCCGCGAACCGGTAGTGGGCTTATTCTAGGAACTATTACGCGGCGATATCGGAGCGTTAACAATACTCTTTATTAGAACCATAGAAAATTACAGTTTTACTTAATATTAGCACTGAAATACAATTTGGTCCACAATGGGCGGCCTTATCGCTGTGAGCGCGTGTGTGCTGTGCGTGAATAAGATGAAATTATGTGTGTAAATCTCTCCAAAGTGTGGCTGGAAGGGCATTGCAAGTGCCTTATGCTGTTTTTTGAGAACCACTTTTAATTTGAGTCCCAAGGTTCTTTATATAATATTATGATATTATGCTAGGCTGAGATGCAATGATGATGGCTATGCTAGGATACCTACCTATGTATGTAGATATTTTGGGTCTTACTGGACACTCACATGTTGACTCAGCGCCGCTCCCATCTCTGGCGGGGGAGTCCCACATACGGCCCCGCGCCCCCCGGCGTGGGGCGATGATGCGTAACGCATTTTTCCTGGGATAAAAAAAAAGGTTTGTCAGTCTGACTTAGAGTCAGATATCAATGAATCCATATAGTTATCTAACATAATGTGTAGAAATAACAATAAGAACTATGCTCTTTTCTAGATATCTCTATAAAGTTTCGTAATTTAATAAGACCGGGGGTAGACTTTCTTTGCAGGAGGTCGTCTAGGTGGGTACCCCAACAGTGCCAGTTATTCTACCGCCTGAGCAGTAATGTGCAAACATTACTGTGCTTCGCTAGGAGGGCACTGTAGCTAGTGAAATTGCTGGGCTAAAGAGTCTTAACATCTTATGACTCTTGAGTAAGAAGCGTTGGTGCAGTGCACCTAGAATTGCACATCATTGTGAAATTCTGGGTAGCACTGTACTGATTATGGGCAGCGTTATCTCTTAACATCAGGGGAGCGTCTTGCTCGTCTTCTTATTTCTCCACATAAAATAAAAACTTATACTTCTCTTGAAAGATAAACTTAAATTCATGCTTTACTTGTTTTTAACGTTACCTTCATTTAATGGCAATATTAATTATGAACTGTAAGTTGAAGTAATATCTTTAGTTGCAGAGTTGTAGCCATTATTTTCTCGTGCGAAGAGAAAGTAGCGCAAATAATTATACAGCATCGGAAATCAAGATCCCATCAAAAACATAAATGTGAAAAGAGAGCCAAGTTCAATATTACGATGTATGTACTCATAGTTAGTTACCTATGATTTGGTAGTTGACTTCAACGACAAAAGAAGTGAGATCTAAATGGGTGCCAAGTTCAATGGTCAGTCCTGAAAAATATTTACAACAACATAAAATATTTTATTACAACTTAAAAGATTATTTCTTCTTATCACTTAGAATTAACATTATTTTGAAGCCTAAAGACTGACTTGGCCAGTTCTCATAATATACTAGGTAGGTACTCTCTTAACTTTAGCTTGATCACTATTAAACGTACTTAATGCTAATTAGTGCGCCACCGTCTTTTATCGTGTAAATTAGTCCCCTCCATCCATTGGTTGTCTGGAAGAAATCGCTCTTTAACGATAAGACCGCCACTTGTACATTGTAATTTTTAATTTTAGATATGTACTTATGTATTTTCTGTAAAATTATGTGGTGTACAATAAAGTATCTATTGTCTTATCTTAATGATACTTCATCGTATGGTACCCATGAGAACTAGCCAAGTCAAACTTTGGGCTTCAAAATAATATTAATTCTAAGTGATAAGAAGAAATAATCTTTTAAGTTGTAATAAAATATTTTATGTTGTTGTAAATATTTTTCAGGACTGACCATTGAACTTGGCACCCATTTAGATCTCACTTCTTTTGTCGTTGAAGTCAACTACCAAATCATAGGTAACTAACTATGAGTACATACATCGTAATATTGAACTTGGCTCTCTTTTCACATTTATGTTTTTGATGGGATATCATTGCTTTTTGTACAGTACTTTTTAGTATGTAATAGGTTTAAGACACCCAGTCATGATAAGATTAATACCAAATGATTATTTTATTGCACTTCCCCCCACCCCACTGCTCCATGGCACGGCCGTCGCACCGCGCACCGCGGCCCGTGAGCCTCGCCGTGCTTCGATATACCTATACCTATAATTAATTTAGCACTTATTTATATATAGCATTTATGTGCACTATTGATTTGAATATTGTACCTAATCAATTGATTTTTAAACAATACTAGTTACTGATAAATTTATCTATATTCACCCAGCTATCTTATATCTACCGCCTTCCTGGATGGAAATTTAACTTTTTAGATCATCTGGAACTAGATTAGAATTTCGATCAAAAGAAACCTAAGCCGACAAGACTTGTAATGACGACGACTTGGCGGGGGCACTGCCGTGCCCCCAGATATCGCCACATACCTATAATATTATGACTATACGTTACAGGTACGTAGGTATCTAAAATGTTTACACCAACTAGCACCTAAGGCGATATACATACATTATTTAATTGTAAACAATGTTAATATTATTACCTCTATGTTACTGAGCCGCCTTGTGCTGGTGAGTCGATATATTGATAGGTTTTACATAGGATATACAATTGTTATGTAGGTACCAGGAACCTATTTTTATTAGTGACTAGCTGTGCCTAGCTGTTTTACCCGCTATACAGTTTGGTACAGTAGTGTATATTATGTTATTCCAGGGGCCTAAGCTATATTTTTTATTATACCAAATTTAAAGTCAATCGGCCCACCTGTTTAGGCGTGAAAAAATAAAAAACATATATCCATACGTACAGTAGGTATAAAGTTTGTATTTATATTTATAATTATATTAGTAGGAATAGTGGACTCGCGCGCACTTCGTAGTATCTAACAGAAAATAGCCGCCTACACAAAAATTATAGCAACATGCAACATGTATTGCTTTATGCGTTCCTAGGCGTCCTAAACTCATACATTTCTTAAAAATTAATAATTATTTAAAATGATAAAAAAATACTAGTTTCTGATTTTTCCCTTTGTTTTTACGACATTACCTATCGGGATGCCAAATTTCAGCTTTCTAGGTCATCTGGAACTGGGATATTACTTTTGATCTATCCCTCAGTATGTATTAACTTCACCGATTACTGGATGTTTATATCTAAATAACCGTTTGAGCTGTGTTATTGGAATTTGGAACAGAGATATAGTTCGTATATTTAAGTATATGTGCCAAATTTGACTTGTCTATGTGTAATAGTTTTTGTATAACGAGGGTGTAAAAAGTCGTCAAAACGCGCTTTGGACGGTTCGTGTAATATAACACACGGCGCGGTCGCCAGTTCCTTTACTTGAACTTGGCTTGACTCGCTGCCGCGTGTCTAGATAAAATTAATTCGTTTTATTTTGTACTATCTGCGCCCAGCGGTTTTACCCGCAGTACTTATGTAGCCTATGTGTTATTCCAGGGTCTAAGCTATCTTTTTACAAAATTTCAGCTCAATCGGTCCACCCGTTTAGGCGTGAAAGAGTAACAAACATCTTGACATCCAGACATCCAGACATCCATTCATACAAACTTTCACGTTTATAATATTAGTAAGATATGAAAAACTTAGGCAAGGATGATTCACAATGCATAATCACTAGCACTTCAAAGTAAAAAGTCGCTTCCCGCGTCTGTCTGTCCCTATACATATATGCTTATATCTTTAAAACTGCGCAACTGATTTTGATGTGATTTTCATTGATAGATAGAGTATAATTCAAGAGAAAGGTTTATAAGTACAATACTAAATATAGTAGAGAAACACTCATAATTTTCTGTTAGGAGCAACGAAGTGCGCGCGGGTTTACTAGTAATATCTATTAACTTACTTCCAACTCCCTACTAAATAGTGTTGACACTGTAAGATTTTGTCGACCTCCCTTCCTTTTCAATTACAACCTACACGCAAACATGGGCTTAAAAATATTCAAAGGAATCATAAAGCCCTATATTATTAGTGGCAACATTGTACTAAAAAGGCGATAGAATACACAGAACTTCAGCATAAAAATTCAATTCTGCTCAATCCAAACATAAGATACTTGTCTCACAACTATACTGTGGTAGATTCAGTTATGATACGTTCCAACTTCGACATCAAAGGTCATCACAGTTCACAACATCGTAACATGAAAATTATATATTAAAGAACCCTTTAAATCCAACCTTATTACAAAGGGATAAAGTTCATTTCTTCTGATAACTGGACCCTTGTCAAATAATGTTAGCTTGGATAGTTTTTCAAGTCAATGGCTTTGACACAGACAGTTTGTTGGGAAAATAAACGAGTGCTTCCTTCGGGAATACCCAATACCAATGGCGTTAAGAGTAACACGTATGAGGAAATTGTTGCGGAAAGTTTTCCGTTACGTTTCTTTTATGACCTCTTTTGGGAAGTTTTATATCTACAAATTAGAGGTAATATCTACAATAACTATTTCTTACAAAAGGTACAAAATGGAAGGATAAATAAAATAATATTGGGGAATTTGCTAATACCAGCATATCGCTGAAAAGTCTATGAGTTCAGTACCTAATTTTATATCTTCGAGTTTAGTAATTTTATAGCAATCTAATGAATGAATGAATAATAATTTATTTGCATAAATACAGGTACTTAAAATAGTTCTTAAATATATGCGTAGTTCTACTGTATCTGACAAATCTGTCGTGCAAAATATTTAAATTTCTAGGCATACATTAGGTAGGTACTTGTCAAATAAAAAAGTAGTTTCAATTATATAAATTCAAAATAAGATTAAAATAATAATAATAAAATTAGAAATAATTTCGCACCCTCCGAGGAAGAAAGTCGTAACTGAAAAACACCAACTTTACAGGAGCAACAAAAAACTGATTTAAAAAATCATCGGCAATCTGAGAAAAATTTAGTATATAGCAAAAAATAGCAAATATTAACCTCGATTTGCCTATGTATTTCAATTTGCAATTCAATTAATCGTCATGGAGTAAATCTTAAAAAATAGCTTTACGCTAGTTTTCAGCGACATATATTAATTAATTTATGTAGTTAACAGGAATACTACTTTATTAACATGGAACGGAAATTATAATGCTGACATAACTGCACATACGACTTTCTGAACGTGTAGTGGCTTTATAAACTCCACGCGTAAGTATGATTTACGACGTTTTTCCACGAAAACTTTGTCTCGGTTTTTTTGCGTAAAATAAATTGCATCCTTTTTCTTCGAAAAATATATTTAGATAAAAAATGTATTTCAAATAAACGCTTTTTTAAACGAAAAAAATCACAGACAGTTTTAGCGTATTTTGACATATTGCGTTATTCCAATCATTTATTATATAAATTATTAGTCGTTTCTCAGTACAAAAGAAATTACAAAATAAAAAACAGCCTTTAAATGACTCCAGTATAAGGGATTCATGTGTAAAACTTTTAACTTATTTTAATTTCGTAGAAAGATCTTGTAAATATAACTGATTGTGCATTTTAAGGTAGCTTTTGTCGTACTATACCAAAAATCATAAAGGTTTCGTTATAAATTTAATACCAGCTATGTTGAGTAGTTTTACAGCTTTAAAAGTAAACTAAGTAATATTTCAGGATATATTGTATATCAGTGCAAAATTTCATCTAGATCCACTTAGCCATTTTGGCGCAAATAAATCAGAAATATTCATCCACTCATACATTTGTATTCAATGATTAAGTATAGTATAATGACAGGAGAAGTGTTATAATTATGTCTTTTTATTAAATTATAACATTGTTTTTCATTTATGAAGTATAACTAAAAATGATTAAACCAATTTTAAACATTTCTTGAGTAAAAACAAAGTATGACACAAAGAAATACGAATGACTGACAAGTGTTTCAAATTCGATCAGTTATTGCGCCACTAGGTATGGATGCCGCATTACTGGAAGCCGTGACTTCTGAAGTTGATACGGGCTTAATGAATGGCGGGAACGGACGGGATAGGATTAGTTTGTGTAAACTGCGCCACTCTCTGAAACAAATCCTAATAAAACGGTTAGAAGGGGTGACTCTTATACAGTGTTCAAAACTCTTAGAATTCACTAACGTCTGGTCACTCACGAGCCTTTTGGCGCTCCCCTGAATCGACTCCAGAGTCTGAAGCTGGTATTTGGCAGTATCATCCCAAAGACGAAAACAATATTCTATACACATAAGATCGGCTTTATGATAGAGATAAGCAAATGTCCTGGGTGAAGTAATGTTGTACCTTTGCCAAAACACCCAAATTCCTGACAGTCAATTGAGTCTTAGAATTGATGTAATCACAGAAGTAAAACGCAAAAATGAGAGGAATTCCCAGTATCTGAAAATGATTAGCTATCAACAAACACACATTTCGGAAAGGAGAAGTTTCATTAATTTTCTTTTAACAGTAAATAACTTCTCTTCATCGCACCCCCCGTCGTAGTTATTTCTTTCCGTCTCTATTGGCTCTACCGCTATATGTTATCTGCTTACCCAAGAAGTGAGTGATATGCAAAAAAGATCAACAGTAGATTTACCAGAACAAAACCCGAATTGTTGAGCACACAGGAGATCATTCGTCGAGATTGATGCTCTATTTCATGAACGTGACTGAGATATACATGTGGTTAGAAGGGCCAGAACAACTGCCTTTTTTTGAAAACAGGCTGCACGTTGGCGTATAAGGCTGAAGGCTAGTCAAAACCGGAGTGAGCCCTGGTGCACATGTCTTTAACACTATCGCAGGTATTCCGGCTAGGAGCCAGCATATTCAAATGATTCTACTGCGTTCTATGAACCTCTGATTAATTATAATGAGATATATTGGTATAACAAACATTGAAGGAGGCCAGACGTATTCAAACGCTATGATTCCGTAAAAAGAGAGCCATATAAACTGCCAAGTTTATCACTAGCGTAAATACATCCCACACATGTAGCTTGAATTTGTTTTCAAGTGAGCCTCCGGTTAATCTGACAAATACACATCTGATGACAAACCTGTTTTTTTTGGCTCCGTGAAGAACAAGAGAGCGGGGTTTTCAGATTCAAAGTAGTGGTGGTAGTGGAAAATTTGAGTGCAGACGTTGAATGTTGGAGAGGCATACTTTTAGAGAAAGGGATTTCTGAAGCTGTGAAACCGTTCTCTTAGTCATTGATTTATAGAGTGACACGGTACATAGAATCTGAAGTGGATCGTGATCTTCAGCTACAGGTCATTAGAAATCAAAACTTATACTATGTCAACCGAGAGAAACTAGAGTAAGAATTGCGAGGTCACTCGAACCCTCCAGGGATGTCTTTTGGGTCATCTTATCCATCCAGTCGCTAACGGGTACGATCTTGCATACCGACACTTTCTTTTTGACTGGTAAGCTTATCATTTGCCTTGAATCCCGCTACTCTCCAGATTTCAAGCTGAAGCAAGGCAGAAATAGTAACTATGATCTGCGTTTAGCGTAACGATACCCAGTTTACATAACTGGCTACATGGATACGTGTGCTGCTGAACTCCAAAAACATAAAAACCAATCTCTATGCAACTATTTCTTAATAAAAAAATATAAGCAATTAGACTTATTTATTTTAATTCTGACTAAAGTTTCGTGAAAGAAGTGAGTAACTAGTAGTTAAAGTGGTAAAGGCTGATAAATGTTTCGTAGAAGAATATGGTAACTGTAATTGCACGACGATATATTTACGAAAATTTCTTTAAAAAGGAATTATCTGCAGTTATGTAAAGATATTTGTAAAAATGTTCGTACAATATTGACGTAAGTGTATTTATGATGTTATTGCCATGGAAAACTAGTAAATAGTGTGGTCGCAAAAGTAATTAACTACAGTTTTATAGAGTAATTTTATATGATTCCAGTGTCGTACAAGTTTAGTTTTTTTTTAATAATTCCCTCATTTTTTGAGATAAATTTATGAAAAAAATAGACAATATGTATCGGATTTTTCTTGATTTTATTATGCAATAAAAATAAAAAGTCACAATTAGGGTTAATTCTTTCTTCCTCGAGAGGTGCGATTTGTTTTAAACTTAAAATTAAAATAATCTTCTAGTGAATAAAAACATTTGTCACAAAGCCATTTAAATATTTTATTATAGAATTCATTTCCATTTAGTTCAATATACTCCATTGGCAGTTTATTATAAATTTTGGTTGCCATCTTATAACTATTTCTATTGCACATTTCCAATCTGTACCTGGGCTCGATCAACGGTTTTTGCACTACCTTCCTAAATAACTTCCTAAATAGATTAAACATTTTAGCTAAGTATGTTCAAAAATCAAAATTCGTAATAATATTAATTTAATAATAATGTGATCAACGAATACTTCAATTTCATATTCTCTTATCTTTCATATCTTCAAATTCACAAAATTTCAAACTTAACTTGTAAAAAAAAATTGCCTGAAGAAAATTTACACTTTTTCAGTGAACTTTACACTTGGCTAGTACCTACAATATAAAAACCACTGTTCTTCAAGCACTTCCAAGGCGATTTTAGCATAATGCTTGTGAAAACAGGATTTGTTCAACGTTCATATTTTTATACACAAAAATTAAAAGCATGTTTGTCTGTCGTCCGCTATGAACTTCTTACCTTTCCTTTTAGCTTTTTAACAGATTGTGATAATAACTTTGATATTCATTTTACTGCTGCGAAAAGAAAACAAGAAGTTCTAGTATTTTTATCTATACGAAAAACCATTAAAACGATCAGGTGAGCGCCTGCTCATTAGAGACCGCTAATAAATTAATATCAGTGAGTAACAAAGACAAGTAGAGCCGCAGGGTACAGCTACTATAAGAACATACTTCATACTATACGATCATACTATAAGAACTACATTTTTTTTTAAGTGAAGTAGTAAGTAGACCAGCAAGGCGCTCTCCTGATGTTAAGACATAACGCTGCCCATAAATAGTTTAGTGCTACCTAGAATTTCACAATGATGTGCAATTCTAGGTGCACTGCACCAACGCTTATTACATAAGATATTAAGACTCTTTAGCCCAGTAATTTCACTAGCTACAGTGCCCTTCTACCGAAGCACATTATATGTTTGCACATTACTGCTCAGGCGGTATAATAACTGGTACTGTTGGGGTACCCACCTAGTCGATCTCCTGCAAAAGAAGGCTACCCTAAACATGAACATGAACTAAACACACGACTGTAGAGCCTGTGGCGAGGGTACAGAAACCATGGAGCATATTTTATGCGAATGCGATGTACTGGCTACGAAACGCATGAGCCTCCTTGGGCCAGCGTACCCCAAACCGGAGGAGTACAGGTTTCTTCCTCTTAGTGGAATCACCACTCTAATTAACCACTTCTTCGAGTAGTAAGAAACGGTAGGCAAGGGGTGAACACAATAGATCCCAATGGGTCGATGTGTTGCTGACTTTGTCAGTCCCCTATATAAGATAAGAAACACACACTTTGTTCTAAAAGCAAGAATATAGCGCTTTCAACGAGATATGATTACATCATACTATACTAATATTATAAAAGCGAAAGTTTGTGTGTATGTGTGTGAGTGTGTGAGTGTGTGAGTGTGTGAGTGTGTGAGTGTGTGTGTGTGTATGTTTGTTACTTCTTCACGCTTAAACGGATGCACCGATTGACTTGAAATTTGGTATGAAGGTAGCTTGGACTCTGGAATAACACATAGGCTACTTTTTATCCTGATAAATAAAACAGTATCTGAGAGAATTGATGTCAAATGAAAAAAACAACTTTATTTTTGGCGTCTCAATGGTCGCTCCTATAACCTCCAGGTACCAGGATACCAGAAACTTTAAGGAGGTCTATAGTCGAGAAAAAGACAAATCTAAGAAACCATAGATCATCAAATTCGGTCCAGGCGTTCTTGAGTTATGAGTATTGAAACTTTTACGAAGTACCAGGAGACCAGAAACATGTAGGAGGTGTTCGGCTCATTTCGTAAAATTCCGGTGAAGTTCGGATTTGACAAATGACAAATTTGACGCGTTCGATTTTCAATTTTTTTTGAAATTCGAATACGTCTAATGACGTAATTGTCAAATCCGAACTTAACCGGAATCTTACGAAATGAGCCGAACATCTCCTACATGTTTCTGGTCTCCTGGTACTTCGTAGAAGTTTCAATCCTCATAACTCAAGAACGCCTGGACCGATTTTGATGATCTATGGTTTCTTAGATTCGTCTTGTCGACTATATGCATGTTAAAAAATATCAAACAAATTAAGTTGGAAAAAAAAAATATTTAAAATATTTATATAAAATCTACGAAATGGTAGAAATTTTGAAAAATCTACCAAATGGTAGAATATTAATTGGTAGTTTTTGGTAAAATATTTTTATGGTAGAAAAAGCTACCAAATGGTAAAAATTTTGAAAAATCTACCAAACGGTAGATATATAAAAAAATCTATCAGATGGTAGAAATTTTAATAAATCTACCAAATGGTAGAAATTTTGAAAAAACTACCAAATGGTAGAAAATGAAATGGTAGTTTTTGGTAGAATATTTACATGGTAGAAAAAGCTACCAAATGGTAGAAATTTTAAAAAATCTACGAAATGGTAGAAATTTCGAAAATCTACCAAATGGTAGAAATTTTGAAAAATCTACGAAATGGTAGAAAATTTAAAAAATCTACCATATGGTAGAAATTTTGAAAAATCTACAAAATGGTAGAAATTTTGAAAAATCTACCAATCGGTAGAAATTTTGAAAAATATACCAAATGGTAGAAAATTAATTGGTAGTTTTTGGTAAAATATTTTTATGGAAGAAAAAGCTACCAAATGGTAAAAATTTTGAAAAATCTACCAAACGGTAGGAATATTAAAAAATCTATCAGATGGTAGAAATTTTAATAAATCTACCAAATGGTAGAAATTTTGAAAAAACTACCAAATGGTAGAAAATGAAATGGTAGTTTTTGGTAGAATATTTACATGGTAGAAAAAGCTACCAAATGGTAGAAATTTTAAAAAATCTACGAAATGGTAGAAATTTCGAAAATCTACCAAATGGTAGAAATTTTGAAAAATCTACGAAATGGTAGAAAATTTAATTAAAATTAAAGTCGCGTTCTTGAGTTATGAGTATTGAAAATTTTAAGAAGTACCAGGAGACCAGAAACATGTAGGAGGTGTTCGGCTCATTTCGTGAAATTCCGGTGAAGTTCGGATTTGACAAATGACAAATTTGACGCGTTCGATTTTCAATTTTTTTTGAAATTCGAATACGTCTAATGACGTAATTGTCAAATCCGAACTTAACCGGAATCTCACGAAATGAGCCGAACATCTCCTACATGTTTCTGGTCTCCTGGTACTTCGTAGAAGTTTCAATCCTCATAACTCAAGAACGCCTGGACCGATTTTGATGATCTATGGTTTCTTAGATTCGTCTTGTCGACTATATGCATGTTAAAAAATATCAAACAAATTAAGTTGGAAAAAAAATTTTTAAAATATCTACCAAATGGTAGAATTTTTAAAAATCTACGAAATGGTAGAAATTTTGAAAAATCTACCAAATGGTAGAATATTTATTGGTAGTTTTTGGTAAAATATTTTTATGGTAGAAAAAGCTACCAAATGGTAAAAATTTTGAAAAATCTACCAAACGGTAGAAATATTAAAAAATATACCAAATGGTAGAAATTTTAATAAATCTACCACATGGTAGAAATTTTGAAAAATCTACCAAATGGTAGAAAATTAATTGTTAGTTTTTGGTAGAATATTTATATGGTAGAAAAAGTTACCAAATGGTAGATATTTCAAAAAATCTATCAAATCGTAGAAAATTTAATGGTAGTTTTTGGTAAAATATTTTTATGGTAGAAAAAGATACCAAATGGTAGAAATTTTGAAAAATCTACCAAATGGTAGAAATTAAAAAAACTACCAAATGGTAGAAATTTTGAAAAATCTACCAAATGGAAGAAATTTTGAAAAATCTACCAAATGGTAGAAAATGAAATGGTAGTTTTCCGTAGAATATTTATATGGTAGAAAAAGCTAACATATGGTAGAAATTTTAAAAAATCTACCAAATGGTAGAAATTTCGAAAAATCTACCAAATGGTAGAAATTTTGAAAAATATACCAAATGGTAGAAAATTTAATGTAAGATTTTGGTAAAATATTTTCATGGTAGAAAAAGCTACCTAATGGTAGAAATGTTACCAAAAACTAACATTAAATTTTGTACCATTTGGTAGATTTTTCAAAATTTCTACCTTTTGGTAGATTTTTCAAAACTTCTACCATTTCGTAGATTTTTCAAAATTTCTACCTTTTGGTAGCTTTTTCTGCCATAAAAATATTTTACCAAAAACTACTATTAAATTTTCTACCATTTGGTAGATTTTGCAAAATTTCTACCATTTGGTAGATTTTTCGAAATTTCTACCATTTGGTCGATTTTTCAAAATTTCTACCATTTGGTAGCTTTTTCTACCATATAAATATTCTACCAAAAACTACCATTTTATTTTATACCATTTGGTAATTTATTAAAAATTTCTACCATTTGGCAGATTTATTAAAATTTCTACCATTTGGTGGATTTTTCAAAATTTCTGCCATTTGGTAGATTTTTTAAAATTTTTTTTTCAAACATAATTTGTTTGATATTTTTTAACATGCATATAGTCGAGAAGAAGACGAATCTAAGAAACCACACATAATCAAAATCGGTCCAGGCGTTCTTAAGTTACGAGTATTGAAATTTTTACGAAGTACCAGGAGACCAGAAACATGTAGGGGGTGTTCGGCTCATTTCGTGAAATTCCGGTGAAGTTCGGATTTGACAAGTGACAAATTTGACGCGTTCGATTTTCAATTTTTTTTGAAATTCGAATACGTCTAATGACGTAATTGTCAAATCCGAACTTAACCGGAATCTCACGAAATGAGCCGAACATCTCCTACATGTTTCTGGTCTCCTGGTACTTCGTAGAAGTTTCAATACTCATAACTCAAGAACGCCTAAACCGATTTTGATGATCTATGGTTTCTTAGATTCGTCTTCTTCTCGACTATATGCATGTTAAAAAAATATCAAACAAATTAAGTAGGAAAAAAAATTGAAATTCGAAATAAATTTGTCAAATCCTTACTTCACAAAAAAACCGAACCGAACCGAATCCGCATCCGAATTAAAAAATATTAACCAATTTTCTACCATTTGGAAGATTTTTCAAAAATCCTACCATTTGGTAGATTTTTCAAAATTTATACCATTTAGTAGATTTTTCAAAACTTATATAAAGTGGATTTAGTTTTTAAAAGTTAGTTAAAATTAGAGCTATTATTATAAACAAGTTTTATCGGCAACTGTGCCGCGGGTAACACCGCGGGTCGCAGCTAGTATTATATATTCATGACACGTATGATTCAATTGCTTTTATGTGAACGTTCTATTTACCTAGATGTTGACGTTGGAAGACGGCGACCTAAAAAGCTAGGAAACTTGTGTTAGTATGTTCTTAAAACAATAGAAAATTTCACAATTCATTAGTTTTTTTTTTATATTAATAATAATAAATGAATGGTCGCCGATTACTCGAAGATGTTTGAACCGATTCGGATTTTTTAAGCTGCAAATCCTTTTTAAAAAAACCAGGACCATTCACTTATAATAGGAACAATTCTAAAGTTGTAGAATCTACTGTTTTATTACACAAAATAAACACAAATTAATTTATCGTCACCAATTTAATTATTCCTGCAAAACGCCCTCGGAAATGGAAACCCGTGCAACTTCACATAGCTTTGTGACTCAACATGCCTTTGATACCTCAATGTGACGCAACTTTATTAAGAGATGTTCGATTACTGGAAATGATTTTGAAATAGACCCTTTATAATATCAACTGCAGATATACAGTGGAATGCTTTAATTATAAATTAATGATATTATATTATTGTAAATGCGAAAGTATGGATGTGAGGTTAATTAACTCCTATTTATTTTATTTTATTATTCAGCACAACGCTAGGACTAACGTAATGCTAAAATAGCATTTTCTACTCTTCACGCCTCAATAGCTGAAGCCAAATCGATTGAGCTGATATTTGTGCGAAGCTGGAACCCTGGAAAATTTACTGATGGTAGGCTTCGGCCGTGGCTAGTTACCCTCTGGACAAAATCGTGTCGCCAAACGGTCAAAGGGATTTATCCCGCCTTCTTAGTTTATTTTGCCACCATCTGTCTGCTATTATCTACGGCCGCATTGTCGCTTAACATGACGCGAGATTGTGGTCAAAAACTAACCAAAAATGAATAAAACAAATATTAAAATAACGTAGGTTACTTCTCAGGGTAAAACCGGGCACCGGTACTCATAAAATATTTTTTTCACATAACTAGTAACGGGATAAAGCTTAATAATCTATGGCTAATAATAAAAGGTTGGTGTGTTACAGAACAAGGCTCTACTACAGCATGTCTGTTATGTTCATGGTATCATCTCTATACAACGAATTAGGGAAATAATCTCTATACCCTTATTCCTTACGTCAGGGTAAGATTGGCATAATACGTTTTCCTCTTCTATTCTTCGGTATCATCAGTCATAATATTATCGGCATTCACTTCCGCTCATCCTCTTTCATACAGTTCATCCAATCGTTTTTTATAACGCCTTCTTCCCAAATTGTTGCTAAAAGTCTTTTAAGTTCATTATTTAAAAAAATTAAATGTGTTATAGTAATCCTTCAATTAAGTTCTGCATCTTCGTCGTGCATTTTCCATTCAATACTTGTCATGCGTTCCAAGTTTCTAAGGCATTATTACACGTTGTTGCTATGGAATTTACGTTAATATTCCATCGCTGTCTAGTGTCGATGCCTTTTGCATTTATCTACTATTCAATGTATTCGTATCAATAATTTGTTTCCATTAGCGTTGAATGTATGAAACGATTTGAGAATGTTCCTAATTTATAAGCACCTATTAAATTAAATAGTGATTTATTTCGGTTTAGAACCATACAATTTAATAAACTTATTTGGCAGCAATTAATTCACTTTATTTATCTGGCATAACAACAGCATACTTGTATCATAATATGTATGGTAAGCTGCAAGTTAGCAATTGAGCGGTAATCAAAAGTCTCTTAGAAGGTATTATTACGTGCCAGAACGTTGCCAATGAATATCTTATTGTTTTTCTAGTATAGTATACTCGTATTTACTCAAGCATCGTGATAGAAAATGGTCGTCATAATATCCGCCGATGAAGTGGATGAAGTGGACAACTTTATTTACTTTCATCTGTCCGTTGTCTGTCTGTCTGTCTGTAATCAAATCTTGCAAGTTTAATTTGATCCTCTGCCGAGTTACCGATTGAGCTCAAAATTGAGTGTTTGTATAAATCGGATGACAATGCAATATTATTATGACATCGGGCTGATCTGATGATGGAGCTGAAAGGTGGCCATAGGAATTAAACAGGAAATAAAACGATCCGATCCCATCGAGTTTAGGCTCATTTGATTCTTCTTAACGAGTACCTACTTTGGTGCTAGATGGTAATATTAATAAAAGCTTGTTTTTAAAGATTATATCGTTAAAGCCTACCTCTCGAAAGCTAGTTGGATAACTCTCACATTATATTGAGAATTTCAGATCTTCTAGGCTACCGTTTTACTGCTTCATAAGAAGAATTTAATTCTATGAGAACTGTCATAATGGACCAGATTAATATTTATTAAGATCTAAGAATAGCTTAATTAAGTAATGCAATGCCATTCTATGCGTCGCTTATTACGTATATTAACTAGCTTTCAAGGTGCAAGGGACATTAACGAATTTATGCTTAAGTAGAAATGTAATTAAATGTGAATGGCTTGAAATTTTTTAAAGGGAACTATGCAAAGTATTATGTTTCATATGAATATCAAAAGAAATTATGATTAATGGACTGATTGATCTACAAACACATAGTTCGAACTGCTTATGGAATTGGGTTGACATTTGAAACACACATAGCAATAATGATGGGTCCTAGTTAAAATGGATTTACCCCGCTCCTACTTAACCTACGATACGTCGGAATGACCGACAGAGCCTCGGTTTCACCACTGGTGCTGTTGACGTCTACAGGGCTATTTTAAAACACCAGCAACCTCGCAGAACCAGGCTATAATAAACAACATCATGTCACTTACGATTATTAGTTTCATTTTACTTTCATACAAAAATAATAATTCAGTGAATGTTTCGCCTGCGGGGTTGCTGGTGTTTTAAAAATAATTCTGTATAGGCGACGCGATGGTTACCGCTTACCATCAAGCCTCTGTGATGTCTAACATAAGTATAATATCCGCCAAGAAAAAAATCCTTCAGGCGGACAAAGCCCCGAGCTTCAGCTTTTAATATTCTAGCCTTTTAAGCTTTCAATTTCCTAACATTCCATGTTTAAGAAATAAAGTTTGACCATCTAAGAGAATCGACCCGAACCCCGAACCTTTTCTTATTCAATTTGCTCAACATGTTTTTGAAGGCTATAATATCAAAGGTTTTTCGGAGGTCGTAGATAAGATAGCTATAATAATCGGAATGGTTAAACACTGAGTTAAATAACTGATGAAACACAACAAAAAGAATGAAAAAAAGGGAAACAAGTGACTAACTGATCTATCCAGGCGCTTTACAGAGAAAGAAACAAGTACGAGCAACATTATGTTGCTCGTACTTGCCAATTATGATAAAAGTAATAAGCTGTATCATAATATCTGTGTATCTTTTTATGCATTGAGCTTCATCAGTCCTTAAATTGGCAAGCTACAGCAATTAAAGTTCATACAGCTAATTGCTATTATAGCCCAGTCAATGAGTGCCCAAAAAGGGTATGACAACTTGCAACTTTTCTTTTGGCAACTTTTTCGTAATAGTCCAGTAAAAGAAGAATAAATGTGGATCGAAAAGTCGAAAGCAGAAAAACCAACTTAAGAACTTTGTTTGGACTAGATAGGCGATAAACATACTAAAAGTCCCCACCCCTCCGAGGTGAGCCCGAGGGGGGAGGCCGAAGAAGGTCCCATTTATATGGTTTTTTTGCATATATAATAAAAATTGTGCGTTGTACGATATTTTGATATAATACATTATTAAACCTCATAAAATTTTCTACAACTTCAGCCTTGACACTTTTTATCTATCTCCAATCGTTGTCCAGCTATGAGCTTCCAAACATGGTCTATTTTTAAGCCGCTCAAATTAGTTTTCTATACAAAGTCAGTAAAAAAATCTTGCAAATAAAATTTCACCAACTTCTGGTTGTATCATAATGAAATTTTGCAAATGTCTAGAAATCTGATGACATTTCAATAATCTGATACCACTGAGCTGATCTGATGATGGAGCCAGGAGTTGTCTAATGAAACTCTTCAATGGCTATTAGTAAACCTATCGTGTTTGGGCACATTACATTCGAATCGATGAGACTTTTTCATAACAATTGCTGTGGAGGGTCTGATAATGGACCAGGAGGTGCCTACGTCTCATCAATTTGAATGTAATGAGCCTAAACTCGCCGGTTTTACTAATAGCCATTGAAGAGTTTCAGTAGACACCTCCTGGCTCCATCATCAGATCGGCTCAGTGGTACCAGATTATTAAACTGTCATCAGATTTCTAGACATTTGCAAAGTTTCATTATGATACGACAACGAGTAGTTGGTCAAATTTTATTTGTAAGATTTTTTTACCGACTTTGTATGGAAAACTAATTTAAGGGACTTCAAAATAGACCATGTTTGGAAGCTCATAGCTGGACAACGATTGGAGATAGATAAAAAGTGTCAAGGCCAAAGTTGTAGAAAATTTTATGAGGTTTAATAATGTAGTCCAACAAAATATCGTACAACGCACAGTTTTTGACATATAAGCAAAAAACCTAAAAATGGGACCTTCTTCGGCCTCCCCCCCCCCTCGGGCTCACCTCGGAGGGGTGGGGACTTTTGGTATGTTTATCTCCTAACTAGTCCAAACAAAGTCCCTAAGTTAGTTTTTCTGCTTTCGACTTTTCGATCCACATTTATTCTTCTTTTACTGTACTATTACGAAAAAGTTGCCAGTCTCAGTTAGTGACTAAAATAGTTGTTGAATATACAAAGCGACTTAAGGCCTCACACTATTAAACCTTTAAACCAAGGATCTTAAAGTAAACTGGATTTTGGAGCATGATCACCAAAACTGAAGCTAGAAAAATGTCGTCAGGGTTGTTTGCCATCTCACTTATACCTCATACAATAAATTAAAAAAATATACTATCGTCAGCTTGCGTATTTAGTATGAGTCAGTGAGATTATGGCAAACAACCGTGACGTCATTTTTCATGCTTCAGTTTGGTATTCACCTCGCAGCCTCCATTGGTTCCTTTTTCATGCACAGTGGAGGGAGTATTTTGGCATTGAGTTCAGAGGTATTAAAGCGTAAACTTTTGTTGAAAAAGAATTTAAACTAATGTTTTTTAACGAAAGCGAAGTCGCGAGTGCAAGCCCTGTAAGAATAACCAGCCCCTTTAGCATAGTAAGACATTGACATAAGACTAGCAACTCCCGTTCCACTATCAAGACTAAACTGACATAGATCAAGACGATACTCTTGCTACTCGCACTGTCATTGCATGCAATTTGTAGCTACTCCCAATGTCTTTGTGTTCTTACAAACGTCAATTATCTTGACAGTGGGACGGGAGTTGCTAGTCTTATTATGTCAATGTCGAAATGTGCTACGATGGAATGTCAATGCACGTTCTGTGCATTTGTATATATCTTGAGATTCCAAGTGTATTAGTTACATTATAACAAGTAATACGGCACAACAAAGAGTTTATCAAGTACCAACTAAATAATTAATAAGATACCGTTCTACTTCCAAGGTCATACAATTAGTGAAACGGCTGGTAAAGCGATCGATACGCTTATCAATTATTCAGGAGAAAATTTAATGCTTGTTCTTCTTTTTTGACGAAAAGGTGGTAAGGGAAATTATTGAATTAAGACTTATATACTTATGTCGCTAGATGACGAGCATAGAGAGTGAGTTGCTAAGACTTTTGCACTTTAAAGTTATAACACTGCGACTGGGCTAACGTTATTGCTTAAAATCAGCAGGATAGACAATTTTACCCATCCTACTCATTTTATATTATGCGATTTAAGGATAGAGTTAAGCGGGACTTGCTGTCCTTTAACATCGACCCTAACACCTGGAAAGACGCGTCAGATGACCGTGACAGCTGGAGGAAAACATTACATGACAGCGTTGCTGTGCACGACAACACCTGGCTCCAACTATTGGCACAGAAACGTGACAGACGTCACCAACGCGCCGCTGCTCTTCCAGCTTCACCAGGAACACAATTCGTCTGCATACTTCGCAGTCGGCGATGTCGCTCCCGCATCGGCCTTACTAGCCACTCACGGAAGTGCCGAACCATATTAACGGACGCTGCTTGAATCATCTTTTATAGATGTAAGAGGCCAGTGATAATGATGACTCAATGACTCATATTATTAAAAATGCAAAAGTATCTATGTGCGGTTGTGTGTTTTTTTTACCTCTTCACACCTACAATTTTAATAATATGATTTAGCTGAAGTTTTGTATATTATCTCTAGAGGTATATAATATTTGTATTCGTTAAATAATTTGGTATAACATAATATTAATAATATGTATACCTTAAATAGCTAAGATATTGAAATAACACATAAGATAGTTTTCAACGAGCTATGTTCGGTTCACAGCTAGTATTGTATAAAATAAAATAAGAAAGACACACATAAATAAATAGAAAAAGTTTTTTAACAACCCGTCCTTCATTTTAAAATACATATTCAACGATACCCCACATGACGGGATTAAAAGTAAAAAAATATCATCCCTAATTTATGTGTTCGGGTCTCGGGAGGTACCCAAAATAATTAATTCTTCTCTTATCCTGACTATTATCCTCATCTGTGCAAAATTACAACTTTCTAGGTTTTATAGTTTCTCCGTAAAGCCGCGGACAGACTGACGGACGGACGGACGGACAGAAAAAGCGAAACTATAACGCTTTCTTGTTGACTACTGAAGCCTAAAAAAGCATTATGAAATGAAAATGTTAAAGCATTATTATGATATCAGGATAACCCCTCCTAAGCAAACAAAAGTGATAAAGACATAAGCTTAGTCGTTTATAATGTAAATCGAGATCTACTATATGTCCCTTAAACGTTGACCTCATAATATTGACTGTCCTAAACACACATGAAGCCACAGAAAACTGATAGCTCAGGACATTCATTACTTATTCAATATGGAAATACTGGACCCTTGGCTGGGAGAGCTTTTTCAAATGGCAATTAAAGTTTGAAAGGAAATTACGTTTCTAGTATTAATTATACAATAACTTAACAAAAAAGAAAGAACATGAGTATTGAGAACCATGCCCTTTTTTAAATTCATTTTAAAATATATTATTTAGATTTTTAGAACACAAAAGAAACCAAAATTAAGGTTCAACGAGCTGCAAAACTTCACAATAATCATTTAATTACCAACTCATAATGATTAATGAAGTATTTTTAAGCTATTGCATAGCTTCTATCGCGGGCCTTGAGCGTGGGGACCGAATCCAGAAATTCCGTAACGAAAAAAACCAAACCCCCCCCACTCCGACCGGCACAGCGGTAATGCTATGCACTATGATGCAATAGCTTTACCGCGGCAGTCTCCGAGTGCCACATGTATTTTTTTAGTTACATAACTTTACTTTCATAATACCTGTTTAGCAAGCAAATCCAGAACTTTTCGTAGGCTTTCATTCTCTTTTCTACGTTTATTGAAACAGCTTTACAGCTCTATAGTGAAACCATATTACAATGAAAACTACCTAAATTACGCTACAGTACGTACCGTTTAATCCGTAGACGAACTAAAGTCACCGACATAGCCCGGCGGATTAGCAAGCTGAAGTGGCAATGGGCAGGCCACATAGCGCGCAGAGCGGATGGCCGATGGGGTCGAAAAGTGCTCGAGTGGAGACCACGGACTAGCAAACGAAGCGTAGGACGTCCACCCAAAAGGTGGACAGACGACCTTATAAAGGTCGCCGGAAGACGCTGGATGCAGGTCGCTTCCAACCGGTACATATGGAGTCTAAAGGGGAGGCCTATGTTCAGCAGTGGACGTCCAATGGCTGAGATGATGATGATGACGTACCGTTTGATAAAATTATCATATCCTCTATTAAGAGGTAAGATCGCGAAATTATTGTACATTCATTCATTCATTGTTATTGTACATTATTGTTTTGTGATTAGTAAAATTACTGAGCTTAAGAGTCTTAACATCTATGACTCTTGAGTAAGAAGCATTGGTGCAGTGCTAGAATTTCACATAATTGTGAAATCCTAAGTAGCACTGTACTGATTATGGGCAGCGTTATCTCTTAACATCAGGAGAGCGTTTTGCTCGTCTTCTACATCATCACATAAAAAAAAATTCTCTAAATATTGTCTAGTATTAAGACTAAATTTAACAGGCTTTTATTATTAAAGCTAGAAGGAAAAGTATTAAAGTTCATTCGAGAGATACTTAACCTCTCGACTCTTCGCGCTCGAGTAAGTAGAAGGTACAAAAGTGAAAACCAGCAATTTCTAAAGTGTTAGTTCTTTCACGATACTTTATCTTTCACTCTATTCAATTTAGGGTTAAAAGTTTATAAGTAGTTTTATAAGTTACTAGTTTATGCTCGCGGCTTTGCCCGCGTCGTAAAATCCTTTATTAGCGGAGGTCTACATCATAAAATCTATCTGTGTTCCAAATTTCAAGCGAATCCATTCAGCGGTTTGAGCTGTGCGTTGATAGATCAATCAATCAGTCACTCTTTCCTATATTATTTAGATACTTACGTATGTAGCGGTTGACCGTAGTGAATACTGAGGGCCTATTGGCTAACTCATCCACTACGATTAATGACAACTTCAATGTACATTGCTGCGTTTGTTATTTTACTCATATTGATGCGGAGGCTTAAGCAAGTAATGTACGCAATTTCGTCTATGGATTGTAGTGCTTTACATGTCGTTTGGCGATAGCCAATAGGCCTCAGGTTAGACAGTCTAGGACGGTTGCAATTGCAAAGCCAGTTGCCTGAAGAGATCGCTCTAAGCAATTAGGCCGCCCATCGAAGACCAAATTGTGTTGTAATGTTTGTAGGTACAGTAGTTATTATAGTTTTAAGTTATAATATGATTAATGTATATAGTAGAAAATATTTTCTTTATCTCTATAAGAGTACTTATAATTTAGATTTATTGTACTTTGTACACGAATAGAGTTCTACCATAATGAAATTGGGTTTTACAGTCAAACAACGTTATTTTATGTGGAATACACATTCAGGTTTTGAACAGAGATCAAAACCTGAATAATAGTAATTGAAATTTGCAAACAAGACTATCTGAGGTGCAAGATTACCGTAGCCGAAAGTTTAAATAAATTTCCAAAGGTACAATTTGTTAGAGCTTTGACTGCAATAGCAGTAATATAAATACATTTACGTCCACACCTTTCCAGAATTCGCCAACGACATTACTTTAATGTAGAAACTATTCATTATTCATGTCATTGCTGAACATAAATAAAAGGCTTGCGCCACTTGAAGCGCAAATAGACGCGCGTACTGAGCGCGCTGAATGTCAAACACAAGTGTTTTTGACACTTTATTTTGAGAATACACACGTGAACATAATCATCATGAACATAGTCACCAGGTTGGTCTTTTATGACTTTCATTTAATTAGAAAATTTCGAATTCAAAAAAATATTGGCGGGTGAAAAAGTTTGCGAATCGTGTGAACTTTTCAAAGCAATTTAGATTATCTGTTAAATTTAGTGTTTGTACAAATATTATTATCTCGCTACTGGCATAGTTTTTGAACTCGCTGATCATCTTAGTCGAGCACGGGGTAGGCTGAAAATCAGCGCTGTGCAGGACCTCCCTGCCCAGCATTATGCTGAGCCTATTCCATTTATCAGTGTACCTATTGTTTATGTTGTTTTATTATCTTCTGTTCATATCTCATACTAATGACATGTCACTACATTATTTGTGTATAATTTTTCATGTATGTACTTTATGGAACTGATAATAAATATTTTTTTATCTCTATTTTTATCTTTATTATTAACTTTTTTTTGTTAAATCAAGGTACCACGCAAAGCCCACCCATCAAACAATATACGGCACATCAGAGGTTTTTCTCAGAAATAGATTGCTGTACCATCAATCCCCCAATTCTCAAGTGTCAGCCATGAATATCCTACCGTTTAACAATTCCATTTCAAATGCTAGCCAAATATCGGTTTCGCATAAACCTTTTATTACGGTTCGTTAGATAGCGTGTTCTCACATAGTCAAGAGAACCAAAATAGACCCTATTTTTGTGATTTTCTGTATAAAAACCTAATTTTGTTTAGCTCGTTCATAGTAGAAACTCTTTGGTTCAATGACATTTACAAAGACGGCTAGTTTTGAATGTCGTTCAATGAGCTAGTGAAATTAGATAGATAGATAACGCTTTATTGACACAACTTAAAATAACTTAAAACTAGTATACCTTATACAATTTGTAATGTAAACAGTGTAACAATTGGCGGTCTCATCGCTAATAGCGATCTCTTCCAGACAACCAACATTACTGGGCTAAATAGTCTTAACATCGTATGACTCTTAAGTAGAAGCGTTGGCGCAATGCACCTAGGTTTTACGTCATTGTAAAATCCTAGGTAGTCGTAAGTACTGTCCTAATTATGGGCATCATTATCTTATACCACCTGGAGAGCGTCTTTCTCGACTTCTTACTTATTTGTATAAATAAAGACATTTATTGACGTGTGTTATGCAGCGTTAATGCGAATCGTCGGCGACAGCATAGCTCCGGTTATGCGCACTCTTATGGTTGAATTCTCTGTGGTATTCTCATGACGTTTGAAACCCTTAAAGACAAATGGAATAAAGGAAGACACCTAAGATATCGCACAGACGTGGAATATTGGGAAAAGGGTTTAGATAGGCAGGTTTTTAAGGATTGGTCTGGACGACCGTCGTCAATCAGATAATTTTGTGTAATACCTACCTGTCTACTTGTAATATCTATTGACTATTTTTTTTTTTGTTTAGTCTGTACTGTCCCACTGCTGGGCAAAGACCTCCCCCAAATCCTTCCACTTATCTCTTTCCTGCGCCACCTCGGCCCACCCGATCTGGTGCGCGTCCAAATCGTCTCGCCATCGTTTCCTAGGCCGGCCTCGGCGGCGTCGCTTTTCTCTGGGTACCCATTCTGTAGAGATCTTTGCCCAGCGGTCGGGGTGCATACGACTAACGTGACCCGCCCATTCCCATTTTAGCTTTGCTGATTTGTAGCCAACATCTGTGACTCCCGTCTTCGCTCTTATGACGGTGTTGCGCACTCTATCAGTCCTTTTAATCCCCAGGATGCTGCGCTCCATTGCTCGTTGGCAAACCCCAAGGTGGAACTTCTGCAACTCGGTCAGTGACCAGGTCTGGGCACCGTAAGTTAGGATGGGGAGAATACACATGTCGATAAGCTTGCGCTTCAGGGAAATCGGTAGGTCCCCCTTCATTAGCATCTTCATGGACCAGTAGCTCTTCCAGGCGTTATCGATACGGCGACTGATTTATTTTTCTTGCCTATTTTCGAAAGAGACTAACTGGCCCAAGTAGACATACTCATCGACATAGTGTATTTGTTCCCCATCTACCTCGACCTTGCGCTTTGTACTATTGGTCATTACCTGACTTTTGGACCGATTCATTGCTAATCCCACCTCGAGGCTTGCAGCGCTAAGTTCTTTATTTATATATATTATATCAATATATATTTATATATATTGACTATAATATATAATGAAAAATATTGTTATTAACCTTTTTAGGTATATTGTTTTATCTATGTTTATTTTTTGAACTTTTGTGAAACCACCATCCTTCCAGTATTGTATTACAATTCCTGCATAGTTGCCTGGAAGAGATCGCTCTGAGCGATAAGACTGCCAACACTATTACTGTTATCTTTAAGTTTGTGATTGTAAAATTTACTTTATTATGTTATTTATGTCAATAAAGAGCTATTTATCTTTTCTTTAAGTACACGATGACGAAATTAAAGCTAAACCTATTGTGAGGTCCTTGGATCAGTAATTGCAGCCAATCGCCAAATGCACACTAGATCGACTCATCAGTTCTACCGATGAATTAGTGTACTAGGATTACAGACATTGTGGAAATCATTTTAGTGTATTTTTATCGTAAGCCACAAGCATTTCACGCTTTACTAGAAGGGCGGATCTCAGTCAAGCATTTTTCATGTGGACAATCATGTGTTTTGGAAGGTAGGCGTAAGCGTGCACACCCCTGCTATTGTTTCCAAAAAGGTACGTAGGGACATTGGCTAGGCCATGTGGTAAGGCTTCATAGTAAAATTGGTGACCTGAACCTACAGAATACAGGGGGATCACACTACGATCGAGACTGACTGTAAAGCTAACGGCACACACAGGCAGAAAAGCGGTCGCGGTGCGAGATGGAATATTTGTTATGTTGGAATTTTTTACGTAACCTGTCATATAAATATAATACAAAGCGATCGCGAGCAGAAACAAAATGAAGGTCACGACCACACACTTTACCGCTCCGTCCCGCCTCTGTCTGTCGTCAGCTTAAAGGTGTCATAATTGGGGTGAGGATCTGTTCAATATGAAGTTTTTTAAAATTAAAATAAATAAAAAAGGTGTAACTATCTCAGTAATTTTTCACACTACGAACCCTAAGAAAGCAAAAAAATGTATCCGTCACAAAAGGGTTTCCACGGAATGTTTTTTCAGCACACTTTTTATACAGTTAGGACAGAGGTAGTGTCGCTCCCTACCCCTTGACACAGAAACAAATGCTCGTCGACAGTTCCGCTACTAGCGGAGCCTATTCTGATTCTGATTCTGATTGCTTTAGATATTTTTTACTTGACTTGAAAATATTGAGAAGGTTCTGAATATAATATTGTCTACTTTTTATGTTATCTTCTTTCAGGCCTTAACTAGGTAGGGTTGGCACAACACGTCTTCCTCCTCCATTCCTCTCTATCATCTGTTAGTGTTACTTTTATGTTATACATATTATAGTATACCTACTATGTTTGTATTTTTTATGTTACGTAACATTTGAAATTTGTAATTTAAGGATCCGATTTCTTTTTAACTAACGACGCAAAAACGACGAGGTGATATAAGTTTGACGTGACTGTTTGTGGTATCGTCGGTCCCGAATGGATGAACCGATTTTAATATAGTTTTTTGTCCCAAAAGTTAAGTTAAGATTTAATACGCTTGCAATTTTATCCTTTATTCTTAGTTAATTTTTACATCACAATATCTACTTCTAATCCAAATTTCAGTCTCATTTATTCAGTGGTTTGAGCTATTGACATGGTTATGCTACTACTCATACATCGTCTTATACACATTATTACTGTTAGAATACGCTCATAATCTGTTAGAATTTTTAGTTATTTCATTAAAATTCACTTCATTACTACATAATAAATCGTCAGTAAAAGTAAATAATTTTTTTAAACAACAAAACATTCTTTTCAGGCCCGTCCAACATAATCGTGCATATTTACAAAGAAACAAACACCTATATACAAAGATTTTTTCATCTTATTTCTAAATTTTTCCCTCCATATAAATAAATCGCAATTTAAATAAAAAATTGGCCTGAAAGTGCTAGTCTACTATTAAGATTCTACTATTATTCTATGCCAAAAGCATTATTCCAGCAGCCTATAAATAACCGTCAAAATCTCTCCCGCAACTATCAACCTTTGTATTAGACGTGTAATAAATATTAAGGTAAGAGGTAGAGGTCCAAGGAAGTTTATGTCTACGGCTTCGGTAAACTACCTGTTGCGCCATTTCGACCACTCCATAAATCTTAGACCCTTTTCCCCTGCTTGATATCTCATGAATAAATACTGGACTACTTGAGATGATATTTGGTTTTGTAAAATAGTAATTATTTTTTTATGTTAAAGATATATATAACACTTTATTGATGTACAAAAATACACAAAAAACTAAAATAAAATATGATTATTTTATACAAAAAAGTAAGAGCATGTGAAAGACGCTCTCCTGATTTTAGCGTCCGTGGCGCAGTGGTCATTACTTCCGGAGATCCTGATTTCAAATCTCAGTGTGTGGTGAAAAGTTCGGCTGGACGCTACCGTGTTTCGGAAGGCACGTAGAAGTGTGGGTCCCAGCTGTTTCCTTTAAGATATACCTATTGGAGGCAGTCGTTAGGTCATGTTGCAGGCCCTGTAGTAATATCGGTGACCTGAAACTGCAACATATAGGTTCGCCACACAATCTTTAAATACGAGAATTCGGATTTGACTCTGACAGTGTAAGTAGGGTAACCTGTTCTGTTGGAGTATAAACCCTAATTACAATAATTACTGATGGTAAGAGATAACGCTGCCTATAATTAAAACATAGTGCTACCTAGTACATACAATATTAGAATAATCGAAGTGTTACAATTGGCGGTCTTTTTGCTAATAACAATCTCGTTAATTAGGATTAAATATCTCTTTTATTTTAAATATCTATAACAGAATTAGTATAATTTATTTAATTAAATTTCAAATTATTTTAAGTTTCGTTATTTTATGGTGCGACATAAGAATACGGCCACTAAATGAATGTGGCACTTCACAACTCTCTCTTTGGCAAATAGCCAAAAGAAATGTAGGCTCGAAAGGAAGAGATTCGCTTTTAATGTTAATATTAGCTGGTTTTCATTTTTAAAATGCTCAAGTTATGCACAAACTGTTTATGTATTCAGAAAATTTGAATTTTTTCTTTGTTCTTTGTTTCTTATATTTTGACCACAGCTATTGTAAGAATCTTGGCAGATTGTCGCTAGAAAATTAAAGCAGCGTAAAACTGCATAATTTTTGTTATAATTGTTTAAAAAAGCGCAAATTGTTGAAAGAGCTTGAGCTGATGCACAGATTTCAGAGTGATTTTTGTTACTTAAAAACAAAACGGCAGAACTCATAGGCATAAAACGATTTAGCTCAAAGCTGGTAGGTAGAAACTAGATGATCCATAGACTAATTTCAGCGAGCTAAATCTGACCACAGCTAATATTTCAATATAATATACCTCAAAGGTACCTACTAAAATGATTTTTGTACTCCTAAATATATTATTTTTATTCATTATAGCCTTTGACCACGATTTTGTGTGATGTTACGCGGTGATGTGGCAGAAGATGGTAGCAGACTAAACCTAGAAGGCGGGATAATTCCCTAATTTCTGTAAATAAGGCCAATAGGAAATACAGCAAGCGTGCTACAACTTCGACTGCATCGTCACTTACCAACAGGTGAGATTGCGGTCAAACGCTTGTTTAGTATGCTATTAAAAAAAAAAACAGTAGCGCTTAAAAAAATTTATCAATCAGCCTTCACAAAAACTAACTTCATTTCATTTGTAAAGAAACGTCACTCGGATTCTCTCAGATTTACCGTCTTACTCTACTTAACTGCAAGATTTAATTTAGTTCTAAAGGAGCACACTGGTTCCAACCGTGGAATTAGATTAATAGATATGCTAAGTGCTTAGAGTGCTAGTAATGGTCATGTTTACCATTGCTGCTTACGTCAGAACTATTATAATCAATGTTAGATATCTAATGAATATACTTTTTATTTATTATTATGTTTGTCTTATTAGGTATGTCGAGTGATAGGTACCCGTACCCTCTCGCTAGTACAATATGACGTATTTTGAAATGTTAATTTGTAGAAATTACTTTTTATCGATCGAGTATCTATTGGTATCGGTATAATTTATCGGTAATATTTAGTTATTTATTTTTAAATTATTAGAGAATTATACAAAAAATATATATATTTCAAAACGACAGCCATTTTTTAAAGACATCAAACTGGGTATTCATTTGAAAGTTATAATATTAAAAAATATCCAAAGCCTGACTGACAAAAAATCCAAAAGTAATTTCTACAAATTTCCGCAGAAAATGAATAGGTGGAAGAAATACCGGGGGTAGACTTCCTTTGGAGGTCGACTAGTGGTGCCAGTTATTCTACCGCCTGAGCAGTGATGTGCAAACATTACTGTGTTTCGGTAGGAGGGCACTGTAGCCAGTGAAATTACTAGGCTGAAGAGTCTTAACATCTTATGACTCTCAAGTAAGAAGCGTTAGCGCAGTGCACTGGGTAGCACTGTACTGATTATGGGCAGCGTTATGTCTTACCATCAGGAGTGCGCTTGCTCGTCTTCTTACTTCGTTGTGTAAGCAAAAATTGGAATTACCCAGCAGGGTAATTCCCATTTTTGTTGTGTAAATTTTGCAGGGACAGTAGAATTTTCCATTCTATCATGAACTGTTTCTCTGGTCGTTGAGCGATGTTCCGTAGTAAGGGCAGATGACACTTAGCTCTGGTGCACACAATTTCTTTCAATTTATTAAAAGCTTTTCATTTCTATTAAGAGAAGCTGGGAAACGTTTTGAGTGATATTTTCTTACTTTACGGATAAACTCTGAAAAAGGAAAATTTTGTTATGTATCTAAAATAACAAGTTAATTATTTACATCTTGCACCAGTCGATAATATACGCCTTTCTAATAAAATTTAACAGCATAATAATTCTAATATATCTAAATATATTATAAGTGATAAATGTGACTGACTGACTGTTTGACTATGATCTGTCAGTACACAGCTCAAACCTAAAACGAAATTTGTTATGTAGCTTAGACCCTGGAATAACCGGTTTAACCGGAGCTAGACTTCCTTTGCAGGAGATGGTACTGGTAGGTACTCCAACAGTACCAGTTATTCTGCCGCCTGAGCAGTGATGTGCTGACTGATGTGCTGATCACTGTGTTATTGAAATTACTGTTTTTAGTGAAATTTTTTTTGGTGTTGTTGTTAGTGAAATTACTGGACAGAAGATTCTTAACATCTTATACCTCTTGAGTAAGAAACGTTAGTGCACCTTGAATTTTACATCATTTTGAAATCCTGAAATGATGGCACTATACTGATTATAAGCAGCGTTATCTCTTAGCATCAGCAGAGCGTCTTGTTCGTATTCTTACTTATTTGCACAAAAAAAAAAAAACACTACTTTTCAGCGAGTAAAACCGGTTTGTACAGCTAGTATCTCATAATTATTGTTCACGTTGACATTATTATTTGATAAAGCATTTAATTTTTGTATTTGAGATAATCTCATTAATGCACAATGAAATTTGTCCATAAAATAAAGTCGCCCTTTACGGCAATACTAATTAATAAAATACACGTTTTCAACGTGCATAATATTTTCAACTGAGAAATTGGCCTCTTAATAATATTAATTACCGCTTGTTCGTAATTAATATGCAAATATTTACTTTTGTTCCATGCTTTTAAAGCTCAGTAAGTGATCATTATTATATTGATATTACGGTGCCTAGTGCACCCAGTAGACCAGCCACTTCGTAAAGCCTTACAGAAAATTAGAGTGTACCTGTATAATCCTCTACTATATTATGCATGTATTATATTCATAAAAAGGAGGTGGAGAAGGAAGTGTGCGCCCTGCAGTTCGAGGACTGGCGGGAGGTGGCACAGGACAGGACCAGCTGGAGGCTCTTATTGTCGGAGGCCAAAACTCACTTTGGGTTCTCGCGCCAATCTGACCGGGGGTAGACTTCCTTTGCAGGAGGTCGTCTAGGTGGGTACCCCAACAGTGCCAGTTATTCTACCGCCTGAGCAGTGATGTGCAAACATCACTGTGCTCCGGTAGGAGGGCACTGTAGCTAGTGAAATTACTGGGCTAAAGAGTCTTAACATCTTATGACTCTTGAGTAAGAAGCGTTGGTGCAGTGCTCTTAGAATTTCACATAATGTAGCATACCTTTTTAGGGGGTATCGTTAGCCATCACATTTTAACATACTAAGCACTTGTTCTTTCCATAACTTAACATAATCACCAGGTTTGGATAATTTATTTGGAAATCGATTTCATGGGGGGTAATCTCCCAAAGTCTATAATCAACCTTATGTCTATGGCTGTGGTCGCTGTGGTCTATGGATTTCCATATCATTTTGACAATTCCTCGTCCCTTTCTCACCCGCGCATCCCCCCGTTGCGGCGCCATTTTGTTTGTTAATTGTCAATGCCAATGTCAATGCTTAATGGCTACCGGCTGCCGTTTGCAAACATTACTGTTTTAATTTTAATCGAGTGTGTTTTGCGTTGATTAAATTCCGTTTATCATCCTCTCAAGCTATAACTGTGATCTTGAACCATGTATTAGTTATTACACAAGTGCTTATAGGACTCAAACAATGGTTGAAGTGTGTATAATCAAAAAAGTTTCAGTGAGCTCCGCAAATAGTATGTTTGCGGAAAATATTTCGAAAAACGATTCATCACGCCAAATTTCGTCTCCGGTTTAAGCATATCCAACCTTTGCTGTCGACGTCTGACGAGATTGCTGATGGATTTCCTGATACACCAGATATTGACACTGGTAGGTGCTATTTTTATTAACAGAGATAATACTATTTAAATATATCATTATAAGATCAACAAAACAGTTAAAAAACATCCACCTCCCACCTAGATTATGCAACGATTATCTGGAACCCATTAGGTATAATATTATGAACAACACAAAAAATCTTAAGAAATTGTACAGAAAAAAGATTTAAAAAGCATTCTTTAAAAATGTTATTATAAATACTTATTTTACAAAGAATAACTTGTACAATAAATATGGATTAGTAACTTTACAGCAAGTAAAATTTGCTATTGAATACCCACCAAATCTTCTTGTAGAAAACCCGGACAATTGTTTGCAACAAAACGTTGCCACACTAATTCAGGCAAACATTCCCCACTTCATTGACCTACATACATATAATAAAGAATGCCACTTTATTTTGTTTTAGCTACCTACTCAGATGGAACACCGGTCAGCCCCACATTGAAAAATACGGCAGAGGTTCCTTCTTCGACGGTCTATTCAACTCAGTTAACGGAACAAGCTTCGATGTGAAGAAAAAAGCAAAACTCTTAAAAAGTGTTGTCATATAAGACTGAACATACCAAAATTTTGGTAAGAAGCCATTGAAAGAATTTCAAATATTATGTTGATAGACAAAGTAAAGAAAAATTGGTACCAACACTAAAATATTGGACAGTAACTTTAAATTTTTTTTAAATACTATGGCTATTTTATAAGGAAAAAACTTAAAATCATGTGTTGCATGACCTTAATTCGGATCCCACAGAAAACTGTTTCAGACAAGTGCGGGTGTATAATAACTCAGATTGCCATAAATTTAAAAACACATTTCGATCATTGTTAATAACAAGATTTATTAAATTCTGTTCCAGTGGCTACAATTGTGAAGAACATTCGGCTGACCAAATATTATAACTTGATACACTATTTACAAACAGTACACTCTGCGCCAAATGTGTCAGTCGAGTTTTCTAATAATATTAATTTTAATCCATCATTTTTTTTAAGTAACAGCAAGTCAAGAAAGACTTAATATTATGCATTCACAGGCCTATACGATGGGGTGAGTCCGAAAAATATTAAAAAATGATATGAATTGCGCCACTTGTAAATCTAATTTGACATCATCCCAGATATCTTCGATTCTCAGATGAATATCAATGAGAGAATTAAATTCTGTTAAAAATAATAAAAGTTTGACCTATTTTTACACTAAACTATTCGTGAGTATTTAGATTCATCATTGTAAAGTGAGTTTATGCCGTTATTTACAATGATGAACGGTTGACCTAACCATCTGAACACAGTGTTAGATTATTTAAATATAATTTATTTAAATAATCTAACACTGTGTTCAATTAGAAATTAATAATATTTTAAAGATACCAATGTTCTAGATTATCCAAAGAAATGCCTCTAATTCAACACAAACCATTAGAAAAATATAAAAAGAAACTTAGAAATAAAAAGAAATGAAATATACATAATTTGTGTTTTATTTTCCGAATTTTATAATCTCGTACTTTATAAGTAGGTTAAGAATAATACCTACCTATAGGTATAGATATACAAATCTATATAGATGTATATATAGGTAGTTTTTTAGATTATCTGTGGCATTTCTTGTCAAACTCTACTGGAAGCATTCATTCAGTTCTTCATTCATTCTTTTATACAGACAAAAAAATTTGCTTTGACATTTTCATCTATTTCTCTACCTAATCTATGATCGATTTGAATACAATATCAGCTGACATAGGCAGATGATGCATTGACAGTGACAGCTACACTTATTCACTGTCAGCTGTCACTGATCTATGATTTGCGGATGAAATCGATCGATTTACGAACGATCAAACTCGCATATAAATAAAACTATTCTAAATTTATATTAACTAATTAGGGAATAATACAAACAATTCAGATTAGATTATAATTGGCATTTATTTTTATCATATTTTATAAATTCGTTCTAAAACCATTACAATTTTTCTAATGGCAACCGATAACATAGCATAAACAATAATAGAAGTTTTTACGTTCCGTTGTTAGTGTCGCGATTTTTGCATTTAACAATGACAAGTCGCGTAAATACTAATTTATTAATCAAACATCTATATAAAACAAAATAAATAGGAATAATATTACATAGTGATTTAGTTATACATTTAGAATACACTCATACATAAATATTAAAATAAATAGTGCTATTCTAATTTTATACGACTTGTGTGAATGTACCTTGGCGTCGGTAGTAACGAAACGCTCCTTTGACATAGATGACCCCATTTCCCTCCATTCCACGTCATTTCTTTGAAGCCGCCATGATTGGAAGGAAAAGATTCTTTTGCGAGCGAGCGGCGAATGCGCCGATATCTGTTCTAATTTGGACACATATACTAAAATCCCGAAAGAAACGTGAGTGTTTACTTTATTTCATTCGTGCGAACGAGCGCATAGCTTCACTATGCGTTCCGCCAACCTTTTGAAGAGGAATCGTAATTCAACGTCACCTTGTTTCGCTTTTCCATAGCGGGTCTTGGGTTACGGCCCACCTGAGCACGCCCACGATCCCGGCTTCCTTCAAGGCTCCACGAGCAATTAGATCGCCGCTGGCTACTCCAGCGAGCAACCTGCCCCTTCACCGGCCGCGCGTCCATCTGTGGAATTTCGCCACGCCGCTTCGGCAAGTTAAGCTTTATTACCAAGCTCCCCGTGAGTACTGACGGCCTTGCCTCTCCTAGCCTACGGCCCTGCAGGATACGCAAACGGTACATCATTATATTTAGTAGCAATAACCTAATTTTGGTGCCACCGCTTAACGGGGTACACGTTGACCACTTGATGGGGAAATGACCCTGAACATTTGTAACTTGTAGTAAGCATACTCCGATACGAGGAGATATTGTAGTGGATCCACGTCTCGGAACAATTTAATTTATTTCTAACCCTAGTTTTTGTCGGGCTAACTATATTCTAGTGTTGGTACGATAAAGCCTATAATTGTGCGTTGGGGAATTGTCCCAACTCATGGTAACCTAAACATAATTCTAATTTAATATAAGTTGTCAGGCGTGCGATCAACAATAAATATAATTTTAAATTAACTTCGTTGTTTATTATTTAATCCTCAGATTACACCAAGACTCCAGAAAGCCACGATACGGTCCTTGAAATAAAAGTCAGGTACTAGATCGGCTCCGCGATTCCGTGCACTAGTTTATTTTGAGATAACAATGTATGTAACGAACCTCTGAATTTTAGTAATCTTTAGTGTGGGGACACACGGGTAAGTTTTGCACCAATTTTGTTCGGGGACCTATTTGTCCCAAGGTCTTCAACCTTTTATTTTTTTACTGTGCTTACCCGTAGTGCGCCCCACCTTTGCATTTAAACCCCCGTTTCACGTTGGACGCGGCTCTCACCCCCGCGCTCAACGGGAAACATTAAATTATAATTTTTTATTTTTTTTTATTCGTTACAAAATGGCGCCCGAAGCAAATTAGTTAAATTTATTAAATTAGTTGAATTATTACTGGAGTTTTGGTGACAACTGAGCATTAAATAATTTGGTTAAAATTTTTTTTTGGTTTACAACATTTGTAATTATAAGCAATCATTCGTTACTGTGAGCAGTGTACACTAGCTATAGAATATAAGTGGTTTTAGTGAATACCTGTGAATTGTAAACAGATATTTAAATAAATTTGACGGTGAATATGTCGAATCCGTCAAGTGATCACGAGGAGCAAGGCTACCTTTCACCACATACAATAACACCATCTACGCGCCATAGGGTTCATGACTCCCCGCATGAGGTTCACATCCCTATTGAAACAATTAATACCCGGCCTCGGACTAATCCGAATTATACTCAAGTTCGTGTCGAACAACAGGTTCCTCCAGTTCACTCTACGCTTTCAGCAGGCGCTTCACAGGGTGCATTCACACAGTCAACCGCAAGTTTAACAAGACCAATAGCACATGCTACTGCAAGTGTACCGATACAATTCAAGTCGAGTATCCCGAATGATTTTTACCCTGCACGGGCAGGTAGTTCAAACGATGTGAATGTCCAACATATATTAGCTGCTCCACCTAGCGCGCATATATATTATAAATCACTAAATTTAGCATCACTTAACATAAAATATAACGGAGAAACAGATTTAGATGAATTTCTTTTGCGTTTGAACGAAACGAGGCTAGCTCGACAAATTGATGATGCAACACTAATTCGCGGCTTTTCGGAGGTATTATCAGGCACAGCTCTCAAGTTTTACAGGACTATTCGGCACAAAATCAATTCTTGGTCAGAAATTTGTTCAGAATTTAGAGCATACTTTCAATCAAAGTCTTACAGCTATGACATTGAAAAGCGTATACGAGAGCTGAAGCAGAAACCCGGCCAATCAGTTTCATTCTTCGTACTCGACGTCCAAGATTTAAATGCAAGGCTAGGTACACCTATCTCAGAACCAAATCTTTTAGAAATTGTTAAGCATAATATGCTAAGTGGATATGCACAATTGTTAGCCATTAACGACATTAGCTCATTTGATCAACTGATCAATGTTACTAGAAATTATGAGGCTTACTCTGGTGTTCTAACTCAAACAAGGGCAACTCCTAAGCGCGAAGTTAGTGCAATCGCGAGGCCAACGCAAGCCCCTCGGGCTGCCAGCACTCGCACCTGCCTGAAATGCAAAAAACAAGGGCATAGTTACAAAGATTGCCGAACAATCCGTGGAATCGTTTGTTTTACATGCGGTTTGGAAGGAGTACTTACCAAGAACTGCACGAAATGTTCTAACGCAACTACAGCCCCGCAAACACAAGCGGCGCAAAAAAACTAGCGGAGCCCCAGAGTAACGCACATAATGTGGAACTTGTAAAGGAGATAGCCTCTTTTGCAGGAGACTCACGTCTTTTTGTTAAATTTGCAATATCAGACAACACATTCGAAGCTTTACTTGATCCTGGGGCACATTTATCGATTTTAGGTGCGAATATGCACAAACAACTACAAGACTTAGGATTTCCTTTGCAACAGGACAATTCAAGAATATTTTTGGCGGACCTGTCTCAACTTGAGGTAGTCGGATCAATGACAATGCCGATTACTTGTAATGGGATGACCGTCACTTTTAAATTTTTAGTCTGCCCTGCGATACATCACAAACTTTTGTGCGGTATGGATTTTGCCGATACCTTCAATCTTATAGATATTTTTAAATTTGGTGACTGTATCCGCAGAGGTAACTCGTTTGACTATAGAGTCAAATCAAGTCCTGAGCTATGTGAAATCAAAGCTTTAATCCCCAGAGATAATTTGACATGTGACCAAACGTCACTTTTGCAAAACATTTTAAAGAAATTTGAATCGATCTCTTCTGTGAACATGGGTTTAGGTAGGACTCATTTAGTAACTCATAAGATAGTAACTAACGGCGAACCGATTAAGCAAAGGTACTACCCTCTTTCGCCAGCGAAGTTGTCAGCACTAAATAAGGAAGTCGATGAGATGTTGCAGCTTGGCGTTATAGCACCTTCCAGATCTCCGTGGTCGAATCCAGTGGTGATGGCACCGAAGAAGGACGGATCATGGAGATTCTGCTTGGACGCTCGAAAGTTGAACGACGTCACTATTAAGGACTCCTATCCGCTTCCCTACATCAGCTCGATACTAGACAACTTAAGAGGGGTACATTACCTTAGCTCAATAGATCTTTCGTCTGCGTTCTGGCAAATTCCGCTCTGCGACCAAGACGGTACTGATGGAAAGGGCACTTCATGCGAGAAAACAGCATTCGTTGTTCCAAATCGTGGACTTTTTGAGTTTCGCAGGATGCCTTTTGGTCTTTCCAACGCAGGAGCTGAGCTCCAAAGAGTAATTGATTCCCTGTTTCACCACAAATTTGACGGAAAAGTGTTCGCTTATTTGGATGACCTTCTAATAGCTACGGACACCTTTTCGGAGCATATCTCCATCCTCGCAGAAGTCTGCGAGGCTCTTAAAGGCGCTGGACTCACAGTAAACCTTAAAAAATGTGACTTTTGCAAGGAAGAGCTTAGATATCTTGGGTATATTGTAAACTCCGAAGGACTTCGCACAGATCCAGAAAAGCTGAGCTGCATCGAGAACTTCCCCCAGCCGAAAACAGCTAAACAAGTGCGTGGTTTTATAGGGTTATGTTCATATTATCGGAGATTCGTGCAAGATTTCTCAACAATAATCGCACCGATGACAGCTTTAGTCGGCAAGCGGAAAGGAGCAGATAGCATCGAATGGTCTGAGGCTGCAAACGAGTCGTTCAACACGCTCAAACGCGCACTCATCACAGCGCCAGTGTTAACATCCCCAGATTTTTCCAAACCTTTCGCTCTGCATACAGATGCGTCATCAGTTGGCCTTGGCAGCGTCTTGACACAGGAAGTTGATGGAGTCGAGCGACCAGTAGCTTTCCATTCACGTCTACTCACCAAACCAGAAAGGAATTATAGCACAACGGAGCGAGAATTATTAGCGGTTGTTGATTCAATTACCCATTTTCGTGCTTATATAGAAGGTGTTAAATTTACAGTTGTGACAGACCACATGAGTTTAAAATGGCTTAAATCTCTAAATAATCCATCAGGGAGATTAGCGAGGTGGGCGATGCAGATCTCCGCTTTCAATTTTGACATTTGTCATAAAGCGGGCAAGCTCAACGTAGTTCCCGATGCATTATCTAGGATTTCAGTAGACGCCATATCATACGATGAAGGAATTCAATCGACAGACGATCAGTGGTATGCCAAGATTTATCGCGGCTGTCAAACAAAACCTGCTAATTTTAAAAATTATCAGATCGTAAACGTTCGACGATCGTTGCCTTTACAGGTACTGTAAAAGTACCTCCGCCTTGAAAAAGAATGAGTGGAAAATTGTTTTGCCTAGGGAGCGCGTGGAACAATGCATTAGAGAAAACCACGACTCTCTTTCAACCATTCATCCAGGAATTTTGAAGACATATCTGAAAATTAAAGAAAATTATTTCTGGCGGGAGATGTTTAAGGATGTCAAAGACTTCGTGTCACGGTGTGACAAGTGCAAAGCGTACAAACATTCCAACGCACCACCTCACGGTCTTATGACCAACCAAAAACAGGTCAATACACCTTTGCACACATTATCAATTGACATAATTGGCCCTCTTCCAAAAGCTCACTCAGGACATGTCTATATACTTTCGGTTGTCGATGTCTTCACGAAATATGTCTGGTTACACCCACTGAAGACCGCGACAACGCAAACGGTTGCGTCGTTCCTAGAAAAAGAGATTATCCACAAATGGGGTACACCTGCAATTATAATCTGCGACAACGCAACCATTTTTAAGAGTGCGTCATTTAAAAACTTTTGTAATAGACACTCCATTCCTAAAATTTTTTACAACGCTTACTATACCCCGCAATCCAATACGGTTGAGAGGTATAATAAGACCGTTGAAACGTGCTTATCGATTTTAGTGGACCAGGATCAAAGAAGTTGGTCAAAATATCTGCAACAGATACAGTTATGCTTGAACAGCACAGTCAACTTGGCAACAGGTTATACGCCTTATTTCCTCGCGACTGGCCGTGAGATCATCTCAGACGGTGCGTTCCATACCCTTAGGAGGAACGTACCGAATACGCTTGATGACCTCGCGATCGGAAGCAGAGACACCGTGGCCACTGCACTGACTGAGCTGTCCGACATCTACGCCAAGGTTGAGGAGGCCCTAACTCAAGCATATCAGAAGAATGCTCAGCACTACAACCTTAGGCGACGACACTTCCGAGCCAATATAGGCGACATAGTTTGGCGCAGAAATTTTGTTCAGTCGAACGCAGCGAATTTTTTCTCTGCCAAGCTAGCCCCAAGGTTCGTCAAGTGCGAGGTAGTTAAAAGGTTGTCGGATGTAGTGTACGAGCTGCGCGAGGTAGCAACAGGTTCCACTGGAAAATACCACGCAAAGGATATCCTTTGTGTGGATAGATCAAGCAGTTGAGTCATTTTAGATATATATACTACTTAGAAAATAGTAGCGCAAGCTACTATAATACTTTTACTGTATTTTGTAACTTCATCGAAAGTCTTCATCATAGACAAGGTTGCGATGGTGAATTATTGTTAAGGGATGTGATAGTTATTTTGCTTTATGTATGTGTGATGAATGAATAGGAGCAGATGGGAGGTATGATTATGGATTATAGAGTGTACGGCGTTGAAAGATTTTTATACCAGTGGGGATAGATGCAGAATGTAGTGTTGTCTGATAGAGTTATAGTATAGTATGGCAGGACGCATACGGATGTGGAGATCAGGAATTCCTTACTCGCGCGAGTTGAATGAGACCCGACATTAATCAACCAAGCAACAAAAAAAATACAGAAGAAGACTAAACTTTTTAAGGTTTATTAACGGTTGCGATACCCTTATTATTTGTTTTGTTTAGTGCTACTGCCTCTCTCGGTTTTTTTTTTGTTTGTCCGGCTACCCCGGCTGCTTTTCGGTTAACCTTGTTAACCTCTTTAGTCCGAAAAGGGGGGTATTGTAGCATACCTTTTTAGGGGGTATCGTTAGCCATCACATTTTAACATACTAAGCACTTGTTCTTTCCATAACTTAACATAATCACCAGGTTTGGATAATTTATTTGGAAATCGATTTGAATACAATATCAGCTGACATAGGCAGATGATGCATTGACAGTGACAGCTACACTTATTCACTGTCAGCTGTCACTGATCTATGATTTGCGGATGAAATCGATCGATTTACGAACGATCAAACTCGCATATAAATAAAACTATTCTAAATTTATATTAACTAATTAGGGAATAATACAAACAATTCAGATTAGATTATAATTGGCATTTATTTTTATCATATTTTATAAATTCGTTCTAAAACCATTACAATTTTTCTAATGGCAACCGATAACATAGCATAAACAATAATAGAAGTTTTTACGTTCCGTTGTTAGTGTCGCGATTTTTGCATTTAACAATGACAAGTCGCGTAAATACTAATTTATTAATCAAACATCTATATAAAACAAAATAAATAGGAATAATATTACATAGTGATTTAGTTATACATTTAGAATACACTCATACATAAATATTAAAATAAATAGTGCTATTCTAATTTTATACGACTTGTGTGAATGTACCTTGGCGTCGGTAGTAACGAAACGCTCCTTTGACATAGATGACCCCATTTCCCTCCATTCCACGTCATTTCTTTGAAGCCGCCATGATTGGAAGGAAAAGATTCTTTTGCGAGCGAGCGGCGAATGCGCCGATATCTGTTCTAATTTGGACACATATACTAAAATCCCGAAAGAAACGTGAGTGTTTACTTTATTTCATTCGTGCGAACGAGCGCATAGCTTCACTATGCGTTCCGCCAACCTTTTGAAGAGGAATCGTAATTCAACGTCACCTTGTTTCGCTTTTCCATAGCGGGTCTTGGGTTACGGCCCACCTGAGCACGCCCACGATCCCGGCTTCCTTCAAGGCTCCACGAGCAATTAGATCGCCGCTGGCTACTCCAGCGAGCAAC
This sequence comes from Hemithea aestivaria, assembly GCA_947507615.1. NCBI lineage: Eukaryota > Metazoa > Arthropoda > Insecta > Lepidoptera > Geometridae > Hemithea > Hemithea aestivaria. The sequence continues at coordinate 11,951,751 of OX382335.1, forward strand.
CTGCCCCTTCACCGGCCGCGCGTCCATCTGTGGAATTTCGCCACGCCGCTTCGGCAAGTTAAGCTTTATTACCAAGCTCCCCGTGAGTACTGACGGCCTTGCCTCTCCTAGCCTACGGCCCTGCAGGATACGCAAACGGTACATCATTATATTTAGTAGCAATAACCTAATTTTGGTGCCACCGCTTAACGGGGTACACGTTGACCACTTGATGGGGAAATGACCCTGAACATTTGTAACTTGTAGTAAGCATACTCCGATACGAGGAGATATTGTAGTGGATCCACGTCTCGGAACAATTTAATTTATTTCTAACCCTAGTTTTTGTCGGGCTAACTATATTCTAGTGTTGGTACGATAAAGCCTATAATTGTGCGTTGGGGAATTGTCCCAACTCATGGTAACCTAAACATAATTCTAATTTAATATAAGTTGTCAGGCGTGCGATCAACAATAAATATAATTTTAAATTAACTTCGTTGTTTATTATTTAATCCTCAGATTACACCAATACTCCAGAAAGCCACGATACGGTCCTTGAAATAAAAGTCAGGTACTAGACCGGCTCCGCGATTCCGTGCACTAGTTTATTTTGAGATAACAATGTATGTAACGAACCTCTGAATTTTAGTAATCTTTAGTGTGGGGACACACGGGTAAGTTTTGCACCAATTTTGTTCGGGGACCTATTTGTCCCAAGGTCTTCAACCTTTTATTTTTTTACTGTGCTTACCCGTAGTGCGCCCCACCTTTGCATTTAAACCCCCGTTTCACGTTGGACGCGGCTCTCACCCCCGCGCTCAACGGGAAACATTAAATTATAATTTTTTATTTTTTTTTATTCGTTACAATAATTGTGAAATCCTAGGTAACACTGTACTGATTATGGGCAGCCGTTATCTCTTAACATCAGGAGAGCGTCTTGCTCGTCTTCTACTTCATCACATAAAAAAAAAAAAAAAAAAAATCTAGTAAGTAGTATATTATAAACCTTCCTCTTAAATCACTCTCAGTACTACTTCAAGCGAACAGAGTTTTTTTCTCTGTTCGTTTCTGACTTTCAGCTTCATAATAATAGTCAAATAAGTTATTAAAAAAACTTTTAAAAACAAGCTTTTATTGTATTATTATAATATCTAGCACTAAAGTACTCGTCAAGACGAATCAAATGAGCCCAAATTCAATGGGGTTGCATCGTTTCTTTACTGAGTTCCCATCCACCATCGAGTTCCATCATCAGATCAGCTCGATGTCTTAATAATAATGCATTGTCATTCGATTTATACATTCAAAATTTTAGCTCAATCGCAAACTCAGAAGTGGATCAAATTAAACTTGCTAGATTTGATAACAGACAGATAGACAGACAACGGACAGGTGAAAGTAAATTATAAAGCTTGTAATAAATAGATATAATATTTTTTCTGTTGAATTAAAATTAAAATGCATATTATACAGTCAAAGTTAAATTCGTAAATCCAAATATTCAATATTCTACCAAAAAACTTTTTCAATACCTCGACATCCGGATTATAATCAGTTATCCGGAAAAACATACAAATTTTAAAGTACCCTCACTACCGTTTCAATATTGAAATCGTTTAATATTGAACGGTATAAAGGATTGTGGTTTTTATTTACAATTCGGCGAAAGAGAGAGCTTTATGCGATTTCAATTTAAATGCAGTGTGATAAAATATTTAATTATGAACTGAAATTACATTTTATGTAAAAGCTATTATTGTATATTATTGTTTGTTATTATATATTATTATGTGCTAAGTGATTTTATGTATAACCTGCTTGCGGCTTTGCCAGCACGTAGAAATCTTTTCTTAGCAAAGATTTGACTGGGGGTAGACTTCCTTTACAGGAGGTCGACTATAGGTGGGTACCCCAACAGTGCCAGTTATTCTACCGCCTGAACAGTGATGTGCAAACATAACTGTGGTTTGGTAGGAGGACACTGTAGCTAGTGAAATTACTGGGCTGAAGAGTCTTAACATCCTATGATTCTTGAGTGAGAAGCGTTGGCGCAGTGCACTGGGTAGTACTGTTCTAATTATGGGCAGCGTTATATTTTACCATAAGGTAAGCGTCTTGCTCGTTTTCTTTCTTCGTTGAATAAAAAAATCTTACGTCATAAAACTAATAAGTATCCAAATTTCAACCAAATCCGTTTAGAGCGTTGATTGATCAGTCAGTCACTCTTTGTTTTTTTTATTTAGTAATTAAATACTCGTAGTGTAAACAAGACTGTAAGTAAAAATTATGATAAACGTATAAAAAATATACTCTCTACGACCAGATATGAAAATGTCGTCTAAGATATTCTTGAAAACCTATAAATCTTATTCACAAACCAGATTTTAAGCTTTTATTGGTGAATATAATAATCGCAAGAATGCAGGAGATGTTCAATTCATAAAATACTACCATAAACTTTTATTGTCTATGATTCACGATAATAAGACGAATCTACTTTCATTTGATTACTTTAACAGGTGCGAGTAATAAAATTTTGTATGTTCGCAGATATGTTTATGGAAGATCTAATAAACTTATTCATAATATAAACCTAGAAACTCACTTTTTGGTTGTCTGGAAGAAACTCACTATTCATGCTTTTAACCCTTAAATTAGCAGAACATTTTTTTTTGGAAATTTATTAATTTATGTTATTTTATGTTTTCTACTGTAATTCTAGAACCATAAAAAAATTGAAAAAAAATCTAAATATTTCAGTTTTCTAGAAATTGTATGTACTTTACGAAGTACATTGCCAAGAATGACCTAAAAAACATTTTTCATTAAAATTAATTTATATATTATAATATTATATGCTTCGTCAATTCCATACAAAATAATTACATAGCATTTATTTTGTATGTAATTGACGACGCGATAAAAGACCAGAAAGGTCACACAAAGAGTTCAGGCTTGAACTTTATGAAACGGGAGGCGAGCAGGTAAAGTGGCTAAAAATAATAGCAGCGGTATAGAGAAGCTAAGGAATGAATTAAAAATTATAAAACCATCCATTGCCAGACCAATGGACAGTGTCAGTTATGATAGATTCGGCCACTTTCTGACCACAGTAGACACAAAAAGTGGGGCAAAATTTTCTATCGCTTCGGTACAAGAAGGCATCAATTTTTGTTGCACATATCCAGCATTTGAGCAAATATGGCCAAGTACCATCTCCTGCTCTTGAAGGGGATCATGTAAAGGGAAATTAGCATAATATCTGCTAAATCCATCCCTCCCATATGCTTATATAAAAGACAGACTATTTTCGTCAATAGTTCCGAGAAGTTGGCAATGTACTCCGTGAATACCATAGTGTATTGTCTAAGAGCTTGGCAATGGCATTCACGGAGTACATTCATTTTGTCATCCCAGAAAACAGTTATTATGTCTCTTTGGAACTAAATAACTACTGGATGGTGTAATTTAGTTTTTTCCCTTCCCCAAAACACCAATCTCATGCAAAAAAGCAATGAAAAACTTATAAAAAACAATAAATAACTTTCCCGATGCGCACGAGCAGCTGATCGCTTCAAAATAATTTTGCTTATGAAATCAAATAAAAAATCTGCCACATGCACTATTTTTTCTAGCAAAAGTAGAATATATTTAGTACATTTTAGCAGAATACTTAGGCAAAATAACTTCAAAATTGCGGCCGTAGAATTTCTTAAAGCTAATGTACTCTGTGGAGTACGCGGCCAATTTAAGGGTTAAACTAGCTGCTCCCAGCGGTTTAAACCGCTGTACTGTAGCCTATGAATCAGGTCTAAGCTATAAAAGTCTAAGCTATTTGGTTCTACTAAATTTCAGCACAATCGGTCCACCCGTTTAGGCATGAAAGAGTAACAAACATCCATACATATAATAAGAATGGAAATTTCTCCCCATTCATTGTGATCCTTTACTAAGGTGAACTGTGAAAATACGCATATGAACAAAACGACGCGAAAAAGTCGCTTGCGCGATCTAGATCGTAAAACATTTTGTCAATTTTTCCTAGGGAAACGTAAAATAAAATAATAAAATAAATAATAATCATTTATATCGGACACATCGCCCCTAATTTACATCAAAATTTCGAAGTAAAAGTAATAGAATATAAAGTAAATTCAATTCAAAAAAATCAAAAAGCAAAAAGTGCGACAAACTAAAAATACGCCATCTATCGATGTGGCCATAAACGAAAATTTACCAGAGTAGTTTTATTAGGCTTAATTTGTAAAAAGGTTATTACTTATGTGTGATAAAACGGCACAACCGAATTGTATGCAGTTTTCGCTAAAACGTTGCAAATTTCTCTAATTTGTAAATAGTATTGGTTTTATTTAAATCGGTTTTTAAATAAAAGAGTTATATCTATCTAAAGATTTACTTATCTTCTTTTATTATATAAAAATCGTTCGTACACTTTCGTGCTATCAACGCACAGCCCAAACGGCTGGACGGATTGAGCTGAAATTTGGACAGCGTATTCTTTGAATAACTTCATCGTGCAATAAGAAGCGATTTTTCTAAATTCCCTCGGGAACAGGAATTATTCCCGAAAAACGTTTGTATGCAAATCCGTAACCGCTGAACCGATTGAGCTGAAATTTTGTAAAACTATTGTTAGGATTGTGATTAGAAACATGAAATAGTTTTTTTGTCAGAAATTTACTTTTAAGGGGGGGTAAAGGGGGGTCGATGTTTGTATGGAAAATTTAGAACCGCTGACCCTATTGAGCTGAAATTTGGTACACAGGTAGATTGAGTCCTAAAAAAAGATATTGGATACTTTTTATCCCAGAAATCAACCTTAAAAGGGGGAAAGGGGGGTTGCAAGTTTGTGAAAGAAATCGTTAACCGCTTCATTGTTTTAGCTGAAATTTGGACAGCGTGTTATTTAGGTAACGTAAGCGACCTATAAAAAGGGATTTTTGTAAAATTCTCCCGGGAACGGGAATTATTCCCGAAAAACGTTTGTATGGAAATCCGTAACCGCTGAACCGATTGAGCTGAAATTTAGTAAAACGATTGTTTGAATTGTATTTAGGAACATTGAATAGTTTTTATCTCAGAAATTTACTTTTAAGGGGGGGGTAAAGGGGGGTCAACGTTTGAATGGAAAATTTAGAACCGCTGACCCTATTGAGCTGAAATATGGTACAGAGGTAGATTGAGTCAAAATAAATGATATGGAATACTTTTTATTCCAGAAATCAACCCTGAAGGGGGAAGAGGGGGGTTAGAAGTTTGAGTAGGAAATCAGTAACTTCAGTATCAGTATCTTTTAACGCTGAAATTTGAACAGCGTGTTTTTTATGTAACGTAGATGACCGGTAAAAAGGGATTTTGCAAAATTTCCACGGGAACGGGAATTATTCCTAAAAGACGTTTGTAAGCAAATCCTTAACCGCTGAACCGATTGAGTTGAAACTTTGTAAAACGATTGCTTGGATTGTGTTTAGGAATATTGTTTTTTTTTTTGACGAAAATTAACTTTTAAGGGGGGGTAAAGGGAGGTCGAAGTTTGTATGGAAAATTTAGAACCGCTGACCCTATTGAGCTGAAATTTGGTACAGTGGTAGATTGAATCCAAATAAATGATATGGAATACTTTTTATCCCAGAAATCAACCTTGAAGGGGGAAGAGAGGGGTAGTAGTTTGAGTAGGAAATCAGTAATCGGCCATCTTTTAAAGCTGAAATTTGAACAGCGTATTTTTTATGTAACGTAGATGACCGATATAAAGGGATTTTGCAAAATTTCCGCGGGAACGGGAATTATTCCTAAAAAACTTTTGTATGCAAATCCTTAACCGCTGAACCGATTGAGCTGAAATTTTGTGAAACGATTGTTGGGATTGTTTTGAGGAACATTAAATAGTTTTTATGACAAAATTTAACTTCTAAGAGGGGGTAAGGGGGGTACAAAATTTGTATGGGAAATTTAGAACCGCTGGCCCTATTGAGCTGAAATTTGGTAGAGAGGTAGACTGAGTTCTACAAAATGATATGAGATAATTTTTATCCCAGAAATCAACCTCAAAGGCGGGATAAAGGGGGGGTGCAAGTTTGGGTAAGAAATCGTTAACCGCTTCTTTGTTTTAGCTGAAATTTGGACAACGTATTCTTTAGGTAACGTAAGCAACCGATATGAAGGTATTTTGCGAAATTCCCCCGGGAAAGAGAATTATTCCCGAAAAACTTTTGTATGCAAATCCGTAACCGCTAAACCAATTCAGGTGAAATTTTGTGGAATCATGGTTTGAGTTTTGTTTAGGAACACTGAATATTATTTTAGACAGAAATTTACTTTAAGAGGGAGGGGTGCGGGGGAGTAAGGGGGGTAGAAGTTTGAGTAGGAAATCAGTAACCAGTTATATTTTACGCTAAAATTTAGACAGCGTGTTCTTTATGTGACTTTCACGACCCGTAAGAGGGGAGGGGATTTTGCGAAATTCTTACGGGAACGGGAATTATTATTCCTAAAAAACTTTTGTATACAAATCCACAATAAGATTATTGGGGATGTGTTGAGGAATAATAAAAAGTTTTATGTCAAAAATTACCTTCGAATTGAAGCGTTAGGGGGTCAAAGTTTGTATAGGAAATAGGACCCTATTGAGTTAAAATTTGATACAAAGGTAGACTGAGACTTAAAAAAAATATGGGATACTTTTTATCCCAGAAATCAACCTTTGAGGGGAGGAAAGAGGGGGTGCAGTTTGTGTAGGATATCGGTAACCACTTCTTCGTTTAAGCTAAAATTTGGACAACGTATTTTTTATGTAACGTAGGCGACCGATAAGAAGAGATTTTGCGAACTCACCAGCACTCAGAATTTTGGTTCTGTTAATGAATAGTTTGTTATGTCAGAAATTAACTTTTAAGGAGACTCAGTATTGATCCTTCCCCCACCTTCAGGGTCAGAGTTTTAATGGAAATTCAGGAACCACGGAATTGATTTGAGTCGCGGGAAGGATGGTGTGAGAAATTAGTAACCTATAATTATAATTTAGCTTAGAAAAATTATAATAGAGATAAGTTAAAGAGTTACCGGGAAAGGACCACAAATAGTATTAATTCCTGAGGAGAGGCGTGAAAATTTGTGATGGAAATCAATAACCGCTAAACTTAAATAGTGTGATCTCTGAGAAAGGACATAGCATTGGTTCCTACGGTAGCGAACAAAACTGCATAGAAATATCCAGCCCGATATTCTTCGCTATCCACAGCGGGAGCAAATATTATAGCCATGCCTTATTTTACGCTTACAAAGTCGCGGGGATGGAAATACAATCATAGTCAAAATAGCAGCACCGAATTCGCTTTATTAATTGACTCTCACGCGCAACGAAGTGCGCGCGGGTCAGCTAGTACATACATATATCTAGACATCCATATATTCTTACAAACTTTCCCGTTTATAATAATATTATTAAGATGCAATAGTATTAGCGGTACAGTGCTGCAATGCTTTTGTTGCACACCACGGCTGTCTGGACATGTTCATAAAATTCCTTTCAATCAGGTGTAAGAGAATTACTGGGCTAAAGAGTCTTAACATCTTATGACTCTTAAGTAAGAAGCGTTGGTGTAGTGCACCTTGAATTTCACATCATTGTGAAATCTTAGGCAGCACTGTACAGATTATGGGCAACGTTATCTATAAACGGGAAAGGAAAGCGTCTTGCTCGTCTTCCAAAATGTATCGAGCCTCCAAATCATGTCTCGTTCATTTTATAATATATGAAAATCAATGGTAGTTTTCGTCTGATTCGTGTTAATAAAAAAAGTCTACAACTTATAACTTAACTAGCTGTGCCCAGTGGTTTACCAACTAAAAAGTAGCCTGTATTATCTTATTCTAGGGTTTAAGCTACCTTTATACCCAATTTCAGTTAATTTGGCTTAGTCGTTCAGAGGTGAAGAGGTAACAAGCACACGACATATTCATACTTTCTATATAAAATAAAATAATATTAGTAAGAATTTCTTCCGATAGAAAATGGATAGAAAAATAAATAGGTGTGTTAAATAAGGTACACAAATCCAAGTCATTTATTATTTTGATTCCATATTTTCCATCGAAACAATGATATAATTTATGTACTTACATGATCAAAAGAGAAAACACAAATTTACAGAAATCTAAAACAGGAATGAAATTCTATCAGTTTTTGAACAGGTTTTAAATAATATGTTCTGTGGTTAAATTATATTGTATAAATTGGACACCTATTTACTCGTAGTATGTTGTATATTCAAAGACCGCAAACGCTTGTCGATCGTAAAACAGCTCACAACGCATTATGGTCACGGTAAAATAGTAAATTTCACCAAAATTCGTGCTGTGGCCATCTTTTTAAACCGTCTAAAGCGCTTTACAGCAACTATTGCAGCCCCTCTAGCATAGTAAGACATTGACATAAGACTAGCAACTCCCGTCCCACTGTCAAGACTAAACTGACATATATCAAGACGCTACTCTTGCTACTCGCGCTGTCAGTGCATACAATTTGCAGCTACTCCCTATGTCATTGTGCTCTTAAAAACGTCAATTACTCTTGACAGTGGGACGGGAGTTGCTAGTCTTATGTCAAAGTTTTTATTTGCTCGGGCCGTTGCTGTAATGAGAACTGGCAATTTTTTAGTTTTTAGCAATTGTTGCAATAGTAGGGAAGTACCTATGTAAAGCGCTTTATTACACTGAACAAAATCCATGTCATGCATCAAGAAAAGCATTTACGATCTTTAAATTGCATAAAGGTGCAATCTAACTAAGCGGCAACTGCACTGCAGCGGCGCTGCATGGCAAGGCGCGGCCAAGCATCGTCGTATGAATATATTATGGCATAAAGCCGCACTACGGGGCAGCGGCAGCAGCGCGACGTGGCAAGGCGCGGCTTTTTCATACAAATCACTTGGCCGCGCCATGCCGCGCCGCGCTGCAGCGAAGTGCAGTTGGCGCTTAGTTGCACCTTAAACATAATTTATATTTTACAAAATATTTTATTTTTTTATTTAATACTGTCAAAATACGTAATACATCATTAATTAATATTAAAAATCAGCACAATTTTTCACACAAATCCATTTATACAATAATTCACAACAGCTATTTTGGTTTGGGTTATTTTGAAGATGTCTGATGTTTTAGGGCTTGTCCAGACGATAATGGGGGTGTAAATATTAAAATAGTACCTTTTACGTCATAAAAGGTGTCATTTTGATAAGTGAGATCTTCAATCATATTGACTACTTTTTTTTACAATTTAACACCTTCCAAATTAAGAAAACATAACAGGCACCAATTTTTCACTTATAAGAATGGCACATATTATGCATATATATTGTGAGTACATAATACCATTTATATACTAGTATACCTACTAGACAAGGGCGCACAAATAGACTCAACTTCTTAACTACAAGATAATTCATACATTATGAATTGATTTAATTGCTTGTTAGTATGGATAGATAAATAAAAATGTAAATAATTTTTTTAAATATATATAGGAAAATACATACATACACCCCAAATATTAATAGTCTATCCTAGCCCTTAAAGAGTGTAAAAATGTTGGACAGCAATTCCATACAGCAATTCACTTAAATATATTTTCCTTCATAAGAAGTGTTACACAACAAGAGTTATAGAACAACAAACATCTTCATTTATTTTATATACAGCATTACAAAAATACAATTACATCAGACAACTTGTAAAACATCGAAAATACATCGCGACAAACAGTTTCCTTAAGATTATTATTTTAATCATTATAAAAGTGCATTATAGTATAAAGTCCATTAAGACTGGTGCATTAGACAAACAATATAACAAATATTGAATAAAAGCTTATAAAATTGCATAAAACATTCAATAAAGTAACGACTTTAAAACTCCGAAATCATCTCATCCATTATTATGATTTATAAAAATGTGAACATTTTATACAATAGAAGTTATTCTTACCATATATTCGACATTGATGATTTATATCATACATAATTAACACGTTCTTAATAAATATGGAATTCATCATTTTATTTACAAATACATCAAGTTCATTTTCAATTAGAGGACCAGCCTCTGGATTCATAAGAAGTTACAAATCGTCACGGACTGCGTTCATGACAAACATTTCAGTGCTAACTAAACTATGCTAGCTTTTCTAGAATACGGAGAAAGCGCGCATTGACCTCGAGTACCCCACCGCGTCACAGCGGCCGCGCTTAGAGGAGGTACTCTCATTGGTCGGGTCTATCGAACGAAGTGTTCGGGGTGCTTTCCAATTTTTTCAACACTATTTTAAAGGCGAACGTATGTTTAGGAGATACGGAAGCCGGCCGGGGTGTAGTGGGCGAGCGCGGCGGCGGGTCCGGTGGCATCTCGGAGCGAGTGCGTGACCGACGCGGGAGCTGCGGACGTTGCGCCGGTGCCGAGGCGGGCTCCTTTGGTACAACCGGCACTACTGGTGAGAGATGGTTTGGTGACAGTCGCCCCGGAGAAGGATCAGGTGTCCGCGGTGGTAGCATCAGCGGCGGCAGGTTGGCACACGGTGAGCCGCGTGACCCGCGCCTCTCTTTCAACCCCATGAGTGGCGGCGGTGACATCGGCGGCTCGTCGTCCGCCGCCGTCACCGCCACTGTCGGCTCGGCTCTCGTCGTCGACGATTTTGGCTCGTACGTCTCCAATGCGACCGATCTTCTGAAGTAATTCCACCCGTTCTCGATCTCGGCCAACGCGCGCCTCACGAAAGGAAAACTTTCAGACAATTCCGAAGTAGATTTACGCACCGGAAACTCAGTATCACTATCACGTTTTCTAGGTCTACACCGCTCGAAAGTGGGGTCTCCGCCCGCCGCGACCGTTTCGGAGACCTGCCTAGTTAGAGCAGCGTGTTTAATAGAGTCCGACTTAGAACGTGGCTCTCTAGTTTTGGGGGTGGGGGAACGTCTGTCGCCAAACTTTTTGCTCGCGGCTCTCTTAATGGAAGAGAAGAGTCCAAGTTTTTCTGGCGCTTTGTCCGGAATGGGAACGGCCGGTGCGGAGGAAGGTCCGGGGATGGGTTCGGGTGCGGGACGGGAGGGGGGGTTCCCCTCGCGTTAGTTGTGCCGAGAGTCCGAAGAGGGAACATCGCTGGAGCCGGTGGAGGAGAGGGTGGTGTTGGAGCCGTAGGGGTCGAGCGACGACTGCACGGACATGGAGCGGCCGGCGCGCCGCACTCGCGCGGGGGACAGCTTGCCTGGATCTACGCTGGCCGGGTCTGCCTGCAACAACAGAGTATTCAGCACTCCACTCACGCCATTCACCATCTACCGGCTACTTCTACCAAAATGACTTACAATTTACCTAAAATCTTGGCAATAAGTGGACGGTACAGTTAAAAGATCAGCATCTGCGTCTACCACGAATTTTCTAAGCATCATGGACTTCAACCGTTTTCTGTCAAAAATGTTCGTAACCATTCATCAAAAATGTAAAAAAAGCTTGGAATAAGTACATATTATTCACAAAATTACGAAATTAAATCTGCACGCACCTGATAAGCCAAAGCATTCATGATGATGGAGTAGGGCACCAGGCCTAGAGGATGGACTTCCCGCATGAGCACGTTGGCCGGAATCTTGTGGAACTGGATGTACTCGAGGAAGTTTCCGATCACGTCCTTGAGCGATATGTTTTGGTTTGTGTCGCAACATTTCTTGCTCCACATCAAGGCAGCCTGAAATTATTAAATTTAACGAAATTAATAATTTAGTTAATTAAATGGTGTTAATTAATCCAATGCTTGAATGGATATTTTCATTACCCATGTTTACAGTAGTCGACAGTGGGTCAATTTATGTCAATTTCATAAGGCTGGCCTGATAATATTGCATTGTTCTAACACGTTGTAATAGACACGTCCAGAAAAGTAAAATTTATTGTGTTGATATTATTTGTTCAAGTTAGTAAAAGACGATTACTTCTGGAAAATCTAATTATTTATAGGTAAAAAACATATATCTACCTGGAATTTAGTAAACTCGTCTGCCCGAAGTTCATCTCTTGCTAATATCAGCCTGACGACGTGCTGCGGCAGGAGAGTGAAGGAACCCAGGTTGAGGACCTCGTTGCCATGCTCGTCCACGAATTCCAACACCTGAAATATTTGAAAACAAGGATCTCGTCAGAACATTAATATATTGCAGTACTATAGGTATAGAAATAGACAAATTTTGTGAGCACTAATGTGAACAGGTGTCATATCAAGCAATCCTAAAATTAGTTACTCAGCTAAACTAGATTATAGTCCTGTTGTAATTTAAGACCACGTCAAGAAAATTTAAAACTATACTATCATTTGTATTGAAAACTGGCTATGTTATAGCAACAGTAATATATTCCTTGTGTTTCTTTTCTTGGTTGAAGAGCGACATTACCAAACACAATTAATCGAGTAATTCTATCTTATACAGCTACATTTTATACAGCTGCTCTATTATTACATCTTCCTTTTACATCGACCTACCTTTTGCACCAAACTCTTAGTACACTTGTACTGGATGTATCTCTCAGCGGATGCAAGCAGTGCACAGACGGTGTCAACGGTGATGCAGCATTGAACGAACCCAGCGCACGCTCGCCTCAGCTCGTCCAACCCGTAGTAATCTGCTGCGTTCATTACACCTGGAATATAGAGTAACATAATTTGTAAAATTATGTTCTTCTTAGATATGTTTTAAAATATTTGAAAAAAGAAGGTTCTATAATTATTTTTAGTATTTGTCTTATATCATAATGTAGCATAAGCGATTACTGAATCGCTTATGCAGTGGACGTACGTCCGACTTGTCGAAGACCCTGGGTGAATCTCAGTATGTAAACAAACTTTTACCTGGACGCTGCCGTGTTTCTGAAAACACGTAAAACTGTTGGTATCGGCCTATAAGGTATTATGTAGGAGGCAGTCCTTAGGTCATGTTGTATACTTTGAAATTTTCGGCAACATAAATGTTGTCCACTCAACCTTGGAATAAAGAAGTAGTTGGCTTCCAAAATCTTAGCTGATATATAAAAAGAAAAACAAAGTGGAGACCCATTTGGCTGCATCGAGTGGATAATAGGTACCACCTAAGTAAATAATAATATAGGAAGAGAATTAATTGAATAACCTTCTAAACAAATCCTTATATGCAATAACTATTGATAGGTACCCAAATCAAGTGTTATGACCTTTATGGAGTTAATAAAATAGATACTATATCATGACTGATATAAATGATTAATTTAGCTGTGATGATTGTTTTCATATTCCACGTATATTTGTATATCACTGTGATAACGACAATGACAAACATTTCATTAACTGTCCCGTGTTTTTGTAAAGCTTTTTACTTTTCCACGCGAAATAAAATCCCCAGGCTTCCTGACTGGCCTCAAACTCTACAAACACTTTTCTTGATGTTTGCTCATTCTTCTTTTTGCTTTATGCGTTCCTTGTAAATTTTTTATGTCACTGACAAGTTAGTCCCCTAAAATTGTGAACAATGTGTATAATATTATAATTTATTTAGTGGTATATCTCCTCACTCTTCATACCTCATTCATGTTTTTGTACTACATCCAATACGAATTCTTAAAATGATGGGCTGGTGTAGCCGCATATGGGACTCAACCATAAGAGTGCGCATTATGAGAGGTATGCTGTCGCCGACGATACGCATGGACGTTGCATCAGCTACTTTGAACGAGCCAATCAAAACTAGGTGTCTTTGTAAATGTCTTTGAACCAAAAAATTTTGCTTTGAACAAGCCAACAGCCGTTGCTATATTTTAGCAATTTTATATTCGTACAGAAAGCGGGCTCTGGTTTATTCTGTGCGTAGCCGTAGAGTTAATTTTCAAATGACTGTTGTACGTAAACTACCGTACAAATTATTATAGTTCATTAAGAAACCCTCCCACCGTATACCGTACCATATTATAGTAATAGATAAACCACGAAGTAACTAAACATATCTACTGGCACGTAACCAATATATTGATTCAATATTTATATACGAGTAGTAGCTGTAGTTATTAGTACCTTGTTAATTTACAGAGCAAATTCAGTTTGACAGCGGTGAGAGGTTTGGCACAGTTTCTGTGTGTTTGGGGTAGTGACGGAAATTAACGTTAGTATTAGTTATTAGTTGGGTAAGTAGGTAAACCTATTCAAAATTGGAACGTTTGAAGTTGTAATTTACCTTTCTATAAAATAAGTTAATACCCCATCTGCTGCTATTTAAGTAATATAGGGTTATACTCGTTTAGTACCGGAAAATGGGGATAAATATTTATTTCGGCTCTATTGGGAAATTTGGTGCAAAGGTAAGACAAATGAACAATTGATTTATTTCATTTCAACTACAGTAAGACTTTTACAACAAAATAACAAAATCAAATCTATTATATATCACTGGTTGCATAGAGACCTGAAAGCATATTATTCTATTTTTTTTAGCTGAATTTACCCCCTAAAAGATAAGAAAAGCCTAAAGTAGCCAAAAAATAAAAAGTAATAGTAAATGTTTCCCTATATTTCAGTTGAAACATTTACTTATTATGATGTCAAATACAACGACTTTGTACTGACTGTTTTTTCGAAGTACGTAATATTATATATAATTGGAGAGAATATTCTCTATTACTTTCTATAAAAATGAACGAACTCTACTTGGAACAATGTGATCGATATGAACATAGTCGATTTTATTTAAAGTGTTTAGAAAACTTTAAGATTAAAAAAAAAAAAAACACACACACCTATCTCCCTACTTATTGAGTGATATACATATTACATGTTTAATTATATTTGGGAGAAAAAAACATCCCCAATTCTTCCTTAATTTTATTCTTTTGTTTTGGAAAAAAACATCCTATTGCTCACCTGTCCTTTACTATTTTAGTGATTGCAAGCTTTTTTATATTAAATTTCTTTTAAAAGCGTGTTTAATTCCAACCAATAACAATATTAATAAAGAGTTACTTACTACGTACCTATATACATAGCTTCAATTTCTCGACAAACGTCTATTTTCATCTAACGTTTCAACGGAACCTTTGTAAGTAGATCACGTCTTAGCAAAATGGATCAGTAATTGAATTTTTCATAGAAAATACGGCACAATTCCCAGCTATTTTGAAATGTCTTCATTTAGATCCCTTCCCACTATTGCATCCCACTTTCCTCCTACTAATGTTATAAATGTGAGTTTAGATAATGTGGGTGATTTTGTTTTTCTTTTACTTGAATGCTTTAATTTGTAATTGTATCGCGTAGTAGGTACCTACCTACAAATTAAAACCCCCCTACGATGTTAAACATTATTCAAAATTAGCTCGTTGTCTTGCCCGTGTGAAAAAAAAAGCTTTCTAGCACGTACGTCATGGAACTCATAATATGTGTGCTTCTTTTCAAATCAATCCGGTTAGCGGTAAGAGCTGTGAAAAGACCGGGATACTAGAAATTCAGGCCATATACTTTTCATAATTATTATAGAGCCAATACCCGACTCTTTTTTAAATGCCAAAAATTTTGAACATTGCCTTTCTTATTACTTAAAAACGAAAAATGTAATACTACGAATAAATATTATGTATTTCTTCATAGGTAATATAGAATACATTTTTATTTTTTAAACAGTTGCAATGCTAAAATATTATGATCCCTTATATTTTACTACACGCTCTCTTTGATCTCTCTGATCATAAATCAAAGCCCCAAAATATAAAATAATAATTATACACACACTAAATCTTATCCAAAATTTCTATGAACTCCTCCTTAATCCATCTGAATAAATTATTAAATGAACTTAAAGTAATTAATATAAGAGTTCGAGCACAAACATGTTTGCCTAACTTGGATTAACTTAACATGAAGCGTCGGAGCGTGTTTAAGACGTTGATTAAAATACTTAGATTAAATACTTAGCGAAAATGTATTAAGTAATGAACTTGCTTTGAGAATTTTTTAATTTAACGCCAACCTCTCTTTTGAAGATTCAGAAACATCTGACATCGTAAAGAAGCGGCACAATGAAAGAAAGAAAGTGAAAAAGTGATCAAGAAAAGTTGGTCTCTTTTGAAGTCTACCTAAGTAACATACGCGTATAAATTGAACACTGTTAGGTAATTAATGGGATAAGGCGTTACTTTGCAGAAATCAATTATATTAATATCGCTCTAATAGGTAACTATTAAAGCAGAATTAATATTAAAATATTAATTTTTAATAATTTATTTAAACTGTTCGGTTCCAGGTCTTTAGACGTCAAGCAAATTTCAACGTGCTTATGCATGTGATTTAAGAAAGGTTGAACTCTTCATAATAATAAAGGTATTTTATCTTTTTTGAAACGATTAATAAAAAAAATGTTTGCATACTTTTTGTGGTAGACGATATATATAACTGTTGAAAAAATTATAATATAATAACGTCCTAACGACCGAAATCTAAATTTTGCTTTATATAATAAAAGCCAAGACAAAAAATTGTTGACATTAATAAATAATGACTAGTTTTTTCTTTAATGTTTTATCGAAATATCAGCCAACAGAACCTGAATTTACTTCGTTATGGATTTCAATTCAAAGTAATATAATGATAGATCTATTCATTCCAAAATTCCAAAGTTTTTCTTCAAAAACACAGTCAAACATTTTAGCTGCGTAGGTTGCGTTGGCTTTATCAGCTCTGAATATTTTTCGCTACATTCTTCAATCAAAGGCATTTGTCAGAAATATTTCAAACAAATCCTTTGTTACTTCAGAAGGAAAAGGGAAGTCAATTTTCGCTAGACCGGAGGATTCGCTCGAACGTGATGGTCCTTTCAGAGTCATTGTTGGGTGTCACTGACTCAATATAATATCGGATGAAGCTTATGCTAAAAATAATGTACTTTTGTTTTCATAGTCGTAGTCGTAGTGTCGTTTTTTGTTTTGTTTTGTTTCATAGCAACCATTCGAACGGAAAATAAAGGGAATTAAAAGTTCGTGCAGTGGGAATGTTAACAACGTCAAAAACCAACAACAACAACCGTAACTACGTCCTTAATTTTAATACTTCTGAATAAAAAAAAAAATTCGTACAAATAATTTAATGGGTGCAATTTGTACAGAGCTCGTAAAGCTACGTACCTATACTTAGAATCGAAATCCTTTCAGATTTCGATAAATATCTAAAATCTGCTTCCCATATAAACTACGAGCTTATGCTCGCGGCTTTGCCCGCATGGCACAATCCTTTCGTAGCGTCTACATCATGAAACCTACCTGTGTTCCAAATTTAAACCCAATCCGTCAAGCGGTTTAGGCTGTGCGTTGATAGATCAGTCAGTCACTCTTTCCTTTTATATATTTAGATTTAAAATGTTCAGATTTATAGAGGCACAAAAATTAAGTCTGTCTAAAATCAGTACAGTACAATCTGCCTTTATTGTCATGACAAAAGTCGAGCCTATGTCGAATATCAAATATTGGATCTTGTAGACCCATTTTCCTAATCTTCACTTGACCGCACAAAAATGTTATGGACGGGCTTGGTTCTCGTAATGTAAGGAACTTAACGCGCTTATGGGCCTGTGTGAAGGAGATAAGGAATTATTGGCACCCCTATAAAAATGGATTTCGTAGTTTTCTCGATATTTTCTAGAGACGGCTACGCACAGTGGTTTTATGTGCTAAAAATTATCTTTTGTCATTCGTTTTTAGGTTATAAGCTATTTAATCAAAGCTTGCTGTAGGTAAATTTGCTATTTCTCTGTGCCGTTTTTCTGCAAATATGCCTTTATTTCATTTCTTAAAACGAACTTTTTCTTATACGAAACTTTTTATGAAGATGATTACAATGAGGCTTGCCATTTTCTTGTGTGTATTATTAGGTGTCTTACACAAAAAAATCATACCAACACAACTTTGTTCTTACGTGCGACTCTTGTGCTCGTAAACTAGGAATACTTCTAAAATATAAATAAAAATATTGGCCGAGCCGACCTGTCACCTGGGCTGAGGTGGCGCAAGAAAGGAAAATTTGGGGAAGGTCTTAGTACAGCAGTGGGACAGCATAGACTAAAAAAAATATTCTAGAGTTTCATTGAAAGACATCAAAAAGTTAATTAAATTTTATACAAAAAAAACCTCATATCGTGCGAGCGATAGAGTCGCACGCAAAGAAGAAGCTCATAAATAGAGACTAAAGAGAAACAATAAAGTAACTTACCGAGCAAAGTCCGAGGTTGTAGGGTAACGCAGCCAGTGTGTATGTACTCGATGAGCTGCCGGAACACGTCCGGCTCGAACTCCTCGATGATGAGGGTCTGATGCTGCTGGGAAGATGGCTGTTCACATATTGACTTGTTTAGAACTAATTACATGAGTAA
The DNA here is from genome assembly GCA_947507615.1 of Hemithea aestivaria. Lineage (NCBI taxonomy): Eukaryota > Metazoa > Arthropoda > Insecta > Lepidoptera > Geometridae > Hemithea > Hemithea aestivaria. The sequence goes on from OX382335.1 coordinate 11,970,179, forward strand.
ATCACTATATTATATTGATTCTATATAGAGAAGTAAGTAACAATAATTAACGACCACAATAATTAAAGTGAACGGTGTACTTATTAATTGGTGTAACTCTTATTCAAATAAAAAAATACATAGGGCCTTTAATAGAAGTGCACTTTAAAATACAAAGTTCCCGATTACTTCTTCAAAAGTGAATTAGTTACATATTGAAATTAGTTAGAGATCAAACTATACAGGAGGTGCGTTTAGAATAATTATGAGTATGACACTGATTTCTTAAAATTAATAAAATTCTTCTTTTACATTATCCACAAGGAATAAAAATTATAAAATAAATTTAGCACTTTGTGCACCCGCATCATCGCTTTACGTAAATATGAAATTAAATAAAACTTCATAGTCATGACTAGTTTAAATCTCAATTTTGTTTCTGCTTCTCCTATAATACTGCAGAAAGTTATCAACAATGTCGCTAGTGCTTCTTTCACAATTTATATTTAAATAAAAACACAAAAAATATCTACCTAAGATACCAATTTAGGTACAAGTAATAATTTTACTATGAAGTCATCTTCAAGATTTACCCCGTAAAAGAAGTACCCCGAAAGTAAAGCTTAAATAGCTGAATACCTATTATCAACTTAACCAACAAATTTATTCCGGTACTAGGAGCAGAATAAATTAAATGCAATTAACTAATGTTTTACATATTCAATTTATCTTCTCTAAAAATAGCTCTTACGAGAATAAAGACGAAAGCTTTTTACAGCGATGTGGAATCGATTTTCTATAATTGAATTAACTTCATGGTTCTCGATGAAATCAATTTGCATTGATTTGAATTGATTAAAAGTGAAGTGTAAGATAAAATTATACACAGGGTTATTCTTAATTCAGTATTTTTCATGAAATAAACATAAAGGATCGGTCAAAGTAAATTAAATTTTATACAGAAAGAATATTTTAGGTAAAGCTTTTGAATTTCTTAATCCATTTTGTATCTACAGAAATTAGGATAAGTTTTCGGAATATTATATATTTTTTTCATTCAAATACAAGTCACTTTGAACTCGCCTACAAGTCCTCACAAGGAAAATATTGAATTACGAAAAACCCTGTATATTACAGTGATCCAAGTTATAATACAACATTTAAACGTGGGATAGAAAAAACATGCACGAAGGTGTCACAACATTGTTAACATAAAATACTTACCCTCTAAACAAATCTGTAAAAAAACATGCAACACGAAACGAATGAACCTACAACAGCGTAAGTACAGTAAAATTTTAATAATCCTTGTCTACAAACAGTAAAGTCGAAAATGAAATGTACAATGCGAACACCGAAAATACTCGAAATGTCCCCTAATTTTTGTTTTTACCTCTTGTATTGGTGCCAATTGCTGCGCGAAAGCGGACCTCTGTGTTGAACATAAATAATTTGCTTTAGCAAAAATGCGTAACATCCTTTTGAACCGTTGTTTGTTCATGCGAGTATAAAGAGGTTTAATTCAAAAGAGTTTGCATTGCGGGGCCGTACTTTGAAACATGTTTTAAACTATAAAAGCGGTGAATAGTTTTATGGCTCAGATCGATCGCAATCCAGCACGCGTGGATTAGCGTGCAGGGTTTTACGTGAATATTTTAAATTGAAAACTAATAATGTGTGATACATAATTATTGTGTACCAAACTGTATTTTGGCACTACTTATTACGAGTAAGTTTAAAGTATTTTTTTCTAGTGGTCTCAATAAAGCGTATTTGACTTATTGTCTTCATAAGTTAGATAGGATTTCTCAATTTGAGTATAAGTATCAATAAGTTCATACTTCATATCAACATAGTATCACTATAGTACAAATAGTAGTTTTCAAGCAATCGAATCGAGTAAAGCCTTTCAGTTCAAAAAGCTTGAGAATTTCCTATAAAATATTTTCTCTTCAATTTAAAACTTTTCTGACTTCTCAAAAGGAAACGCGTCGCTCAAAGGATAAGTAAAAAGAAAGTGGAAAGACCTTAGGATATCGGAAAGTTCTAGATATAGGATCATGGTAATAAAGACAGACAGGTACAATTAATACAGTTATACAATCAGTGTCAAATTAATCATTGAACCTAGCCGATGTAGTGAAGCCAAAAACTGATAATGATGTGCGAAATAGTCTAGTGAAATTAACCTTAATTTTTTTATCATAATATATTAGAGTGGCGAAAAATTAATCATCCAATTTTGATTTAAACAAAAATGAAAGGACTCAAGGTATAGCAGGACCAATGAAAGTTTAGATCCTTGTGATTAGACTCCCAGGTCAAGATCCGCTTTTAATTCATGTAAGTTATCCTAGAAAGTAATTCTATAAAAAAGTCTTTATGTAAATTTTATTAATCAGAACCTATCACGTAGATATTTTAAAATTAAATCGCGAAAGTTAAAAGTGTTATTTTAAATAAATATTATCTGAACTTGGCTTCATTTCGTTTTTGATGAGCCGTGTCTGCCATCACTCTAGTTATTGCAAGACGCTACGGAACTACTAATGGGCTGATCAAAAGGGAACCTTCATCTAAATAATCTATCGCTATAGCATCTATGTATGTCTTCGTTAGGTACCTCCTTTATATTTATTGGGAATAATGTGTTTCTCTATTGCAATAATAACTTATTTATCGAGAAATCTTACAGGTAAATATTGTTCAAATCTTCGGTCAGTAACTCCTACTAATTGCTGATATCCTAGTACTTATTATATCGTAATGTATGGAAAGTCTCAAACTAGTCGAAAAATTATACGTTTAATATTAAACAAAAACACATACAAGTAGCACAATGTAAAATTCAAAACTTTGGATACGTACTCAATTCTCAAAATTTTGTAAAATAACTATAATAATATGAACATATTATTTGACTTATAATTATTATTACAAGCATTTTACGTTCATTCTTAATTTACGTAAGTATTTCTTATTCTTATTTAATTAAAAAAATCTACTCCTTTTACTTTTATTGAAATAAGTTAGGTATTCCATCGGAACTTTTAAAACTCAATTACACTCGTTTACATAACTTCGTCAAACTTCATTTAAGTTCGTTGAATTTAACTAAAATTTCATCAATTTTAGGCTAAAATATTAACAAGCAATGGAAGGTTATCTGTTAATTTATTTCACGGAATTTTCGGGGCACAGACTACAGTAATTAAAGCAGATACCACACCAATTAGACAAAACTGAAGCTATTCTAAAAAAAATATGTAATTGTTTCCGACAAGTGCTAACTTAATAATTATATTACTTAATCCACGAAACGGCACAATTCACGTCTAGTATTGCTGATATTATATTATTAACCTTGGTTCGGTTTGGTTATGGAAAAGACTAGCGGTAGTTTTAAAAATCAGCCTATAAATTATTGTCAATCTTGTGATTAATATACACTAAGTTTTAATAATAATATAATCTTACAGGAACATCAGGTTACTTTGATTTGATTTAAGTTACGCACCGTCAAAAACAGGCCGATGACGGACCAAGATGTTTAATACGCCAGAATGGATATAGAAAAACTACTACTACTTTAATATGTATAACTTTTACTATGCTTCAGTTTTGGTTTTTGATGCACTATCTGTTTTTATTACTATAATCTTTTCTTTTGGATGTCCATCAGTTGCAGAGGTTACATTTAACATTCCTTGCAAGTCCAGGAAGATGATGAAATGGCTTTACCTGCTGTGCTGCGTTTTGGAGATTGAGGAGTGGTTCCGAAGACCTTTTGAGGAAGAGTCTCAGCTTGTTCTCTCGCGGTGCTGGCTCTTTCTTCCTTTGGGGACTGGGAGCTTGGTAGAGCATCTTTTGGAAGACCCTATTGGTAAATAAAGAGAGATATGAGAGTTCTATATATTTTATACAACGAAGTAAGAAAACGAGCAAGACGCTCTCCTGATGGTAAGAGATAACGCTCCCCATTATTAGTAGAGTGCTAGGTGCACTGCGCCAACGCTTCTTACTTGTGAGTCATAAGATGTTAAGATATGATGTAATGTGTTGATATCATAGGGGACTTAGATTCAGTCGGATAAAAACCAATATTAAAGACTTTTTTTAAAAATACCCACTGAATTTAAATTTCCAATACTAGCTAATTATGCTTGTCGGAGACAAAGCGCTGCATCAGCCGGGCCTGCGACCACAAACTAAAAAACTAACAACCAATACAACTACTAATTTCCAATACTAGCTAATTATGCTCTCGGCTTTGCCGAACCGGTGTGGCAAAAACCTATCTGTATTTCAAAATTCCATCCAGTCCATTCAGTAGTTTACGCTGCGTGTTGCGAAATTACCAAAAGACATACACACACAGACACAACATTAGATACAGACGGATCTCATACGAAATTATTACAGGGAAAAATCAACAAATGTTTAAAATACAAGAAAATGCTTCCGTAAAAAGGCCGGAGGCCGAAGGGTGGTCCGTTTTGGTTGTCTGGAAGAGATCGCTTTTAGCGATAAGACCGCCAATTATTACACTTTTATTTTATAAATTGTTTTAGGTTCTGCATCTGTTTCTGTCCTGTATGTTTCTGTTTCTGTGTTTGTGTTTCTGTGGTGTCAACTCCAAACTCAAAATTCATTTATTCAAATAGGCTACAATGGAGCACTTTTGCAAGTCAATTTTACATTTTATTTTAATATTCTACTGCTCATTCGCAAGGCACCTCTATGAGAAGAATGAGCAAGAAACTCATAGGGATTGCTTTTTTAAATATGTGTTTACAATTATTATCTTGGTTACATAATTTATTTACAGGTGGTTGCAGAGGTTTCCAGGCATCTTTGTCTTCTATGTATTGGCTAATTTTATAATAGGCTTTCTTTTGTAATATGTCTTTAACACGGCTTTTGAATTTACGTGTCACAATAAAGTATTTGCTATTCTATTCTATTCTAAAAAGTTCTTTTCTGAAGTGACTTTAAAAAAATCGGTATGTTGAAAAGCATTATAAAAAAAAGGAATTGCATGATTATAATATTGTTTTTGTCCGAGAAAAGCCAGAGCGAGTTCGCTGTTAGTAAAATACAGTTATGCTGAAAATTTCGTATAATACTCGTGGAAGAATTTTTCGCGTCCAGCTTTATGAAATTGTTTTCATTGTTCGAGTATATAAAAGTACTTTTGTTTTATAAACATTGTGATGGTTTATTTAGTCGAAGGCTTTTCTTTGATGAAAATATTTTCTTATTTCATTATTATTTTGTCGATGTAATCGAAAAAATTATTAAATTTAGTAAGTTGTTTCAGTATTGGCAGTTATTTAGTAGCATAGTTTTTTTAATGACGGCGTTCTCAATGTTGGAGATTCTGCTGCGATTCAATCCTGTTGGAAAGGTAAGGTGGCCAGAGAGATTACCAGGCTAATTAGATTTGAATCTTTTTTTCTTTTCACCCCGTATTATCTAGTATAATACATGTATAATACATTACTTGCTCCTAACAGCCAGTACCGCTTGAACAGCACCCAGGGACTCTCTTGTATTGCCAACTAGGAATGTGACGTCACACAGCTCGACTAGCTAATCTTAAACATAATTACTTTAGAGTAATGATAGGTGATGTAGGACTTAGGTCCTTACCGGCTCCTAGCAGCGAGTACGGCTTTAACAGCGCACACCGGCTCCCTAGTGTCGCCGACCAGGAATGTGACGTCACACAGCTCGGGCATGGAGGCGAGGAACTTCATGTCCTCAGCCAGGCCCGACTTGTTTTCGAACGTGCTGAGGTCGGGCTCCGCCTCCATCGCCGCTAACGCCCCACTTCGCATTGACGACTGCGAACAAAATTAAACACTATGTCTGAAACTAGTGAACTAAATTAAAATAAAGAACCCCATCGCTAGAAAAATGTAATTCGCTATTTTGTGGTGGCGGCTACCATGGACTTATTTTTCATCAAAAATTTTCGACTAACTCGCCTTTCAAACAAAAAAGAAGAGAACAGAAAAGTTTAGTCATGGTTAAATCTTAAGTCCGCCTTTTTTTCTCTTGAATGACCTAACTGTTGGTCTCCGATTGAGACCTTTACAGCTTTACTGGATGTGTGGTGAGTGCGGGAGGCACTCGACTTGAAAAATTTTTGTGAGCGACTAGCTCAAGGGCGGCTCAGTTGGTACGAACCTCAGCTTGGGCCGTTGCCCTTAAGGGGCATGTCCTAGGGCCCTACCAATGTTTTGATCTGTTTGTTTATTTGTTTGAAATTTAAATAGTTATATTATATACTATTTAAATTTCAAACAACGTACGAAATACATACACTTTTATTGCATTTCATGCGAATCAAAAATCTGAAGCACATTCTTATTCTTTTATAAAGATTAGTTAACTTCAAGAGTTATTGAAAAAAAAACCTAAACCAATATCATCAAGTACGACTCCCACTCAATTGGAAATCTTCTTGTGCTTTAAACCAATATTGGAGAGCCAATATCGATGTTGAAGTTGATTGAATGAGTTGTGGATTTTAATACAAGCAAATAAACCAATATTGACTTGTTTATATCTGAGGTTCTCTTTGAGTTATTGAAATCATTCGGGAAGATAATATTTCGCATTAATTTTCTATTGGGACGAATGTAATCGAAGCCGCGAAAGAATGTCAGCTTTTCTTGCGTATTAGGTATTAGGTATATCAGTAAGAAAAAGAGAAGAAATCCTTTACGAGATGTACGAGAATATTTTTTTAAGGTGGCAAATGCCTTTATTGAAAAAAAACAAACTAACATTACCACAGCTATTACAGCAGTAAAGAAAACTTTTATTATCCACAGATCGGCCACAAGCCAATCTACAGAAAATCCAAGTGCTCCAAACCACTGTCAGATGGCAGAGTGCCCAGAATACTGGCAGCATTGCCACGTTGAATGGCAATACTTATACATTGGGCCAAATTATATCCCAGCATTTTGGTCACACGTTGTAAGTAAAATCTACCTTAGTTTCCACACTTTCTTTTTCATTTCTGATCATCATCTTCATCGTCATCGGCCTCCTATCATGAACATAATTTATAAGATAATGATGTAAGTATCGTCAAGTTTGCAACATTTTATTTTATGACTTAAATAAGTAAAATAAAAATAAACTTTTTAAAAACACAACAGCTTTTATTATTATTACTATTTAGCACCAAAGTACTCGTTAAGACATATCAAATGAGGCCACGCTCGATGGGGTTGCGTTGTTTAATTACGGAGTTCCTATGATCTCCTTCTAGCTCCATCATCAGATCCTAATAATAATAACAGCTCGATGTCATAATAACATTGCATTGTCATCCAATCCATACATGCATATAAAATTTCAGCTCAAGCGGAAATCGTGAAGTGGATCAAATTAACCTTGCAAGATTTTATTACAGACAGACAACGGACAGGTTAAAGTAAATTAGCGGTCTTTACTACATACAGTCTTTGCTCTCACAGTCCTACTTATCTACTTAATACATCCTTTTGATCTCTAAACGAACATTTTCTCAGCAAAGGATCGCTAATTACCAATATCCGAGCACTTTTTCATTAAGCGCCTCACGATCCTAATCTAGATGCCTCTTTGTGTGGAAAAATTGACTTTTGTGAATACGCCAGTCATTTGCAGAACTCGCTTTGATGTTTGCTGAAAAGATTTTGATTTGACGACGCGAAAGCTGTGTTTTATATTTTGTTTATATTTGGTTTTTTTTCACACAATACAGATAATAATATTATAGAGAAGGCACTGAGTATTAGGCAAATATAGCACTTTTGTCTCTTATACTACTAATATTATAAATGTGAAAGTTAAGTATGAATGTTTGTTACTCTTTCACAACTTGGTATAGGCTTAGACCTCGGAATAACAATAGGCTAATGTACACACAAATCATGCCACATAAAATTATGAAAAATGTTAGTTTAGAATACATTATGTTAGAATAATGCTCAGTATTTAATCTTCAGAGACCAATTTGACCCTAGGGCAAACGTGACTGCTAGTTTTAAATTTTCTCGCGTGCTCGATATTAATGTAATTTATGATTGGTTTAGTGGTCTAGCTGTAGTAAAATGCATTATCTGATCCGTCGAATATTCTTGGCTTTAAAAAAACACTTCAATATGAACATTACCCAGTGCTCTAGCAACGCCATTAACTGACGAAAATGGCGTCACATCGCTAAATCCATCGGAAAAATCCAAGCAGAAGACCGAGCATCAGAGCAACCACGACCACTCTGACAAGAGTGTACGACTAAGAAGATGAACATTACTTAGTTTTTAACCACAGAAGTTTTTAAAACTAAAATTTTTATAGAAATATTATTATTTAAAGAGTTATTTTACCTAATTTTTTTTTTTTATATACAAGATAGGCCTACGTTTGACCACATCCCACCTGATGGAAAGTGAAAATGCGGTCGACGATGGATCACGTAAGATGCCTAGAAAGGTACCTATTCACTCGTGCCTTGAAGATATCCAAGTTGTACCGCTCGGGAAACACAGATGACGGCAAAGTGTTCCAAACGCGACCAGTTCTCATTAAGAACGACGAAGCAAAACGCTTGGTGCGGGCAGTAGGTAACGCCACTAAGTATGGATGCCGATTTGCCGTCTGCCGCGACGTCCGTCGGTAGAATGGGCTCGGAGGAATTAGTTCGTGTAATTCCTGCTAGGCATATAATCATATAATAACCCTAAAAGAAAAAAATAATTATTTCAAGGAAAAAATCTGGAGGCCAAAGGCTTTGTCAGTTACGATAGGGATGATGGTCTTCTTAAAGTGTCCGATTTGAAATCATTTCTTTGAAATAAAACCACTTAATATTTAACTCAGCCACGAAAGGACTGGCTAAAAATTATTATGGTTTTAACAAAATGTTAATCTAAATATATAAAAGGAAAGAGTGACTGATTGACTGACTGATGTATCAACGCACAGCCCAAACTGCTGGACGGATTAGGTTAAAATTTGGAATAGAGATAGGTTTTATGAGCCCTCCGCTAAGAAAAGATTTTGCTATGCCAGCAAAGCCGCAAGCATAAGCTAGTCATTTATGAATGTAGAATAGAAAACTCTATACTGATGAGACAAAAAGTCCATGAATATGGTGATAGGTGGTAATCCGGGAAGGGGACGCCCGAAAAAGGTTTGGATGAACTGTGTAAAAGAGGATATGCGTGCTAGGGGAGTGGATGCAGATATGACGGATGATAGAGCAGAATGGAGGAGAAAAACGTGTTGTGCCGACCCTACCTAGTGTGGGATAAGGGCAGGAAGAAGAAAAGAGAAAACTCTATACTGAACACCATAAAAGAAAATAATCTAAATATATAAAAGGAAAGAGTGACTGACTGACTGATCTATCAACGCACAGCCCAAACCGCTGAACGGATTACCTTGAAATTTGGAATGCAGATAGGTTTTACGATCTAGACCTCCGCTAAAAAAGGATTTTACCACGCGGGCAAAGCCGCGAGCACAAGCTAGTAAGCTATAAAAATACTCTACATAGAAAAAAGATCATTTTTTATTATCGTTAATTATGTTTCGTTAAATTAGATTTACGAAATAATAAATATGCCTTGAGTATTTCTAATTAAAATTTAACTTTTTTAAAAGTTTAAATTCTTTGTATCCACTATCCACATACTTTTACTTAGGTACTGTTATGTTCCTAAATCTTTCGTGTTAAAAAAACAAAAGACAATCTAAAACTTGTGCTCATTAATCATATTATATTATAACTCTCTTATTAATGCACGTGAAGCCAAATTAAACTCAAATTACACCACAATAAAGCTGATATTCGCATGAAGAATACCAATAAATCAGGCTAAAGTTTCTAACGTAATAAGAGAAGGGTAATCTGAACTTGACGGACGATAATGTGGGTGGTAGCTATATTTATTTATTACACTTTTTCACTGTCACTCGAACCCTATGGGAAATAAAAATAAAAACATAGAAAAATGTAATTTGTATGATAAGAAGTCACATCTGCTGAGGTTTTGGCGTAATTCAGACCAGAAACGAAGTACAGAAAAGCGTATACTGAAACGCTTTTTATTTGACCCAGGAAAAATGCGTTACGCATCATCACCCCACGCCGGGGGACGTGGGGTGGTATGTGGGATTCCCCCGCCAAAGATGGGAGCGGCGGGGATACCCACTAAAAAACCTGGGTGTTCCTGCGGAACGCCATAAAGCCGGGGCAGCGGGTACGCCGAAGCACTCATCCGCGGCCCCGACGGCGTTTGGTCCTCACTGACAGGAGGACCCCTTCGGTATATTGAAACCCTACCGCTATTCAGCACCGCGACCGATCTGAAATGCGGGAGCCTTTATTTACGTTCGTATTTTTTTATAGGTTAGCCTTTGACCACGATATCGCGTGATATTAAGTGACGATGTGGCCGTAGATGGCAGCAGACTATACCTAGAAGGCGGGATAAATCCCTCTCTGCTAGCTTTAGCTAAATAATGAGATGGAACATGACCTTACTGATTGCTTGGCGATACAGTTTTGTTAACTAAGGGGTAACTATATAGTTATGGCCGATGGCTATTTACGAGTATAATAGTAGTAGGATCAGGTTTAAATATTATGAAAATAATATTATGTTTACTATAAACTTCGATCAAAATATTTATAGTTAGAAGGTACTATTGGACCTGCGCGCACTTCGTAGCCCCTAACACCACGGACCATCACGGACTTGCGCCCACTCTATCTAAAAAAAACCTATTTTAATGTGTTACGTACTTTTAAAGATTCATGCACACACAAGGATAGACGGGACGGACAGACTTTGTTTTTCTATGTTATGAAGATATTGACTAACATCTGACGACCTCTGTGGCGCGGTGGGCTAATACCCGCCTGCAACGCAGAAGGTTGCGGGTTCGATTCCCGCATGGGACAAATGTTTGTGTGATCCACAGGTATTTGTTTCTGGTCTGGGTGTTTTTTCAATATCTATTATAAGTATGTATTTACAAAAGAAAAGTATATAAGTATTATATCCGTTATCCTGACCACCATATTACAAGCATTAAGTTGCTTAGTTTGGGGTTATGTGGCGCTGTGTGATACGTCCTGAAATATTTATTTATTATTATTTATCTTTTCTGATCTAAGCAAAGCAAAAAAGGCTTTTCTCAGTAAATATATTTACGTACAAACAGGCCTAGCAACAATGTACTAGTTTTATATGTAACAAGAATATTTCTTATAACTCAGCTAACAGCCAATTTGTTTCATTATTTACCTTTTCGTAGCGGTTTCTAACCGAACCTCGTTTTGCTGTTGCTACGAGATACGTCTACGCGAGTGCTACGAAATCTGCTACGAGTTTCGTAGCTGTGGCATGAAATCTGCTTTTGTGATAACTCTGTTTTAAATTATGTGACGTGTATTAAAAACTGTGCATACAAGCATAAATAATCTAAATATATAAAAGGAAAGAGTGACTGACCGACTGATCTATCAACGCACAGCCCAAACCGCTAGACGGATTGAGCTGAAATTTGGAACACGGATAGGTTTCATAATGTGGACCTCCACTAAGAAATATCACAACGCGGGCAAAGCCGAGAACATAAGCTATTACGAATAATATTAGTATTGAGGACACTGGGATGTTTTAATAGGGAAAAATTACAGAACCAAAAAGGACAACGTTAGGAGTATGTTCCGTAGTTGGTAATTTTTTTTTTTTATGTGATGAAGTAGAAGACGAGCAAGACGCTCTCCTAATGTTAAGAGATAACGGCTGCCCATAATCAGTACAGTATTACCTAGGATTTCACAATTATGTGAAATTCTAGGAGCACTGCACCAACGCTTCTTACTCAAGTGTCATATGATGTTAAGACTCTTTAGCCCAGTAATTTCACTAGCTACAGTGCCCTCCTACCGGAGCACAGTAATGTTTGCACATCACTGCTCAGGCGGTAGAATAACTGGTACTGTTGGGGTACCCACCATTGATTTATATTTGTAAATTTTTATTTTAATATACTATATGGAATGTCACTATACTCATTTATCTATTTAAAGTATTTTTAAAATTGTATCTTAAAAAATTCCTTCGTAATATTATTCGTACTGACGAAAGAACCTTATGCTACAATTTGAAATTTTCCACCAATTCGTACACTTTATTAGTTTTCGAATGGTTATGACCCACCGGTATTCTCTATCCTCTTGAGCCAAAACGAGCCGTATGGCCTACATTTTATAGTTGAATTTACCTTGAGCAAGGTTATAGAGGTTTTGTACAAGGGTTTTATAGGCGAAGTAAGAGTGGTTGTGAAAAAATTTTTACGACCCATTACATATTAGATTTCGCTTCCATTGGACTTTTGACGGGGGCGGAGGAATTTGAGATGAAGTGCCGTTAGTTTAGGGCTTAATTTTGAACTTTAAGTACTCTAGAGGTCCTTTGTGTAAAATAGAATTAGGCTTTCTTGATACACATTTTCTTAATAATATAAATATTTAATGTAAGGTTTTAAAGTCAAATACTGGAGAGGAACCGAGGCACACGTTTCTGTAAAGTTTCTTTCAAAATGAAAATACAGGTGTTTTCGTGTAAAATATGCTAAAATATTGAGAAAATCTACAATTATTGTTAAAAAAACAATTAATTTAAAAAAAGTTAATAAGATTGATTTATGAAGCAAACGATAAAAAGGGTAGATTTAACAATCTATCAGCTTTTTCTATTTTTGCAAACCTTTGAATAAAAGATAGGTGGACTGATCACGAAAAAGCACGTTCAGCTGAATGGGCTGACCGGGTTTAGCTTTTTTAACAGTATAAAGCAATATCATCAAAATTAGACAATGAATGAAAAAAAACATTGCCTTTTATGTACCTACATAATAATAAAAACATTGCCTATTATGTACCGAATGAAATACGACATAATAATATTATAATGTTTTAAAAACCTAATCGGAAAGTATTTCAAATCACATTTAAATGAAGACATAAATTTCCAGAAAAAGGCAAAGTTATCGTGACAAAAATAAATTCTGATTTAACAGAAAAAACGAAACATCAAAAATGTTTTTTCCTGAAATTTTCGAAGTGCGTAAAACCTAATTTATATTGAATTAATTTTTATTTTTAGTAATTGAAAAATATACTCACTTCGTCCAAACTGAAATGCCTCGTAATAGTGATGTCCATTTTGCAAAAAGAACTTTATAATCGTCAAGCGTAAAATACGTCTGATCGCGACGAGGTTCAGTCGAGGACTGCGGACTGGTGATTTCGTGACTGGCACCAGAGGAAATGGAGTTCGCGCGTCGCTTTGTTTCGACGATGGGAGTATATTTGACCAGAGAATAAAGTAATATAAGCAGACATCTCGCGAAATTATGCAAAATAGATCCTTTAACTAATATATCAACGCACAGCACAAACCTCTTAACTGTGAAATTTAGAAACAGACAGATGTTTAATGACGTAGAGATCTGATTAGAAAGCGGTTCCTTTTCCACGCGGAAAAATTAAGCATAAACTTGTTATCAAAAATACTATTTTATACCCCAACCGATCTATTTACCCTATTTTTAGATTAAAATAACAATTTTAGTTGTGTGATTAACCTAATGGTCACACACAGGTTGGTATGTAAAAACAAGTGAAATTAAAAAAAAAAACTTTTTAAAAACAAGCTTTTATAATAGGTACCTATTATTACCCATCTAGCATCATAAAGTACTTGTCAAGGAATATTGAATGAACTTGCAAAATTTGATTACAGACAGACAGACAGACAACAAACAGGTGAAAGTAAATAAAAGCTGGTAATAATTATATCAACAAAGGAAACAGATGGCTCCGAGAGTTCACTTGTCTTCCGAAACATGGTAGCGTCCAGGCGAAGAATGTTCACTAACTGAGATTTGAATATAAGCCCCGTGCCAATCTAGTTTACTGAGCCCGACGGGTCGTTCGTAATATACATTATGGCATTGTCATATTACCGATTTTTTGTTTTTTTTTTGTGTCACTTATTTTGTACGTACTCTTACCGGGGGTAGACTTCCTTTGCAGGAGGTCATCTAGGTGGGTACCCCAACAGTGCCAGTTATTCTACCGCCTGAGCAGTAATGTGCAAACATTACTGTGCTTCGGTAGAAGGGCACTGTACCAGTGAAATTACTGGGCTAAAGAGTCTTAACATCTTATGACTCTTGAGTAAGAAGCGTTGGTGAAGTGCTCCTAGAATTTCACATTATAATTGTGAAATCCTAAGTGGCACTGTACTGATTAGTGATAGAGAGTGGGTGGGTGGGTGATTGGAGGTTAGGTTAGGTTAGCCTTAAGTTCTCGCGGGGAACCTCCAGCGTGGGAGGAGGTTACGCACATGCGGCGACAGGCGAGAAGCGCCCTATTGGGGCATTGGACGGAAGACCTGGTGCCACCCGTTCCTGGTCAGTGGACGGTGAATGCCATTCGCCCTGTCCTCCGAAGATGGGTGAGGCGGCGGTTTGGGTCGTTGACCTTTAGATTGGTGCAGGTACTTTCCGGTCACGGCTGTTTTGGTAAGTACCTGCACCAGATCGCCAGACGGGAGGTGACTCCAGCCTGTCATGAGTGCGGGGCGCCAGAAGATACGGCGCTCCACACGTTGGAAGAGTGTGCCACGTGGGGCCCGCAGAGGGACAGGCTTTCAGTCCTTCAGTGTGGTCAACGCCATGCTCGGCGGCGAGGAGTCGTGGCAGGCTGTGGTTTTTTTCTGTGAAGAAATTATGTCACAGAAGGAGGCCGCAGAGCGGATCAGAGAGTCTGATGCTCTTGCGGATCCGATCCGGCGCAGGCGACGTGGTGGACGGAGGAGACAATTTGCTCGTCTCCTTTCTCCACCACCATAATTGGACTCACTGGTCAGAAGCCGGGGGGCTTCTGGCTAGCTTGCACGAGCCCAACAGGTCTGGGGGGTGGTCTTGTTAGGAAAGATCACCCCTCCATTGGCGCAGGGGTCCGGTGATTGACCGGGCTACCGCCGGGGTGGGATGGTGAATGCAACTGCGACCCCATCCTGCCCCATAAAGGCGGAAAGACGGCCTACCGAGGGGTTTTAGTGGGTATTATTGCTGGCCTTGCACTCCCACTGGCAATTGAGTCCCACATAACCCGTACTTCTCCCCCGGGAGGTACGGGTATGCATAAAAGCATTTCCCCTCGTAAAAAAAAAAAAAAAGGTTAGCCTTAAGTTGCCCTTATGGGCAGCGTTATCTCTTAATATCAGGAGAGCGTCTTGCTCGTCTTCTACTTCAACACATAAAAAAAATAAAAAACTCTTAATTTGTAAACATCGGATGTTGATAAAACAGTTTTTGCAAACGCTTCACTGTTTACACACAGCACAACGCTGAGGCAGTTCCCATTCGGCGGCTTAGTGGATGTCTATGTGCATTTTTGTAATTGTTTCTCTTTTAAAATGTATAAATATATTAATAAGCCGTCGAATAAACTACGTGTTTCTTTCTTCTTAATTATTTGTGAAGTCTATTTTTTTACGATGTTTATTGAACTGGACTTGACTTCTATTTTGGGTGTGGTATCTACCTTAATTACAAGTGTAGGATTCGATGGAAATGAATGTTTGCCAGATTTGCTGAAATGTTGCCTGGACAAACAGCGGGAGAGCTTTTATTCTTTATTATATTTTTTGTCTATTGACAAAACTCATTGGACTGGCCTTAGAAGCGTTTATTATTGATAAGACAATATATAATAATCACTTTTACGTGATTCGTATTACTGTTTTTGAAGACATAAATTTCATTTAAATAAACTTATCTTTTCTTCAAAAATATCGTCTTAACTACTAGCTACAGGGAAATGGTATCAGCAAAATCACCGACATGACACAATTCAACAATATACCTTTAGTATATGTCTCAGGGTGAGAGAAGCAGTGCAATGTCGAGCATAATTTTGAATTTAAAAACACTGGGTGGCACCAACTTATATTGCTAAAATGAGGTAATCTAAGAAAGTGTCCAATAACACGTATTCTTACTGTTTCTGTTATAGTTAAGACACTTTGTTCTTGTGTTCTTTGTACACAGCACTAACACTATATAATTTTACTAATCACTATACTTAAACTAACTCGAAACGTTTTGGAAAAAGAAAAATTTTGAAAAAATATTCACTTACCTACTGTTATTATTATTATAGAATTAATAATTTTCCTGAATACTTTGCTAGGGAAATTGTAAACTCATACGGTTAAAGCTTACGTTAATTCATATAAGTGATGAGAAATAAACAAATCCTAATACAACGCGAGGGTGAAATTGGGGCGTTGTTAACTAGAGCACGAAACTTAATGATCTGAGGACGCTATGAAAATGTATGACTATTTCTACGTAAACTTTGACTTACGAGGCATGTAGTTACTACCGAATTTCATCAAATTTAGAAGTCGTTTGAATTTATCCAATAAATCTACATCTTTGTAGGCTTTAAGAAGACGTCTTTCAAATGGATAAAGTTTTTTATGTGTGTCACTTATTTTTGTTATTCCATTAACTATTTAGTTTGAGATAGGTGATAAACTGGTGATATTTACTCAATACACAATATTTTATTTGCTCCCTTAGAATTAGGTACATAATAAGGTCTTAGTGTAGTGGACATTTTAACATTAATCCTACAAATGTGCCCTAAATTTGTTTTTTATAGTTTTAACTAGACTGATTGATATTATTATTATCATCAGAAATGATATTTTCTACAATGGTATTAGATATTTTCCTTATTTGGAGCAGTATCTAAATATATAAAAGGAAAGACTGACTGATCTATCAACGCACAGTCCAAATCGCTGGACGGATTGAATTGAAATTTGGAGCACAGATAGGTCTTATGACGCAGACCTCCTAAGAAAGGATTTGTCCATGCGGGCAAAGCCGCAAGCATAAGCTAGCTATTATTAAAATAATTATTTTTTTGAGTATGTATTTTACACACATTAATAATGAGGCTCCCAACGAGTCACACACCAAGTTGTAACACTAGATGGTAATTTTTTCCCATCTAGTCACACTTAACTCGATGTGACTCGTTGGGAACCCACCAAAAATAATACCTATATGTCCTACTAATATTACAAATGCAAAATTAGTATGAATGGTTCTATGGACGAATGTCTGTTACTCTTTTACCCATAAACAGCAACGCTGTTGGGCTGAAATTTTATGTATAGGAAGATAGGTTAGACTTGGGCTTAGCCGAAAAAAAATAGTAGCTACATAATAGTCCTATTTATTATTAGTGTTATTTATTTTTTAAGTAATGGTGGCCATGGGATTATGTGGTTCGGATGCAAATCTGGACCACTGAGTTCGAATCTCGGCCCGCACCAATGACTTTAATTAGTTATGTGCGGGTTTTCCACTCGCTATACTAGTGGTAGGCTTCGGCTGTGGCCGTAGTTACTACCCACTTGACAAAACCGTGTCGCCAAGCGGTCGTTGTGACCGTATTCCGGCATGATGTTCAGTGAAGCCAACGGGGGATATATCGAGCCTTCTAGGCTGCTACCATCTACAGCCGCATCGTCGCTTAATATCAGGCGAGATCGTGGTCAAAGGGTAACCTATAACGAATAAAAAAAAATCAGCTGGGAAACCGTTGGGCGCAGCCAGTAAGTATTTAAATTAGTCGCTTTATAAAGTTTCAAATGGAGCTGTCCCATCAACTTTCAACACATTGTTTGCTGAAGTTGAAGGTAACATTTAATTAATGTGAAAATGAAGGGAAGCTCTCATCCGGTATCCCCAAGGGACCGCATTCAGAATAATTAGAATCATGCTGGTTGCTCGCGGTCTTAATTCAAAATACGAGTTTAAAATCGGATGAATGTCCAAAAAACGAAGAATATTGGCAATATTGAGAACCAAATTTAAACCTTACTTACTAATGGATCCGCACGCACTTCGTTGCGCTTAATAAAATTATCAGTATTCTTCTACACGTACTATATTGTGCATGTACTATACGATAAATTAACCTATTAATGAAAACCGCATTAAAGCCGTTGCGTACTTCTAAGGGCTTGTTCACGTTTGAACGCGCGGGCGCGGGCGCGAGCGCGGGCGCGACAGACTTGGCTTACACCGTACGTGCGTTTGTACGTGAACACCTTCATAGCACGTCGTATGTTTGATATTTCGCGCCCGCGCCCGCGCGTTCAATGTGAACAAGCCCTAAAGATATAAGCGTATATAGGGACAACAAAACACATACAAACACCAAAACACACTCATATTTCGCAGTTTTAATATTACAGGATTTCAACTAAATTTTCGATGCAATCGTACTCGATTACAAAACAAAATTTGCCATTATTTATTTTCACTAAATACCTATATTATATAGGTACTAACTACCTCGGCGACCTGAAACTGCAACATATATTATGTAGGTTAGCCACACAATCTATAAATTGTGATTTTACTTTGATAGTGTGACAGACCGTGGGTAGACTTCCTTTGCAGGAAAAGAGGTGGACTAGGTGGGTACCAGGGTAAAATCCTGGGTAGCACTGTAATAATTAAAGGAAGCGTTATTTCTTATCATCAGGAGAACGTCTTGCTCGTCTTCTTACTTCGCTGTATAAAAAAAGTAACCTGTTCTGTTGGAGTATAAAACCCCAATTTTACACTTAACTGTTTTCCATACAAAGTAGGTACACCCATATCCGTTAATTGCACATGTTCATTAACACACATCCTGTCCCGAGCGAATGTGGGACGCAACCACCGACCCGTGTGACGGCACCCAATAACCGATATTGATTTTGTTACAGGGTACATGTACATTTACAGAATATTGCATTTGACGAATTTGGGTCACAAATACAGGGGGGGGGGTTATCCCGCCTTTTAGGTTTAATCTGTTACCATTTACGGCCTTATCGTCGCTTAACATCAGGCGAGATCGTGGTCAAAGGCTAACCTATAACAAATAAAAAAAAATACTCCTATATTATATGAGATGCACATTCCTGGTCAAAAATGAAAAAAGCGAACGTTTTTTTTTATTTAAAAAATTGGTCACCTTAAAAAAAAAAGAAATAAGGAATTACGAAGTATGCTTTTTAAAAGAAAAAGATAGGAATGTAAAACAGTGGACCAACATAATATAAAATTAATATTTCTAACAAATGGAAAACTTTTCTTCAGTCAATGAAATTAAATGAAATATAATATTAATATGTACAAAATATGGTATTATAAAGCACAATGATTTAGGCATCAAGGTGAAGATAAAATAATTTGTTTAATTTATCACCCAAGTTAATGAATTGAGCAGAAAATAGTCAATTCAGTATTATAGAAGTATTATAATTATTAGTAATAGATTTGCGAATAATAGCTCAGAAATACTATTTAGCATTTATCTGCTAAAAAGATGCAGAATCAATATAAACCTTGTTTTATCAGTACATAATATCTAGTTATCTAGAAAAAAAAATATTGTCTTTTTTTTTTCAACTTTCCATAGATTTTGATAATATAAAACTTAGCGAGCAATATTTTTCAAAGATTTTTTTAAAGCCAATATCAGGTCATACGATGCCTATAATTCTCTTGAAAAGATATTATTTAATTGAGATGGAATTATTCTTCAAAGTAAGTAAAGTAAAAATCAAGAAGTTCTTTCTTTATGTACAATTTGCCGCTAAGAAAGAGTTCAAGGTTACAGTATCTGGGCGTATCAGTAACTTGCAAGGTTCCGTTGAGGAAATCGAATTCAAGGACAAAAGCTATCAAGGATCTTTCGTTCCAGTCAGGGTTTTCTCATCTAAAATTTTTGCTATCTTTCCCACTCATTTTATTTTCGTAATGACATCATTGTCTATGGAGTTAACGCTTGTTTTAAAAATAAATAACTGCTACTTTATTTTTTCTTTCCAAAAAAATATTAAAAATGGTTTGTTAAAGACTTAAACGTGATCCCTACAAAAAAATGACAAAAAAAATAATGAATGGCAACTTTTTCAGTAGGGCTACGTTTTTAATACTGGGCAGTACAAAAATAGAACGAATCAAAAATAAAATCATCGAAAAAGCGGCCAGCACGTATGCTATTAAAAAAAGAACACGAGATATCCAAAGGTCGGAACCCCTGTCATTTCTCACTCACGTATTCAGATTTGGAACGTGATGCGAATTTGTTTACTGACTCTCTGTCTAGGCGTCAGATGCGATACGCCCACGATGTCTGGAGTAACGCCCACAAGATTCATGTACTATACACCATCAAACTATGATAACCAAACATTACCTACCTGTTGATGAGCCTTTCACTTCACAAATTAAACGAATTAACACACTAATTTGCACTCCAAATACTAGAAAACACCCGAAACTGTACAAAACATACAAGCACTAGAAATTAACAAAATCACTACTAAAACTGAAACTATCTACGTAAATAGATGTTAAGTAAGATTTAGATAGCCATTTTATAGATTTTTTAGTTATTTTGAGTGGTTTAAAAGCTTTTGTTACATGTAAAATGCAATGTACACAAAAGTGACTGGTATGGGGCTAAAAGGTGTGTGTTTACGCATGCGTGAGTGTGGCCTTAAGTGTTAAGGCGCATGCTCCGGTTTGCTATCAATATGTCGTCTCGACAGAAGGTCGTTCAATTGAAGGTAATTCATGAATGGAACTGTTAGAATGAAAGTTCGTATTTTGTATTAAATAATTAAGTAAGGTTCGGTTTATGCAGAGATTACGTTATTGATGATGCTTGTAGTTGGATAGATGAACTTTTTACTATAGAAATCTTGTGAATTATACTTATTCCATTAGTATAAAACATACGAAATAGAAAGTGGGCAATCTTTTGATTTCAATATTAAACGCATCAGACATTTTCATTGGGTATACTATAGATTTTCATTTATTTTAGGTCAATCAAATTTTTAGAGAAATTATTTTTATTTTTTTATACAACAGAAACTAAAAAATATTAAAATATTAAACTAAATATTTAGTTTTGAAAGGCCAGCTAGGCTTGAGGGATGTTTTCAACTTTTCTGCCAAGTCTATTAATTTGAAATGTAAAATTAGTGAAAAAGTTTTTTTGCAGTACGAAACTAGCTACAAACGTAGTTAAACGACAATTAATGTAGTTAAACGACATCTATGCTTTTCATCTAAAACTGGATTGTATAATAATCAGATCAAGTGAATTTCTAGCTTTGTAAAATTGTTTCAACAGTTTTTAGCTTTGGTTTATGTTACTTCAGTATAAAATATACCACCGATATTTCCTTGTGGAGGTTTCAGCTTTAAATATAAGAAGTGAAATAGTTTCAACCTTAACTACATAGGTGGCGCTTTTCCTCCATTTTCACGCCTTGGAAAATGTCTATATATTTTATTTAATTTTAATTGTTTCTTATACAGTAATAAATATAATCTTGAAAAAAAAAAAAAAACTCGATGTGGTTGCGTCGTTTAATTAAGTTCCTATGGCCACCTTCCAGCCCCATCATCAGATTAGCTCGATTTCATAATAATATTTTATTGTCATCCGATTTACACATACTGCTAAATTTCATCTTGTTCTTAATCGGAAACAAGAAAGTGGATTAAATTAGACTTGCAAGATTTGATTACAGACAGACAGGCATATCTTTATTTATTTATTCAAAATAACAACAAGTACACGTCTAAAGTTATTACATAAGAATCAGACAGTCTTAAACTTAAACAATTATAGATTCATTAGAGTAACTTAAATTAAGGCACATGTTAGGTAGGTATCTACAACTGAGATTTCTATGAAAACACTTAATGATAAGAAAAAACAACAGAAAAAAATAATAGGAGATACACTATAAATCAAAAATATAAGTAGTTATATGATAGATATTATTACAGTTGTTAGATATTATGATAAAAGGAAATAATTATGGCGTCTATTAGTGTAAACAATACTACAATTTAGATTTATACACATATTATCTATGAATACATATTATTAATGAATTGAATGGAATATTGTGTGTTGTGAATTGTTTCTTATATAATTTCCTATTTATTTAATATGAGTCTAGAGAATATTAATTATGTTTTGTCTTTAATAATTTTTTATTTGTACTAATGTTATTTTATAAGTATGTACTTTCAGTTTGACATCAAATATCATACTAGGATAAACCTGTGCTATGATATATTCAATGCTTCCCTTCCAATACATAGCTTATATATTCGCTGAGTAATATGTATTTATAATGGTGTCCAAACAATAACTTAAATAGAATGTTTATAGTAAATACTTATATAGATAGGTAATATGTAGATTTAAAATTGCGATAAGTACATAATAATATATAATTTAGATTGAATAAATATAATAATATGTCGTATCTATGTACTAGGAACCTTGTTACGACGTAATTGTATCTGAGCTATAATCTCGTAGCAAAATATAAAACTAGTAGTTCGCCGCGAACTGGGACCTCGCAGACCCAATTTCCCTCAAAATAGGTATACATGGGTAAAAGTTATAAGTATCTACGAAATATAAATGTATGGAAACTTTAACCTATAATATTCGTAAAAGGAAAGGAAAATGCCAAAATTGAAAGTAATGTTAAAACTTAAAATACGTAACGGATATACCTACATTAAAAAAATCTTTATCTCTGTGACTATTTTATTGTTGTGATCAAAATTTCAATAGTAAAAAAAAGTAAAAAAATGTTTTTAAGTTAAACGGTTTTATTTTAAACATGTACTAAAAGCTAAAAAATAAAATCGTGAGGCACGTCAAATATCTACAATTGTCAGAGAAAATGTTCATTAGAGATTTAGATATTTGACGTGCCTCACGATTTTATTTTTTAGCTTTTAGTACATGTTTAAAATAAAACCGTTTAACTTAAAAACATTTTTTTACTTTTTTTATTTTAAGGCTTTTTAGTACAATGTATTCTACTTGTCAAGCCCTTTCATTTGATACCCATATTGATGAAATTGAAAAAAAAAAGGTTATCCGCCATTTTGTAGCGGCGGCCATCTTGGATTTTAATTTTGTATAGTGCACTGTATTCTACTTATCAAGCCCTTTCATTTGATACCCATATTGATATGATTAAAAAAAAATACGTTGTCCGCCATTTTGTAGCGGCGGCCATCTTGGATTTACAATAATATTGAATATACATAATTGTATTGTCACCAGAACCAAAGGCGTATACCAAATTTCAGATCAATCGGTTGACAGGAAGAGGGTGAAATTTCAATTACTAAATTTGACCCAAGAAAAAAGAAAAATGAAAAATGAAAAAAGAATAAAACAAACAGAGTAAGCTAAATAAAACCGTTTAATAAAATATGAAAGGTTATGTGTGTATTCACTTGCAGAAAATAATAGAATAAAATAATAAATATTACTATAGTTTTTAAAAAAAATCTCAAAAAATCTTCATAGTTTGTAGCACTTGTTTACGAAGAAGTTGCCAATGCAGTGGACATTAGAAGAATTGAAATTGGAAAAAAATATCTAGCTTTACTTGTGTTATACAGCAAATTTACAACAGTTATTATATTGATATTGTAGCTAATTCTATAACATTTTTGTCGTTACAGCCGATGATGACTTAGACTTGGAGCGAGAACGCAGAGCTATGACAGTCACGCGTAACATCTAGGCTCGCAGGTTTTCAAGATGTATCTACAGCTACTGAGCAAGACAAAGTGTCCTTGTTCAAGGCATTATCAGACTTTTTAAACGTGCAGCTCGTCGATCACATTTGCACTTTCCATCAGGTGGGATGTGATCAAACGTAGGCCTAATTATTAATTATTTTTTTAAACAAAAGACTTGTGGATGAACTTTACAAACTACAACTTTACAAAAAACGGATCCAGTACAACAATGCTTTCAGGATGCTTTTGGCGCTGTCTCGATACTACAGAGCGTCAGGGATGTTTGCAGATGTTAGAGTGAATGATGGTTTTAATGGCATAATGATATGTGATAAACACATAAATAACAATCCCAATAAGTTTCTTGCTCGTTCTTCTCATAGATATGCTTTTCGAACTAACAGTAGAGTCTTAAAATACTTGGGGGGGGAGGCCGAAGAAGGTTTAATTTTTAGGTTTTTTGCTTATGCCAATTCGAGTGTAATGTGCCCAAACTCGACGGGTTTACTAATAGCCATTGAAGAGGTTCAGTAAACACCTCCTGGCTCCATCATCAGATCAGCTCAGTGGTACCAAATTATTGAACTATCATCATATTTCTAGACATTTACAAAGTTTCATTATGGTACGACAACCAGAAGTTGGTCAAATATTACTTATATAAGATATTATTACCGACTTTGTATGGAAAACTAATTTCAGCATCTTAAAAATAGACCATGTTTGGAAGACAACGATTGGATATAGATAAAAAGTGTTAAAGCCAAAGTTGTAGGAAATTTTAAAGCTTTTATAATGTAGTACAACAAAATATCGTACTACGCCCAGTTTTTGACATTTAGGCAAAAAACCTAAAAATGGGACCTTCTTCGGCCCCCCCACCCCTCGGGATCACCTCGGAGGGTTGGGGACTTTTAGTATGTTAATCTCCTGAATAGTCAAAACAAAGTTCCTAAGTTAGTTTTTCTGCTTTCGACTTTTCGATCCACATGCCTCTTTTGGGCACTCATTGACTGGACTACTATTTGAATAAAAAATGGGTTTAAGTTTCACCCGCACGATCATTTAAATTCATAATATTTTGAGTAAATCAACATGGCTATTTACTTATCCGTTAGGGAACCGAACCTAGGACCCAATTATCAAAAATGTATGAAATGACGTATTACGTCGTATCGATTTTTGACAATTCGGTCTT
This sequence comes from Hemithea aestivaria, assembly GCA_947507615.1. Classification (NCBI taxonomy): domain Eukaryota; kingdom Metazoa; phylum Arthropoda; class Insecta; order Lepidoptera; family Geometridae; genus Hemithea; species Hemithea aestivaria. The sequence goes on from OX382335.1 coordinate 11,995,110, forward strand.
TGGTTCGGTTCCCTGACGGATAACTGAATATCCCTGCAGTTCTCATAATATTATATTCGATAAACATTGTAATTTTGTATATTCTATAACTCTACAACCCTTGCACCGATTTGGCTCATTTTTGGACGTGAGAATTCTTTTAGTTTGTACTACCTGTTTAAAAAGTTTTATCAAGACTGGATCATCGGTTTCATTGTAATAAAGCAATCTCTTTAACTCTTGAACCCTTCGACCGATTTGGCTCATGTTCGAACTTAAAAATTCTATGGATTCATATTACGCGTTTGCAAAGTTTCATGCAGATTGGACCATTGGTTTTCCAGTTATCGCGTAACAAACATACATACAAACATACACTTTGGCTAATATATTTGTGTCACTTATAAAAAATGTGTATATGTTAGAAAAAAATTTATCAGCGGTCCAGTTTTGAAATAATCGTAAGACCTATCGTAAAGACTTTAAGTCACCTATATCTCTGCAACCCTGTAACCTATTTAGCTAATTTTTTCACTTAAATTATCCAATTAACCTTCTTAACTTGTGTGTAAAATTTCATTTAATTTGGATTAACCGTTTTCAAGTAAACGTCGACCAAACTTAAGCATCAGAGGTCAAGCGTTAAACTGGTCCTAACGCAGGCATTTCGCGGCTTTCGACTCTAAGACCTCGCTTCGCTCGGTCGATAAGGAATACGATTTAACTTAATTAATGTTACTTATCATACTTAAAAATAAGAGAGAAAAAAAAAAACAGAAAAAAATGCAGGGTGGTTCATACATAATTGCTTACGTTATCTACATCTACACTAATATTATAAAGAGGAAAGATTTGTATTTTTGTATTTTTATATTTTTGTATGTTTGCAACGAATAAACTCAAAAACTACTGGACGGATTTAAATAATTCTTTCACCATTAGAATCATACATTATCCCTGAGTAACATAGGCTATGTTTTTGACTAAAAATAATTAGGGATCCTTATTAAAACTTCGATAATGTTAACCAAGGTATGAAAATTCAAGTCGTAAATTGTCTTTCATCGAATGCGCTGCGGAAACTATGGACGGTAGAACCAAAATATTTTCTACAATATTAAAGTACACATTATTATCTAAAAAAAAGTCCGCGGTACCATATATCTAACTATTGTAGTTACGTCACAATAACTACTTATTTTAAAGAAATGTTATCACAAACCAGACAACAGCGAAAAGATCACGTTATTCATGTCTTGGTATGAATCCTTATCTAAATAAATTATTTGATAATTAAGGTGGTTTCAGTATCTGTAGATTGCTTTTTGAATTATCAAAATTGACCATTGCGTTCAAATAGAAATCACGATTTCAAAAATATTAATGTTCCATACGCAGCGGACTCCATACGCAGCGGACGCTACCGACGTTGAATATTTTGATTCAATTAAGTCACGTTTAAATTTAGTTGAAAGGTAGTTTGACTACCATGAATGTATTCAAGGTAGTTTTCAACCCAAAATGTCACGGGAACGGGAACAATCTATGTATATACTCTATAACAATATATCCAACTGACTCATCATCGCATGGGATAAAACCGCTGGACCGATTGAGCTGAAATTTAAACAGCGTGTTTTTTAGGTAACGTAGGCGAGCAATAAGAAGGGATTTTGCGAAATTCCCACAGGAACGGGAATAAAATGGAAATCTGTAACCGTTGAGTCTATCAAGCTGAAATTTGGTGTAAAGGTAGTTTTACTACCATGGAAAAATTCAAGATAGTTTTCATTTCAAAATTCTTACGGGAACGGGAACAAAATGGAAATTTGTAACCGCTAGGCCTATTAATCTGAAATTTTGTAGTAAGGTAGTTTGACTACCATGAATAGATTCAAGACAGTTTTCATTCCAAAATTCTTACGGGAACGGGAACAAAATGGAAATCGGTAACCGCTAGGCCTATTACGCTGCCGCGGACGAGTGCTTCGGCGTACCCGTAACCCCAACAAAGGTGTAGAGTAGAAACACCCCCGGGGTTTTAGTGGGTATCCCGCCAGTTGTTTTTGGCGGGGAGTCCTACATAACCACCTCACATCCCCCCGTGTGTAGGTGGTATGCGTAATGCATTTCCCCGGGTAAAAAAAAAGGCCTATTACGCTGACATTTGGAAGTTTGACTGTCAGGAAAGGGTTTACAATAGTTCTCATTCCAATATTCTTCTCGGGAACGGGAATAATATGAAAATCTTTAACCGCTTGGCTAATTAAGCTGAAACTTAATGCAAAGGAAGTTTGGCTAACAAGAAAGTACAAGATAGTTTTCAACCCAAAATTCTCACGGAAACGGGAACAATTTATGTCTATGCCAATATTTAAAAGTGGAAATCTAACTGACATCGCAGGGATAAAACCACTGGACCGATTGACCTAAAATTTGTACAGCGTGTTTTTTAGGTAACGTAGGCGACCGATAAGATGGGATTTTGTGAAATTCCCACGGGAACAAGAATAAAATGAAAATCTATAACCGTTCAGTCTATCAATCTGAAATTTGGTTTAAAGGTAGTTTCATTACCATGAATGGATTCGAGATCGTTTTCATTCCAAAATATCTATGGGAACGGGAACAAAATGGAAATCTGTGACCGCTACGCCTATAACGCTGAAATTTAGTAAAAAGGTAGTTTGACTATCAGGAAAGGGTTCAAATAGTTTTCATTCCAATATTTTTTCCCACGGGAATGTGAATAATATGGAAAATTTTAACCACGTGGCAAATTAAGCTGGTATTTAATGCAAGGCTACCAAGAAAGAATACAAGATAGTTTTCAACCCAAAATTCCCACGGGAACGGGAATAATATGAAAAATGTAACCGCTAACCTGAATAGTTTGAAATTTGGTATAGTAGTAGTTTGACTACCAAGGAACGATATGGATTATTTATTCATCCCAATATTCTTATGTAAATTTGGTATAAAAGTTGTTTGGTTCCCAAGCTCAAGCGCATGGCCTCATTCTCGCAACGTACGCTCGATTTGCGCATTGTGGATTACCAACCTAACTAACATAATATGTGGGACTACACTAAACTCTGTAGGGTAATCTGACTGACTCATCATTATCATAGTAGAGACAAAATTCCTGAACCTAGAATGATAAAATTTAGAATACCTATCCTATAGTTTCTTTTTAATACCTAAAAATTGAATAAGAAAGGATTTTGCGAGAACCAGGATATTTTTATTATCTTTTTGCTGAACTGATAGAGTTGAAATTTGGTATAAAGGTATTTATGTACCAGGAGAGGATGTAAAATAGTGTTTATCTCAGATATTCCCCTCTTAGAGGGGGAAAAGGGGGCCATTTTTCTCCTATAAAAGTGGGGGTAAATGTTGTATTGAAATTTCTAATACCGCTGGGCCTGAAATTTAGTAGGTAGGTACGAGTATAAAGGTAGTTTGTATACCAAAATAGCACATAGGATAGTTTTTATATGTTAGAAATACCCTTTTTAGAAGGGGAACAGTGATGAAGTTTGTATGTGTTATCTATATTCGTTAGGCCAATTAAGCTTTTTTTACTTCTACAAAGGTTAGTTTAAGTACCAGGAAGGACACAGAATAGCTTTTATTCGAGAAACCGCCTTCAGAGAGGAAACCAGGCATTCAAGAGTTTGTATAAGGAATCAGTATCCGTCGAACTGACGTAGTTTTATTTGGTTTTAACACAGTTTGAGTCCTGGGACAGAGCATAGGATAGTTTTTATCTCTGAAATCTTTTTAGTATCTTCAAACATTGTAAAGGCCGCGGCAGTGGCCGATGAAGCGCCAGAAGCTACTAGAATATTTTAAGATAGAAATATCATAAATAGGATCACAAGTTGTAAAAAAAATGAGACTAAATTCATGTTAAAATGCGAATTTAATGTTTGTGATCATTGTCTATTTCTAGCAATATTTTACTAAATCTGTAGATTTGTCATTGAAATATTTATTGCGTAGGTCTTATTATTTCATTTTATTTTTTATTCATAATGGCACCCGAAGCGAAGCGAGGACGGGCCGCTAGTATAATATAAGTACCTTAGTATCTCATATCGCATCGTGATTAATAAGTAAGTAATAATATTATAATGAATGTGCGTGGCAACCCAGTAAGTTGCTATTTGCCTGACAGGTAGGTAGGTATATAATTAAACTTTAAAATTTACTTAAATATAAAGTTGACGATGTATCTGTACCTATACTTTAATCTAAAACATAAAAACAACATACATACAGAATACAATCACGCCTGGCTCCCACTGGGGCAGGCAGAGACCACTTCCCTCCACTTAGTACGATCACTTAGCACTTAGCGCTTCAACAACAACATTAAACAAGATAAAGAATATTAGTAGACTCAATAATTCAACTATTATTTAAATTTTGTTAAACAAGAAAAAGATAAACATTATGGAGGGTAGGTTATAAATGGTTTACAAATTATTGCTCACAGACATGACTACCCCATATTATAACATCGCGATTATTTATATATGTTTGTGTGTGTAAACAATCCAGTGTCCCTGTGTTAGTGAGTGGGCAAGCATACAAACAGACAGGCAACGGACAGGTGAAAGTAAATTAAAGACGAAGAATTCTTTTTTGAAGTCGGTAAAAGAAACTATCGTGTTAAATAAAATAGCCTTCTAGATAAATCTATGGATGCGTTATACTTTATTTCAATAAACGCTACCCACGTGGAATAAGTTTCATCTTGCCATCTGAGCCAATCTTGGGATGAAACTATTAATTGGCTGCTTCGCGGTGGAATCTCATACCTCTATATACATATTATGTATTATCTATGCTCATACGATCAGTAGCAGCAATCTTAATAATCTTTGTCTATTAAGTAGTCAAATCATAATAATATTATAGAAGGAAGACCATAATGAGACGGAAGTGGCCAGGCAGCAGTCTCTAGAAATAACCACATTTTTCATAATATATTTTGAATGCACACCCTTTAATGTAATTTTTACTACGCCGTCAAGTGACAAGCTGGATATCAAAATTATAATTATTATTTAAATATCAATATTTAGTGTTAATTCTGTAACTAATGTGTCCAACTAAGTACAAGACATTCAAGTCATATTATATTATTATTCAGACTGTATCGTACCACTGCAAGACAAAGGCCTCCTTTCCCTTTTTCCACTCTTTTCTCTGGGTAGCGGATTACAATAATTTATAATGTATTGGTATAACTTAACCGCCACCCAGAGATAATGCAGCGGTGGTGGAGTGGTGTAATTAATATAAGGTTTACTAAATATTGATTCCACCACCGAATGTATCAATTGCATATGCACCCATCTAAGTAGCAGCTATTTTTTGTTAATTTATAGTATTAAGTCTTTAACGTCGTTTGTCGTTTTTCTGTCTTTCGTATTTGTATTAGGTGTACAAATAAGTTTCCGCCGTTTTATTGTAGATGGCACGGCACTGAGTTTCGGTTAGCTTTCGCAGATGATAACCGGCTTAAAAAATAGTTTGGACATTCAAAAACAACATAACCTATTAATATTATTGATTTTATATTGGTAAAATATAATTTTTATGAGTTGAAAATGTCAAAATTTGAGCCAAGTAAGCGTCATTTGCGGGAAATTATTAGTTTATTTTTTTAATTTAAAGTAATCTGCTGCTGAGGCGCATCAATTGCACGTAGAAGCATATGGTGAGGGTGCTTTGAGTGAGAAAACGTGTCGAGAGTGGTTTCAAAAGTTTAAAAACGGTGATTTCAACGTAGAAGACAAAGATCGCAGTGGAAGGCCAAAAATTTACGAGGATGCAGAATTGGAGGAATTATTGGAGGAAGATTCATCACAAACACAAAAAGAACTTACTAATAATTGAAATAAATTTATATTACCGTTCTTCTATAATAAATATTTAATTTGTGTTAAAAAACGGCGGAAACTTATTTGTACTCCTTAGTTTTAAGTCTTTGTTTGTTATCTTTTGGCTGCAATAAAGAGTATTGTATTGTATTAATTCAGTACCTAGTAGTATTCAAGTTAAGTGCAACTTAGACTCCTAAAAGGAACAAACGGGGACGACGACGAAAACAGCCGCTGCGTTTGTAGTAAAAATATCATATCCTTATAATATTAACTTCTAGTTCAGATAAAACATACCTAATGACATACAACACGTTGTTTTAATGAACGCCCTACCCACGTGGAATGAATTTCATCCTGCCATCTGAGACAATCTTGGGACGAAGCTATTAATTAGGAGCATCAGGGTGGAATCTCATACGATTAGTAGTGTAATGGAGCAAGAGGGCGGTGCGACGTTGATGTATGTAGCTAGGGTTCTGTAGGGTAATTTTGTATGTAATATCTTTACTGAGATTTTAACTATTACAATCAAAGAAAAGGCAGAAGAATCTAAATATATAAAAGGAAAGAGTGCCTGATTGACGGACTGATCTATCAACGCACAGCTCAAACCGCTGAATGGATCGCGTTGAAATTTGGAACATAGATAGGTTTTATGCCATAGACAACCGCTAAGAAAGGGTTTTGCTACGCGGGCAAAGCCGCGAGCATGGGCAAGTTTCGTATAATTAGGTAGTATTAAAAGTGATATAAAAAGATTTTTTAAGTTGCATTGTGCCTGGTAAAATTACTGGTCTAGAGAATCTTAGCATCTTATCATGACTTTTGAGAAGAAGCGTTGGTGCAGTGCACCTAGAATTTCACATCATTGTGAAATCCTGCATAGCTGTGCAGCGTCATCTCTTAACAATAGGTGAGGAGCGTCTTGCTCGACTTCTTACTAATCCCTTTTTTTACCCGGGGAAATGCGTTACCCATACCACCTACACACGGGGGAATGTGAGGTGGTTATGTGGGACTCCCCGACAAAAAAACACTGGCGGGTATTTCTACTCTACACCTTTGTTGGAGCTACGGGTTTTTACTAATCTCTTCCTGGCTTCACTGAACATCATGTCGAAACACGGTCACAATGACCGCTTGGCGGTTTTGTATAGCGGGTGGTAACTAGCCACGGCCGAAGCTTACCATCAGTAAAAACACCAGTAAAACATTTTGTTTCCGCCTCTAAAAATACTTACTCTTATTCAATAGCGGTCAAAGTCTAAGGAACACAATTTTCCATCACAAGATAAAGAGTTTTCTCACAAAAATGTCATTCATGGGGTTAATTAACCGTGAAATGGGGTCACATCAGCCGCTGAGTTATTGAAGCTCTATCGATAGTGAACTCGTTTTATGATGATCACGCCGCTTTTTTGCTTTTGCAACCTCGTTGGGAAACGTTGTTATAGAATAGAATAGCAGTTTTCGAAATTAGCATTATTTATTATTATTATATAAATATTGCTTTTTTAAACCGTTTGTCCTACTATTAGTTGGAAAAGAAAGAATTTAAGAAACACGTTTCTTGTGAATGTGGATAGGTATTTAAAGATTTTTTTGATAGGTTATTCCAGTGTAGTTAAAAAAATGTATGTAGATGTGTACGCGACATATTTTTTTACTTAAAGAAGACAACGAAGAAGCGACTACTAAAAGGTTTTAAAAAAATTACATTTTATTAGAGATTTAAATTTTTTCGCTATCTATACTCCAACAAAAGAGTTATTTTGTTTTTTTTATTTTAAGTTTTTTCTTGTCTGAACAAGGCAAAGAAATCTCTTTACTAAAAGGCATCTAAAGTCAAACTGTAAAAAAACTCGTAAAAGTGTAAAAATGACGGAGGCTTTCAAATCAGCCGCTCACTCGTAACTCTGGCTTCTCCCTGGAGCTATAAGGATGTCTCTTTATTGAACACTAGCTTACGCTTGTGGCTTCGGTCCTGTTAGAAGTTTTTCTTAGAAACCCCACCAGCCAAGCGTCGCCTTGTGAAAAAACTTAACTAAAAAAAAGACTTTTTTCCGTCTTAACGAAAACACATAACCGGATGATCAATAAGAAAAAATCATTATGAAAATCTATTTCATTTTGGATGCTTAAACTTGTATGTAAATCATTAATTATTAAGATTTACATTTGTAATTTACCATACCATATAGATACAAAAAAATTACGTAATCTAGCAAGCTTTTAAAATCAACCTAAGAAAATATGAAACAAATATTTTACTCGTAGGAATAGACATTCTAATTAACATATTTTGTGCCTCTTATTTTCTCTTTGTTAAGACTGATTTTTAACCCCCGACGCAAAAACGACGGGGTGTTATAAGTTTGACGTGTCTGTCTGTCTGTCTGTCTGTCTGTCTGTCTGTCTGTCTGTGTGTGTGTGTGTGTGTGTGTGTGTGTGTGTGTGTGTGTGTATGTGTCTGTCTGTGGCATCGTAGCGCCCAAACGGATGAACGGATTTTGATTTAGTTTTTTTTGTTTGAAAGTAGAGTTAGTCGAGAGTGTTCTTAGCCATGTTTGGTGAAAATCGGTCCAAGATGGCCGCCGCTACAAAATGGCGGATTACTTTTTTCTTCCACGACCCCCTCAATATGGGTATCAAATGAAAGGGCTTAACGAGTAGATTACAGCCCACTATATAAAATTTAAAATTCAAGATGGCCGCCATCAAAAAATGGTGAATTACGTATTGCGTTGGGGGTTTTTTTAAATTTTTAATTTAATTCACTTGTTACAAGTTATTAATATAATAATAAAATTAGTCTAAATATGATACAATAATTATTATGCACATGTAGCTATTTAATCTGCATGGAGCTAAAACCAATTCATAATATCTATCCACCACATCCCTAATCCACATCCTTTCAAAATTCAGACTTCGCGATGCTGCATAAAAAATACAGGAACAGTTCTTTGCATTCTCTGATGAACTGTTTGCCTTGTAAACGAACCCGTATTTATCATACAGCTTTAGCACGCGGCTCTGTTTGCGCTTGTTAAAATTATGATGGGGTAATAAGTGGAGAAACTATGGCTGTTAATTGCTGCAATGATTATAAAGGCGCTTTTTAGTGATACCAATTATGAAAAGTTCTGAGGGCCTGTCGGCTATTGCGTACTGGTCTGTCGCCGAGTTCCGTTTGGTGACGTCGAGTCCTATTTAGGGGGAAGATGCTATATTGCCCATGATGGAAGATGTATGGGAGAATGGCCGGGACATTATTGGAAATATCTGTAGGGGTCGAGAAGCAACTGCGCGGTATGTTTGAGCCAGTACCCCTCGGGGCCAGAGGTAGGTACCGCGCGGGCCCCGCGATGCGGTCCGTACGCCGCAAAGGCAGGCAGGATCATGAGAGGTGGAGTGATCTGTTGCTATTAACCGAAAAGGAAGAATTTCTTAGAGTCATAGAGCGTTAAAGTTTAAACACGTTTCTTAAATTTGTAGTGTACCATGCTAGTGGATTACGCGATAAAGTAGAAAAATGCATTTTTAACTTTATCAGTCATTGTCTTCAATCGCTCATTGTCGTTCTTTACCTTTCATTTGTTCGGTGTGCACCGGATTTTACAGAAATAATATTATACACAATATACAAAAAAAAATACGAAATTCTATGCTCAAAAAAGTTCAATATAAAAATAATCTTTCTACGTGAATTGTTTTATAACTCGTAGTATTATTTTCTTGGAGTCATAAAATATTTGGTTAACGCGTTTGACGGTTCTCGATACCAGTCGATATTATTTGTATTTTAAAGGTTACTGTGGCCTTATTTCTTGGAATTGATATTGGGAGGACAGGGTTATTCATTTTCAATAATAGTTGAACATTGTTACTATCAAATAACTTCAAATTAGTGTGCTTAACATTATATTGTATTATTATTTATTGCTTTAAGTTTTTATTTATTCCTTTATGTTGTCTCCTGAGCAGTCAGTGATGTGCAAACATGGATGTGCTTCGGTTCCTACCGATGGCACTATTATGGCTAGGAAAATTTTGAAGGCTGAAGGGTCTTAACATCTTATGACTTTTGACTAAGAAGCGCAGGTGCAATGCACCTAATTTTACATCATTGTGAAATCCCGGGTGTCAGTACTGATTATGGGCAGCATTATTTCTTATCATCAGGAGAGCGTCTTGCTCGTCTTCTTACTTCTTTGCATAAAAAAAGCTACATAAACATTTTGTAACGTTTTTATACTTGATTCTATTACATTTTGTTATAAATTATTTTACGAACTGGTCTGATCAATTTTAGGTGCAAAGTGTAAAAGAAACATTAATTAAGGCGCGTAACACACGAGCTGCCCGCCGATTCTTGTCACCTGATAAATATCGGGGTCTCATTAGACAAATCGCCTGTCTCCGTCACACTATCGAGTGGGAGAGGGATTACCGAACCAAAGACTTTGAGTATTATACCACAGGAGACGATCGGATACTAATTTCTAATTCCCGTACAGTTTCTCAAAAACTATTTTACCAATTAATGAATTCCATAAAAACTTTATCTATACTATTATATAAAGAGGTAATCTGACTGACTGACTCATCATCGTACAGACGAAACCGCTGGACCGATTGAGTTGAAATACTAATATTATAAAAGCGAAAGTTTGTGTGTATGTGTGTGAGTGTGTGAGTGTGTGTGTGTGTATGTTTGTTACTTCTTCACGCTTAAACGGATGCACCGATTGACTTGAAATTTGGTATGAAGGTAGATTGGACTCTGGAATAACACATAGGCTACTTTTTATCCTGATAAATAAAACAGTATCTGAGAGAATTGATGTCAAATGAAAAAAACAACTTTATTTTTGGCGTCTCAATGGTCGCTCCTATAACCTCCAGGTACCAGGATACCAGAAACTTTAAGGAGGTCTATAGTCGAGAAAAAGACAAATCTAAGAAACCATAGATCATCAAATTCGGTCCAGGCGTTCTTGAGTTATGAGTATTGAAACTTTTACGAAGTACCAGGAGACCAGAAACATGTAGGAGGTGTTCGGCTCATTTCGTAAAATTCCGGTGAAGTTCGGATTTGACAAATGACAAATTTGACGCGTTCGATTTTCAATTTTTTTTGAAATTCGAATACGTCTAATGACGTAATTGTCAAATCCGAACTTAACCGGAATCTTACGAAATGAGCCGAACATCTCCTACATGTTTCTGGTCTCCTGGTACTTCGTAGAAGTTTCAATCCTCATAACTCAAGAACGCCTGGACCGATTTTGATGATCTATGGTTTCTTAGATTCGTCTTGTCGACTATATGCATGTTAAAAAATATCAAACAAATTAAGTTGGAAAAAAAAATATTTAAAATATCTACCAAATGGTAGAATTTTTAAAAATCTACGAAATGGTAGAAATTTTGAAAAATCTACCAAATGGTAGAATATTAATTGGTAGTTTTTGGTAAAATATTTTTATGGTAGAAAAAGCTACCAAATGGTAAAAATTTTGAAAAATCTACCAAACGGTAGAAATATTAAAAAATATACCAAATGGTAGAAATTTTAATAAATCTACCACATGGTAGAAATTTTGAAAAATCTACCAAATGGTAGAAAATTAATTGTTAGTTTTTGGTAGAATATTTATATGGTAGAAAAAGTTACCAAATGGTAGATATTTCAAAAAATCTATCAAATCGTAGAAAATTTAATGGTAGTTTTTGGTAAAATATTTTTATGGTAGAAAAAGATACCAAATGGTAGAAATTTTGAAAAATCTACCAAAGGGTAGAAATTAAAAAAACTACCAAATGGTAGAAATTTTTAAAAATATACCAAATGGAAGAAATTTTGAAAAATCTACCAAATGGTAGAAAATGAAATGGTAGTTTTCCGTAGAATATTTATATGGTAGAAAAAGCTAACATATGGTAGAAATTTTAAAAAATCTACCAAATGGTAGAAATTTCGAAAAATCTACCAAATGGTAGAAATTTTGAAAAATATACCAAATGGTAGAAAATTTAATGTAAGATTTTGGTAAAATATTTTCATGGTAGAAAAAGCTACCTAATGGTAGAAATGTTACCAAAAACTACCATTAAATTTTGTACCATTTGGTAGATTTTTCAAAATTTCTACCTTTTGGTAGATTTTTCAAAACTTCTACCATTTCGTAGATTTTTCAAAATTTCTACTTTTGGTAGCTTTTTCTGCCATAAAAATATTTTACCAAAAACTACTATTAAATTTTCTACCATTTGGTAGATTTTGCAAAATTTCTACCATTTGGTAGATTTTTCGAAATTTCTACCATTTGGTCGATTTTTCAAAATTTCTACCATTTGGTAGCTTTTTCTACCATATAAATATTCTACCAAAAACTACCATTTTATTTTATACCATTTGGTAATTTATTAAAAATTTCTACCATTTGGCAGATTTATTAAAATTTCTACCATTTGGTGGATTTTTCAAAATTTCTGCCATTTGGTAGATTTTTTAAATTTTTTTTTTCAAACATAATTTGTTTGATATTTTTTAACATGCATATAGTCGAGAAGAAGACGAATCTAAGAAACCACACATAATCAAAATCGGTCCAGGCGTTCTTAAGTTACGAGTATTGAAACTTTTACGAAGTACCAGGAGACCAGAAACATGTAGGGGGTGTTCGGCTCATTTCGTGAAATTCCGGTGAAGTTCGGATTTGACAAATGACAAATTTGACGCGTTCGATTTTCAATTTTTTTTTCAAATTCGAATACGTCTAATGACGTAATTGTCAAATCCGAACTTAACCGGAATCTCACGAAATGAGCCGAACATCTCCTACATGTTTCTGGTCTCCTGGTACTTCGTAGAAGTTTCAATACTCATAACTCAAGAACGCCTAAACCGATTTTGATGATCTATGGTTTCTTAGATTCGTCTTCTTCTCGACTATATGCATGTTAAAAAAATATCAAACAAATTAAGTAGGAAAAAAAAATTGAAATTCGAAATAAATTTGTCAAATCTTTACTTCACAAAAAAACCGAACCAAACCGAATCCGCATCCGAATTAAAAAATATTAACCAATTTTCTACCATTTGGAAGATTTTTCAAAAATCCTACCATTTGGTAGATTTTTCAAAATTTCTACCATTTAGTAGAATTTTCAAAACTTATATAAAGTGGATTTAGTTTTTAAAAGTTAGTTAAAATTAGAGCTATTATTATAAACAAGTTTTATCGGCAACTGTGCCGCGGGTAACACCGCGGGTCGCAGCTAGTACTATTATATAAAGAGGTAATCTGACTGACTGACTCATCATCGTACAGACGAAACCGCTGGACCGATTGAGTTGAAATTTTGACCGCGTATTCTTTAGATCGATTTTGCGAAATTCCCACTGGAACGGGAATTATTCTCGAAAAACGTTTGTATGCAAATCCGTAACCGCTGAACCAATTAAGCTGAAATTTTGTAAAACGGTAGTTTGGATTGTGTTTAAGAACATTGAATAGTTTTTATGTCAGAGATGTACTTTTAAGAGTGTACCACGGGTCATTGTAATAAGTAACAGGAAAATAAATATTCTGACAGGTGGACCACGGGTAATTTTGCTTACCTGTAGTCTAGGTGAATACCCAGATGAACAAACCACAGGTGAATAGCGGCGGTTATAACTAGTTCTATGCCCAGCGGTCTTTTCATTTGGCAGCTAGGCGGGGTCAATTTACTGTGACGTATCCAGTTGGATATCTAGTCAAACAAATGAGATTAATTACTATGCTACGGCTAAAGACAGCCTATTGATGCTTTAATCTGTAATGGAGCGGTCAGACAGACGCATTAGGGGTCACTGAGTGACATTTACCTTTGTTTTTTTAAGGTTAAAAAGTGAAATAAAATGGCGTACTGCGTAAGTCCTTAAAAATATTAATGTTACATTTTCCTGCAGAAATTTAACGTTAGGTTCTTTTGTGCGTAATTTTTTTTGAGAATTTTATTTTATTTTGTTAAGTATCTTACTACTCGTAATATTATAAACGTGAAAGTTTGTAAGAATGGATGTCTGGATGTCAAGATGTTTGTTACTCTTTCACGCCTAAACGGGTGGACCGATTGAGCTGAAATTTTGTATAGAGATAGCTTAGACCCTAGAATACCATATAAGCTACATTAGCACTGCGAGTAAAACCACTGGGTGCAGCTAGTTCTTAATAATATAATATGCTGACAATAAACTACTCTCGTATTTTATAGAAACCTGTTATACGAGTAGCAGTGGACGTTAATTTTTTTTATGTATGTATTATGTATCCACTTTTATCTGGAAGAGATCGTTCTGAGCGATAAGACCGCCAATAGGTATTAATACTGTTAGCTTTAAGTTTTTTGTTTGTAAATTTACTTTATCATGTTGTTTCAATAAAGAGATAAAAAGATTAATAAGATAAATGTTATCTTTATCTTATGATAGTAAGAGTCCAGTCCATAGAAAATGGGTACAAAGATAGTCTCCTTCCAGCGCAAGTGAAAACATTATTTATATCGCTGAATATTAGAGCTGCCTGTTGCCTAATGGCACGATTGCGGAGCAGCTCCAACGGACTCCTGCCTTCTCCTTTGACCCATCATGGATCAGCATGCATAAACCGTGCCAGTCCACTGCTAAATAAAAAATATGATAATTTAAGGACCATACTTAGGTTTTCTAAGTAAATGTATTTGAATTGAATAGCTCATACTGCGAGCTTGGTAAAACGGAACTAATTCCACGAACACACGGATAGGCCACGAACATGACAGCGCATGTACTACCGCGCTCATTACTTACCCACCGAGTAACTATGGCGCTGTGGTGGCTCTCAAACTTTGCTATCGTAAAAATAAATTATTTTAATTTATGTCGCATCAAATACGGGGTAAGTCCGGGCCTTTAATAGGCGTGGATGTGGGAAAAAATCGGAGAATAAAGGTGAGCCAACCTTAACTTACAACACAGGCGACACGGTTTTGGCCAGTGGGTGGTAACTAGGCCGAAGCCTACCAGTATAGCGAGTAGAAAAACCGCACATAACTATTTAAAGTCACTGAGTGCGGAGCTGGGATTCGGATTCGGTAGTCCAGATTTGCATCCATAAACCCCTTGGCCTCCACCGCTAACCTCTTATGTGGACTGACGACCTAGTAAGATTCCAGGATTTACTCGTAGTTGAATTTCGACCGTGTTGAATGGCATTCCATGAAGGAGGCCTTGGATATGGGCTTTAATAAACATAATTAACAGTGTTCTTTATTGCTGTAGTAGTTGTAGTATTGTTAGTTTGTTTTTCTCAATAAACATAATAATAATTGCTGATTGTTGATCAAAAGTTGAGATTAAACACTTTCTTTAATATTTCAACCATGCTATCTTCATCGTCGCCAACCAATCAAATTTAAGATTATCACCTGCTTTTTCCGAAGTAAAAAGTCAAACAAAAACATTTTGCACCTACAGCAAAAATCTACTAAGATAAGAGTAAATAAAAGTTTATAACTCAATTTGAGTACCGCTGTCTCAAACTGTGACCCAACAAACCACGCAAGAGGTGCCAGAATTCAGAAATAATTTCAGAGATTATGGCACGCTCGCGTACACCTATTGTTCTGGAGTGGGACTGTCTCAGATAATAATGAAATACTGCAGATAAAATATTAGCATTTAGACGTTAGTAATGGAGAAAAATTTCAAATTTTAATACGTTTTTATCGTAAAAACCGGGCATTAAAGTAGACTGCTGGATTACGTCTATGGGTCACTCAAATATAAGGGAAGTGATACATAAATAGAGCGCCTCCGTGTCTAAAATTTTCTACTGAAACATATAAAAAAAACATAAAAATCCTACCTTTCTGTCATGATATCATGAAAATGAAATAACGTTTATTCATGCACAAACATTTCAGATAGGTACACAAAAACAACATAATATTACAAGACATATATAGAAATATTTATTTATACATGAAACGGTCGCAACTCAGTATATGCCGAGTAGCCGGCGCTGGTCTTCAAATGGAAATCGCATGTCAAATGGAACTCTATGTTTTAATCGCGCATTTTACCATGGGAGCTAACCTTAGACCTCTTTTTGGCGGGTAAATCCATAAGGCACAATTGGTAGGCTTCATAATTTTAACGCGCAGCTAGTAATGTATAAAGGCTAATAATACCATAATAAATATATTAAAATTTCAGATTTTCTAATTACAAAGCTTACCGTCAATATCCATTTATAAAAATTACCATAGTTAGAATTTCCAAAAGCTTGCTGCTAATTGGCGCAGTAATAAGAACAGCAATTACCGTTTTTGCTGCAATTAAGGCATCTTTTAAATACCCTTCCCTAGTTTATTGCAACGGTATAATAAAATGGTAAGAGTGCATCTTAATTCAAGAAATTAAGTGAATATTTTCCATTTATACAGCTTGTTAATTGAACTGTGAAATGAGTTGCCGCAGAATAAGTATTACTTTTAGTTGAATTGCCGCAGAATAAGGAATACTTTTAATTGTAAAAAGCATTTCATCATTGCCCAGAAATGAGAAGGTATGGTTCAGATATGAATTGTTTTTATCACAATAAAATTACATAAATTCACAAAAGATAAGTAGTTTACTAGACAAAATAAGTACTCATGCAAGCTACGCACTTTGCTTAGTTTGGGATGAGATGGCTTCTTCCTCCGCGCCTTATTTCCCATGTCGTTTGGGGACGGCCCTTCTAGTCCTTTTACGCCATTCTGGACGCTGTTGAAACATCAATGGCTGTAAAGCATGCGTCTTTAGGTCTTTGGAAATATACCCCATCCAGGTTGTCGACGGTCTCCCTAGAACCCCCATTTTGGTATCTCGATATCTAGTTTAGTCCTTGTCATGTCGTGGTCATTTTTCTATCTCATTTTGGGATAAAATGGCGCTGTCTCCTGCATATTTAATATTATTATTTTTTATAATAGAACTTAATATTGAGCATACCTATATGTATATAAAACAGTTTTCACATTCACGACGTTCATGTCACTTTAGAGTTTGGAGATTCAAAAAATCAACGCCCCTTATTAACCAGAAACTAAGCATTAAATATAGATAGGTACGAAGTCCTACACACACTGCACTGCAATCGCAATCTGAGTATTTACTCAGAGAAATTCCATTAACACTGTTCACGTATAACTTTTAGTTAATAAACAAGCCAGACATGGAAGCAGAAAAATAGAGAAGTTCCAAACCTCAACCTAGAAATAATGGACTGAGGCACTTATCCCGAAAAACCAAGACACCGGCGTGTTTTAGCGAAATTAAAACCAGCAGTTACACTTTAAACGGATACTTTGTTACCGCGAACATTCATTACAGCGAGGAGCTGAGAATATTCTGATGAAAGGATGGAAAGGATGAATTTTCGCGTCTCGACCTACTTTTGATTTTTAGGAGAGGCTTAGGGAAACTTATTCAATAGTTCTTATGAAAGTACACAAACATTTAGGAGAGCAACTTATGCGACCATTCTTACGAAAGTAGAGACATTTTAACACTTCTAATCTAATAACCTTTGTCTTCTAATTAGCAGTCTCAGCATAGAAGCTGTAGTGGGCAAGGGGTTGAGTAGTGCTGATGTAATTCTGGATCACTGAGATCGAATCCCGGCCCCGCACCAATTACAATAATCAGCAGCAGTCATGCAGTTTTTTTCTCTCTAATCTCTAATCGTCCATCCACTGTGGACATGCATGTAGTTTAATTTAGTTTTAAGTATATTCTTTTAAATTTGATTGAATCTAAAGTAGACAGTAGGTAGTAGTCACCGGGGGTAGAGTTCCTTTGCAGGAGGTCGACTAGGTGGGTACCCCAACAGTGCCAGTTATTCTACCGTTTAAACAGTGATGTGCATACATTACTGAGCTTCGGTAGGAGAGCACTGTAGCTGGTGAAATTACTGGGCTGAAGAGTCTTAACATCTTATGACTCTCAAGTAAGAAGCATTGGCGCAGTGTATTGGGCAGCACTGTACTAATGATATCGGCAGCGTTATCTCTTACCATCAGGAGAGCGTCTTGCTCGTCTTCTTACTTCGTCGTATAAATAAAAAAAAGTATAGGTAGTAGTGGAGTATATAGTATATTATAGTATTGTAACACCGATGCGATCTTGTAAAGCTAGTACTCTTAGTAAAGTCACTTATTATAACACATCCTAAAGTCCCGTATTCGTACATCCACGTTGTCCAGTTGCGAAGAGAAATTATTTTTAATTAAACTTCAAATTAACAACCGGACTGGACGTCGTAATGGCCACCACTTCCATATACTGGTTAAGTTAGAACCATGCAGCTATAAATATGGGACAATCTACACTAAGGCGTGGTACTGATTAGATTTTAGAATTATTATATACTAGTTGCGCCCAGCAGTTTTACCCGCTGTAGTTACTACTGTAGTCTGTGTTCTTCCAGGATCTAAGCTATATCTATACCAAATTTCAGCTCAATCGGTCCACCCGTTTAGGCGTGAAGAAATAACAAACATATTTACTCACACACTCACAAACTTAAAAAAAAAAACAAAAAAAAAAAAACTTTCGAATTTAATTTATTAACGTTATTTAAAAGATTTTGTATGAAAATTATAGTGATTTTGTTACACTCTTATTTTTCGAATTCAATGACTATTAATCCATCCAGAACATCAAATTTCTCCTTGGTTGTCTGGAAGAGATCACTCAAAGTGATAAGACCGACAATGGAAACACTAAGATTGTTATATTGGTATAGTTTTTAAACGGTTTTTTAGTGTTTGAATAGAGTCAGAATCACAAAACTATCAGTTTCTGCACGTCAACTAACATCCACCCATAGTGCATGAGTTTGCAATTTCAATGCTAGTAAAATGAAAATATGGAGCTATCAGATTTCATAACTGGGAAAGCCTCCCGTGGCTTTTTTACTATTCTATACTGTTACTATACTGATAGTATCACTGTTTTCCAACGAAAATCTATTTTACAAAGTCTATGCTTTTCATTTTTTATCTATAACCAAAGCACAAACACAATATACGTGTGTATGCGTATCCCTACTTATGTTATTTTAAATTATCAAAGTTTAATTTAAATTCATTTACTACAAATACACAAATAGTGGAGTTTTTTATCACATTTATTCTAGTCTTTATAAAGTCAAACTTACTAATATTTAATACGTGAAAGTTTGTAAGAATGTATGGAAGTCTGGATGTATGTTTGTTACTCTTTCACCCTACACGGATGGACTGATAAAGTTTAAATTTGGTATAGAGATAGATAAGACCCTAGATAAGCACATAGGCTACAGTACAGCGGGCAAAACCGCTGGGCACAGCTAGTAATACTATAAAATAATTATTCTCAAAAAAACTATTGTATTGTAAAATTATTATCGTCACAAATTCTTTTCCAAACGATCGAAATTAGGTTTGATCTCGTTCCATACATTACAAGGTACAGTCGTCTACATAATATAACATTTGTCACGTCCTTATCCACCGCATGTCAGTCACGCATATGATAGGGTAATGGGAGTGCCACTCTGAATGTTAAGCGGCCCACTGTTTACGACGTGTCGGAGAAATTTATTAAAATTCATTTTTCGTAATGAGCCTTTTGTGTGCGATTGTACTTTTTGTTTTGTTTACGTTTTAATAATGGAGAAAAAAAGATAACTGTAAAAAAGTGATATTAATAGGTGCTTTTTGGTAAATTATTTAAAATTAAATTTAAGTTAGATCATGAAGGCCTATTTAAATGTAACAATTATTAAATTTACCTTGTGTCATAGGTTTTATTAACAATCAAATAATTATTTGATCTTATTTAGTAAAGTAAGGCAGGTATTTACAACTCTACTTTTCTCATGACGTGGCAATGATGTGTCGGGCGTTTGCTTGTAGGTACCTCAAAAACAACCAAAACTTAAAATAGTCCCGGCGAGTCGATAGTATTTGAAGATTTAGATTTCACTAGCCACAATCATTTGTATACAGAGTTTTAAGTGGTTCAGTATAATTCTTTTAGGAACTTATAGAAGAAGTTTAAATGAACCTCAAACGTAGAAATTAAATAAAAGCTCATATTTGAGTAAAGACTATCTGGGCACGCGCCCCGGCAAGGACCAATATAAAAATACTTTAAACATAAGAATCTCTTTAAACTTGTCTCGTAAGTGTGCGCATATACTATTTACATAATATTACATACAATTTTTATACCATTTATTTTTTTCTATTACATAGATACATAACAACCCCACGTTTTTTTTCTATTAGACGTTATAGTTTTTTTTTTTCACTGAATACTGTTTTAAACTAACCCTGTAAAATCGTAATTTTTAATAATTAAAAGCATTAGGTTTTACATGGCAAATATCCATGATAATTATTAGTTTAATATTAATATTTAGTGCTATTTGGTATAATAATGAAGTACTTTTTGTTACTTTTCTTTAAATAAAAGCTCATATTTAAGTTTGAGTAAAGACAGTCTGGGCACGCGCCACCGCAAGGACCAATATAAATACGTTAAACATAAGGCTCTCTTTAAACTAGTCTCGTAAGTGTGAGCATATACTATTTGAATTTTTCTTTTACACCGATACGTAACTATACTTTATGTTTCTTATCTTTTATAAAGTGCAGCAGTGGGCCAACCACAGACGTTCCGTAGACTTGTCTTGCTGTCAAGTCAAACTGGCATCCCATACATTATACTTTTGGAATGTATGGGATGACAGTTTGACGTGACAGCAGGACAAGTCTACAAATTGTTCATGCTAGAGGGGCAGTTCTTTTTTTTACTGGCTACCTTCGTATACAGACTATTTAGATACTTTTGTATTAAAACTATTTAGTGTCTGTGATAGCTATTATTTTAATGGAAGATTTATTACTGGCACTACCCAAACTAAATATAAAGACTACGCTTCATGTTAAATATAGCAATAAAATTAAGTGCAAAATAGTTTTGTATTTTTTGCCTTAAAACGAAGTAAACTATGATTATGTTAGCCAGTGTAGTTGTGCGTAAATTTGACAATGTCTTCTATGTAAATAAATAAAAGTTATCTCAGTAATATTAAATAACAAAAGTTTATAAATATATTTAATTTAAAATTAAATAGAAAAAAAATATATGTTTATAAATATATATTTTTTTTTCTATTTACAAAATATTGCATGAAATACTACGTTGTTGCAGTTCGGTGTAAATTCGGTCGACATAGCTGTCACTACAGACAGATACAAAATTGTTTTCTCCAGTAGGTGGCGTCCGTGTTGTGAATGTGAACGCGCTTGTTAGCTAACAACTACACACTGTTGGTAATAAACTCAGACACCACACTCCAAAAAAATATAAAATTACGTGAAGAATGTGATTTGCACACAATATAGAACACATACATAATGTCGTGTCGTGTGTCTATATAGACACAGTAAATTTTACAAATACAAGAATTAAAACTAAAGGTGTATCAATTGGTACAAAACTATACACTGCTATCAGTGCTATATAATTTACTTAACTATAGCGTAACTATAGTTTTGTACATTTCCTCTCCCTGCACGGTTGTCTGGAAGAGATCGCTTTGAGCTATAAGACCGCCAATTGAAACACCTTTAGTTTTAATTTTTGTATTTGTAAAATTTACTTTATTTTTGGATCAATAAAGAGTTTCTAATCTTATCTTTACTAGCTCTAATCTTATCTTAGCTAGTATAAGAATACGTTTTCCGGATCAGTGATAGCTAAAATATCGAGTCTCATGTTATTTGGCTTGCTATTATTGACATAATATTCATGAGTACCAAAACCAGTAACCATTTAGGTGTTTGGTCACTAAGATTTGAAAACTTTCACGAACGCGAATACTCTATGTGCACAGCACTCTTAGCTCTTCATGAATTTTGTTTTTCAACAAAATGACAGAATTTTAACTCGGCTTCACTTTTATTTTTGATGCGATATCTGTTTTTATTACATTGACAGTGTAAGCTACAAACAATGTTTGTCATTCGGAAAAATTTCCTTCAATATTTTTTGTTCACGAAAAATGTTAATAACTGTACTTTCTCCGCTGATAATAAATAAAAAGTGAAAGAATTTTTTCTCTTTAATAAATTCTGTTGAATTTAATTATCTTTTAAAAAACAAAGTATGTCGTTTTTGTTATTAATCTAGTCTAAAAGAATAAGTATTATGATATTATAGATTTTTGATGTAATCTTTTACATGTTATTTGATTGAGTCTTATCTAGTAGTTCGAATTATATGAAATATATACTTATATGATTAATACCTATTTAATACTCTTTTGACATTTATCAAAGAACAAGCTATTGATATAACAACAGGGCTGAAGTCGCTTAACCTTTTATGACTCTTCAGTAAAAAGCGTTAGCGCAGTGCACCTAGAATTTTAAATCATTGTAAAATCCTAGGCATAATTAACAGCTGCTCATAATACGTACAGTGTTTCTTAAAACACTGTACTAATTATGAACAGCGTTATCTCTATCAGAGAGCGTCTTGCTCGTCTTCTTACTTATTTGCCTAAAAATCAAAATGTTTTAAAAACCAGAAAAAAAGTTAGAATAAAATGAAAATTCTACGAATTTATATTTCACAATTATATGTCATATTATATCTAGAGATGAAAATGTCCGAATGTTTCCGAAACTTTCCAGGAATACTTCCAATGTTTCCGGAAATATAGGGAAACATTGCAGGAAACTTTCCAAAATTTCCAGATTAACACTGAATTTTTGAATGCGTTTTTTTGACTACTACGGCCTTCTGGGTTTATTTTTGTTTTGTTATTATACTAATCTATCTGAAAACTATAATTAATGATGGTAATTGCCATGAATATTTAATTCACGATGGAAATATACAAAGAAAAGGTGAAAACTATGATACTGGTAACTTATGATAGCTGAACCCATAATTTTTTTTGACTTACAATTATAAAGATTATAAACAACCAAAAAGGGCATTGATACCGACTTATATAAACATAATTCATATAATTCTGTTTTAACATTAGCTCACCAAGCAGCCAGGTTATTACTTGAGAATCGGTCATTTCACTGTTTCACCCTTTACATACAGACACGTGTATATACTTTCATATGCACAAGAATAAGTCTATTTAACAAAGTAAAACAAAAATAAAATGTTTTTTTGATAATTGGTATGATTTTTCCATCAATGAACAGCGTATTTCTTTTCCTTGGTATATCAGTTAGAAATCTAATCTTATAGTCAAAATTCTTGATTGAGTATTGTAGACAGGCACTAACCCTACTATCCTATCAGCAGTAATTTTACTTTACTTAGCATTTTCATTTAAAAAATCAGATTTCTGATTTGGGGTTTATTCCCCATTGTTTCTGTCAAATTTGGAAAGTTTCATGGAAGTAATGGAAACTTTCGGAATATTTCCGGAAATTTTCATCCCTAATTATATCGTACGAACAAGACGATCACGCGCTAGAACAGCCTTGAACAATGTTGCTGTTATTGTAATAGGTATTAATTAGTTCATTAATTAATATTTTAACAAATTTAATTATTTTACCCTCTTAATAGATTCAATACCCATGAGTGCCTACAAACCGTCACCAAACTCAATTACCCGTTATAAACGGCACTCATTCAAATTGAGTACCACCAAAGCGTTTGCACTACGAAATAAAACTGGCCTGTAGCCATTGAGGTTACATCTAATAGAGATGACATTTTTAGAGAAAATATCGTGTTTTTATGCAAAGAGGTTACAAGACGAGCAAGATTCTCTCCTGTTGGTAAGAGATAAGTCTGCTCATAAGTATTAGTACCACTCAGGATTTCACAATGATGCAAAATTCTAAGTGCACAGCACCAACGCTTCTTACTCAAAAGTCGTAGGATGCTCAGACTCTTCAAGCTAGTATTTTCACTATTATGTGTGTGTGTATGTTTTGATTTTTATAAAAAAAGCTTAGAGCTGTATACTACTAAACGTTAATAGTTTTATAATGTTCTAGAGAAATATTTTATTAAAGGAGTATAAGTAAGTGCTATTCTAGTTATAAAATTCTTTATGTACTATTATATACTTTGAAAGTGTAGTTCAAAATTGTGGCTCTTTTGACGCAAAAATCTGATAAAACTGACGTCTCTGGTTCGTAGCAAGTTCTGTGTATACAGTGGACGTCGTAATCAACTATGTAACCAAGCTGATTACAGTGAAAGGACGCGTTCGATCGCACCGCGCCAATTTGCGTGGCAATGCGATGAAAACGCATCAAATCATCCCAAGCGGACTGCGTGTTTTATGCGAACTGAATAAATAATCCGGTTTTGGTTTTGAATGAGGCTTAGTGTGCATTGAAATAATTTTGTTCAGCCCGCAATGAAAAGTAATGCACGTATGTACTGACTCTACAAAATCAAACCCTACTTTAGGTTCAAACACTCCATGCAAAGCTGGTTGGCTGGATGAGATCGCTCTGAGCGATAAGGCCGCCTGTTGTAGACCTTTATATAGTTTAGTTTTAAGTCTTTTTTGTTATCTATTAACTGCAATAAAGAGTATTGTATGTATAAATTGAAATTGTGTATGGGAAGACATTTACTTCTCTTTTAAACTTTATTTTTTTACAACATTGACTATCGCTGAATACTACAGCAAGTGCGTGAAATGAAAAAAATATATATTATATTATACTAGCTTATGCGTCCGCTAAGAAATAAACCCTTCTTAGCGGACGTCTATGTAATAAAACCTACATATATAAGTTCCAAATTTCAGCAGTTTGGACTGTGCGTTGGTAGATATGTAGGTACTCGTACTTAATTTTTTAAAATAATAATATTTTGTTTTCAGAATTTTTCAGTAAAATAAGTCACCAATCTTCATCAGCACCCGGCCGAAATTAAGTTCATAAAAACTTTTAGACCCGGATTTTCCGAAGTTTCCTCATTGGCTTTTTCCACTTTCCTATTTTTCTTATAAATTCAGAGACACTTTAATCACTAGTTAAAGTTAAGGGATATTTTTAAACCCAACATAAAAATATCTTAGATCTTAAAGGTCGTAGATGGCAGCAGACTTAACCTAGAAGGCAGGATGAATCCCTTCCTGGTATCACTGAACAGCATGCTTGAAACACGATCATAATTTTAATTATAATAATATTATTACAAACTAATATCCTCAATATACATTTATATATACTAAACACATACTTAAACACACAAACACATCATTAACAAATACATCATAATAATATATAATACTAATATCTTCGATGCTCATACATGAAATCGCATAACAAATAAATTATGTCCTTTATAGTGTAACTTTGTGTATTATTGGGGAAATCCGTTCGCTTAGAATGTAAACTCCAATTATTACGTAAATTGTAACACCAATAACCCTGTATAGAGTACACAGTATAGATAATGTCCAACCAGCCACCCTGTATACTGTTAGGTCGATAAAATAAACCATAGATCTGTTATATACGTGGATGAACTTAACTCTACATTCCAAAAACGCGTGACTTATTTTGATTTGTCAAAATCTAAATTCTGATATGCTATTTAGGACATGTGCTGCAATTCTTACAAACCTGTCAACCAACAACAGTTACGTGATAATATATTATTATTATGCGCTTAATTTTTCTAAGATAAGAATATTCTTTATTGATACCAAAGAAAGTAACAGTATTACTTACAACTATTAACTATTAATTAATTTTGACGCAATTTTTAATACTAGTACAATTTTAAAGATGAAGATTCATATTATGTATAATACGTGCATTATATAGCATGAGAGATTATTTTTTGTCTTGCTCGACGTTGTATCTCCACACATAACTATATGGTTAGAGAGGATAAACTGAGTATTGTTATTAATGTTATCTTCAGGATAACGTCAAGCGCTAGTTACCTATGTACCCGAGTTTGGGGACAAACTCTGTGTGTGCCATAATTATGGCTGCAGATAGCTCTTTTATTCATTCGTTATAGTTAGCTTTTGACCACGATTTCATCTGATCTTAAGCGACGATGCGGCCGTAGATGGTAGCAGGCTAAACCTAAAAAGCGGGATAAATCTCTCCCTGGCTTCACTAAACATCATGCCGGAACACAGCCGTAATGATCACTTGCCGAACTGGTTTTCTCCAGTGGGTGGTAACTAGCCATGGCCAAAGCCAGTATTACATACCAGTATTCATTGTTTATCTATATTATGTAACTCTATGGGCTTGTTCACGTTGAACGCGCGGGCGCAGGCGCGGGCGCGGGCGCGAAATATCAAACATACGACGTGCTATGAAAGTGTTCACGTACAAACGCACGTGCGGTGTAAGCAATGTCGGTCGCGCCCGCGCCCGCGCCCGCGTGTTCAAACGTAAACAAGCCCTATGGTAGAGAGGATAAACTGAGTATTGTTATTAATGTTATCTTCAGGATAACGTCAAGCGCTAGTTATGTTCCCGAGTTTGGAGACAATACTTTGTGAAATTATGGCTGCAGATAGCTTTCTTCAAGGAAAACTTTGTTATGTCTTTTATAACTTGAGGACTCGAGTAACAATATAAATAAAGCAACTTTTACGATGTTAATTTTAGTTATTTTTTATTTATTTATACTTAGAACGGTTTACACCAATTACACTATTAAGTTAGAGAATTATTATACTTATAATATTAAACTATAAGTATTAAACGAAGTAACAAAAGATCTTAGAAACTAGATAAAGTAAAAAAGGAAATAGATATTATAATAATAGTAATAAATACAAAACATCATCAAAAAAAAAACAATATTAGAAATTAGAATATGTTAAGAGCGCTCATATAATAATTGGTTTTGAAATTTTTAAATCTCGTCATGGCATTTTTTAATCTGAAAACACTTTTAAAATGTGTGCTATATAGAAAAAAAAGTATACTATGTCTTTGACGACGACTGTTAAAATCTGTCAAGTACATATTATGTAACACTAATATTATAAATAAGTTTGTGAGTGAGTGTGTATGTTTGTTACTTGTTTACGCCTAAACGGGTGGACCGATTGAGCTGAAATTTGGTATAGAGATAGCTTAGACCCTGACACATACGAGTATACTACCTGAATACGAGAATAGCACATAGACTACAGTACAACGGGTAAAACCGCTGGGCGCAGTTAGTTTTATTTAAAGAGAAAACATAAAACGCCTGTCATTTGTTTTTTATTTATGTGTGAAAAACAAAAGTTCATATAACACAGAGATGGTTAATTAAATTAATTAACATAGGAACTGAGTCTCAGATTACATACAAGAGGCAAAGAAAACGCAGCCGTAAATCTTAAGGGAACGCGCGAACCCGTAAATAAATTATTAATTTAATCTAAGTTCGTCACACTTTGTTAACTTTTACAATTTTCCTGGAGAATTTTAGATAGGTGGATAAGATGTAATCGTGACGTCACGACATAAGTTTAATGGAAAAGTTGGTGGGCTGTATTTTATGCATGCCCTGAAGGCTTATTTGGCCTTAATAACCTCTGCCCATAGGAGTTTGTGGTCTCGTAAAAAAGTTGCCTACGTGAGCCTTCAGGGTTAATGTAGGGAGACCAAACTTTGGTCATACTTGACTATCGTTTGAGATGTGCGAATGGAGGTCTAAGAATTTATTGGCTATGAAACTATGGCACTGAGATAGAAGTAGGTAATATCCTATTTTTTAAATATATCTTTATATTATTATCATAGGTACCTATTATATTAAACTAACTTGTGCTCGCAGCTTTGCGCGCGTGCAAAAACCCTTTCCCTATAGCGGAAGTCTACATCATAAAAGGTATCTCTGTTCCAAATTTCAATTTATTCCGTTTAGGGGCTTAGGCTGTAAGTTGATAGATCAGTCAGTCAGTCACTCTTTCCTTTTATATATTTAGATGAATACTAAGATAAATAATTTAACGTACACTATTTCCAATATTTTATTTAGACGTTAATTTTGTTGTTATTATTTAAAATGCTGTATTTTTTTATTGTATTACTCCTTAGGAACAAATTTAATAGAAAACGGGTTAGCATTTGAAAAGAGAACTTTGAAATAGGATCTTAAAATAAAAACTTTAAAACTTTTATTTTAGAGCAATCTTTGAGAAAAAGCAATATCCATTGTGAAAAGACCCCACCATAATCTAGTTCTTTTCTACATTGTCCCAATTTCTCACAGTCTCGAGTTAAGGAAAAAACCTATAAATCTCCGTGGGGCCTTATTGAATGACCTCCAAAATATATAGATTATAGCCACCGAGTCCAAGGTGGATCCCGCGTGTTTGGTCACAATCTCAAATTGACATTAAAAAAACGCAGATTGTACTAGCATAATGTCACATTCGCAAATTGTACAGCAAATTGACATTGTAGAAAATCGTGTTTTGTCACATTCGCAACCTGGAATTTAGACGTAAAATGTCATTTTCGCACATTGTCGCAGTTATTGCAATTTTTCATATTTGCAAATTGTCATAGTAGCAAATTGTCATTGTAGCAAATCGTCATAGTACATAGTAGTAAAACGCCACAACAGCAAATGTTCATCATTGGTAACCCTTATTTTAATACCGGGGGTAGACTTCCTTTGCAGGAGGTCGACTAGGTGGGTACCCCAACAGTGCCAGTTATTCTACCGCCTGAGCAGTGATGTGCAAACATTATTGTGCTTCGGTGGGAGGGCACTGTAGCTAGTGAAATTACTGGGCTGAAGAGTCTTAACATCTTATGACTCTCAAGTAAGAAGCGTTGGCGCAGTGCACTGTCTTACTTCGTTTTATAAAAAAAAACTGATATTTTTAAATTTTGCCACCATAACGATTTTCTGCAGTGAAAATTTACGAAAATAACAAATTGCTACTGTGACAAATTACGACTATGACAATTACTTTTTTTAAATTTCAATTTGCAAATGTGACCAAACACGCTTAATCCTCCGAGGTAAGCCGGGTCCCGATCAATCACTAGTGGTCGGTGGTCTCTGTCGACGGTCAAAAGATACCTAATTTAGTTCCAAACCCTTTTCTGATATCCGGATTCTTATAACATAATCCGATTTTGGAATTATGTCTATGTACGAGAATGGAGGGCGTCTTGTGTCGTTGATTAGATCTATCTGGATTATGTATTGAGGTATACATATTTTTGTGTATGGGTATTACCAGGTAAACCACATATTTTTTGTATGGAATATATTGTGGAAAAGCATTTAGAACAGTCTCTTTTCTATAAAATAGTGTTATTCCAGATGCTATAGGTACTTACATTTGTTTGTTAGAGTTAGGTTTTGTTAGTTTCTTAGAGCTAGTCTAAGTCTTATTAATTTTAAGTTTTTTAATGGCCTGTAGAAGTACTATTCCATTGCTAGGAATTATTAGAGTCCATTTTTAGGCACTTAGAAAAAATACTAACTTACACAGTTAAGTAAAACACTGTTTTTTTTCAGTATAGATTAGGTTATATGAGTAACTCTTCATTCAATCACCATAATTAAATAATATGTAAAAGTAATAAAAATTTTAACAATATAATTATACTTCGTGAGTATTTATTTTCTTGTGAAATAAACAAATAACATCATGTTTAATAACACAAACTTCGCATTTCAAAGCGTTTCACACATTTCGTAGTAAACACAATCTCGCCTAAAATATGTAATTTCGCTCACGTAGAGGTCCGAACTGGTCAGAATACCCGACACTGATGTATAACTCGGACTAACCTACGCGACATTTAACAAATTATTCTAATGTTCACATTTCTATGTTATGAGATCGACACCTACTTTCTTGCTTTTTAGATGTGAAAATAGGTAGATATTTGTGTATAGGCTTATCTTTGGTTTGTCTTAATTTATAAGCAAAAAGTGACTGATTGACTGACTGATCTATCGACCCACAGCTCAAATCGCAGAACGGATTCGCTTGAAATTTGGAATGTAGATTGATTTTATGATGTAGCTAAGAAAGGATTTTACCGCGCGGGTAAAGCCGCGAGCACAAGCTAGTGTTGACATAAGACGGTAACTGTTGGGCGTTGGGTCAAAACCAACTAAATGTCTAACTAAATGTTCCAATATTTTATTTAGACGTTAATTTTGTTGTTATTATTTAAAATGCTGTATTTTTTTATTGTATTACTCCTTAGGAACAAATTTAATAGAAAACGGGTTAGCATTTGAAAAGAGAACTTTGAAATAGGATCTTAAAATAAAAACTTTAAAACTTTTATTTTAGAGCAATCTTTGAGAAAAAGCAATATCCATTGTGAAAAGACCCCACCATAATCTAGTTCTTTTCTACATTGTCCCAATTTCTCACAGTCTCGAGTTAAGGAAAAAACCTATAAATCTCCGTGGGGCCTTATTGAATGACCTCCAAAATATATAGATTATAGCCACCGAGTCCAAGGTGGATCCCGCGTGTTTGGTCACAATCTCAAATTGACATTAAAAAAACGCAGATTGTACTAGCATAATGTCACATTCGCAAATTGTACAGCAAATTGACATTGTAGAAAATCGTGTTTTGTCACATTCGCAACCTGGAATTTAGACGTAAAATGTCATTTTCGCACATTGTCGCAGTTATTGCAATTTTTCATATTTGCAAATTGTCATAGTAGCAAATTGTCATTGTAGCAAATCGTCATAGTACATAGTAGTAAAACGCCACAACAGCAAATGTTCATCATTGGTAACCCTTATTTTAATACCGGGGGTAGACTTCCTTTGCAGGAGGTCGACTAGGTGGGTACCCCAACAGTGCCAGTTATTCTACCGCCTGAGCAGTGATGTGCAAACATTATTGTGCTTCGGTGGGAGGGCACTGTAGCTAGTGAAATTACTGGGCTGAAGAGTCTTAACATCTTATGACTCTCAAGTAAGAAGCGTTGGCGCAGTGCACTGTCTTACTTCGTTTTATAAAAAAAAACTGATATTTTTAAATTTTGCCACCATAACGATTTTCTGCAGTGAAAATTTACGAAAATAACAAATTGCTACTGTGACAAATTACGACTATGACAATTACTTTTTTTAAATTTCAATTTGCAAATGTGACCAAACACGCTTAATCCTCCGAGGTAAGCCGGGTCCCGATCAATCACTAGTGGTCGGTGGTCTCTGTCGACGGTCAAAAGATACCTAATTTAGTTCCAAACCCTTTTCTGATATCCGGATTCTTATAACATAATCCGATTTTGGAATTATGTCTATGTACGAGAATGGAGGGCGTCTTGTGTCGTTGATTAGATCTATCTGGATTATGTATTGAGGTATACATATTTTTGTGTATGGGTATTACCAGGTAAACCACATATTTTTTGTATGGAATATATTGTGGAAAAGCATTTAGAACAGTCTCTTTTCTATAAAATAGTGTTATTCCAGATGCTATAGGTACTTACATTTGTTTGTTAGAGTTAGGTTTTGTTAGTTTCTTAGAGCTAGTCTAAGTCTTATTAATTTTAAGTTTTTTAATGGCCTGTAGAAGTACTATTCCATTGCTAGGAATTATTAGAGTCCATTTTTAGGCACTTAGAAAAAATACTAACTTACACAGTTAAGTAAAACACTGTTTTTTTTCAGTATAGATTAGGTTATATGAGTAACTCTTCATTCAATCACCATAATTAAATAATATGTAAAAGTAATAAAAATTTTAACAATATAATTATACTTCGTGAGTATTTATTTTCTTGTGAAATAAACAAATAACATCATGTTTAATAACACAAACTTCGCATTTCAAAGCGTTTCACACATTTCGTAGTAAACACAATCTCGCCTAAAATATGTAATTTCGCTCACGTAGAGGTCCGAACTGGTCAGAATACCCGACACTGATGTATAACTCGGACTAACCTACGCGACATTTAACAAATTATTCTAATGTTCACATTTCTATGTTATGAGATCGACACCTACTTTCTTGCTTTTTAGATGTGAAAATAGGTAGATATTTGTGTATAGGCTTATCTTTGGTTTGTCTTAATTTATAAGCAAAAAGTGACTGATTGACTGACTGATCTATCGACCCACAGCTCAAATCGCAGAACGGATTCGCTTGAAATTTGGAATGTAGATTGATTTTATGATGTAGCTAAGAAAGGATTTTACCGCGCGGGTAAAGCCGCGAGCACAAGCTAGTGTTGACATAAGACGGTAACTGTTGGGCGTTGGGTCAAAACCAACTAAATGTCTAAGACCTTGATTAGAGAGGGCGAATTGCGCAAATTTCGCTGGGATTCAGCTGTGGCTAGTTACCACCCACTGGACAATACCAGTTAACGATAAATCTTTGACTTTTAAACATCTCGCTTTTGGCAATCATCTCAACAGCTATAAAACTTGTACATACAGGACAACAAAAATATGTCCAAATATGTGAATAATATATTTCATGCATATAAGGCTGATCGTCCTATTTCGCCGTTCACCGCCTTATAAAAAATTCACAAAGAATTTCCGCGTAGGGACTCCGCGAAAAAAGAAAATTTCGTATTCATTTCTCACATTGAACGGGCACGTGAATAGGGATGCAAAATAAATCCGGTCACTTTGAAGTACGAAAATAGGTTTGATATTATAATATTTTGTTTACGCGTATCTAATTATATTCCGTTTATGAGTTTTCTTTTGAAAGCTTTCTTATTTCGGAATTCATGAAAATAATATCTGAAGAAGTGATATGAATAATAAGCTAGAGTTTTATACGACGAACTCAAGCTACAGTAGGTAGGTACATACTTAAGCATAATTCGAAAATATGGAAACATAATCCATATTTTCGAATTACACATTATGTATATTACCTCTTTATGCCATAAAGGTTGATCCGATTGAACCCGGATGTTTTGTGTATAACAAACACATTTTTTTATATTATGATTTCATAACTAGATTTATTTATAAACTTTAAGATTATCCACTCGTATTTCAATTGTAAATTTCTAAGAAAATATTCATACTATTATTATTGAACATTTAAAAAAATATATTTTTCTCTCTGTCGAATAAACAAAGAGTTAACGGCAAAACTGTGACAAAATCCGTGCGTGTCTCATCTCTAGCGTAACGAACCAAGAGTTTACATCCTTCCTTTAACTTTGGCAATTTGCTTTTTCCATACAAAATTAATATAAGAAAAAGTCAAAAAAGTTAATTTAAGGAACTTATAAAGTCGAGTCGATCTCACGGGGACGGTTGCGTTGCACTGAGATAATAACATTACAACTTTGTTTTCGTAAACTTTATTAAGCGTACTACAAGGAAATTCAGTTTTCAAGTTCTTTGCGCAATCCTATTTAACTAAAACAAGTATTTATTAATTTATAAGTTTACGTGGTGTGTGGTTTTCTACGTAGAGTGCTTTTCGCGATAAATGTCTCAGTAAAATAAATCGAATATAGTTACTGTACGTTAAGTCTCTCCCAATAAAATATCAGAAACAATGAGGAGTCAAAACTCTATACAATTTATAACTATGAACCGGCGCGACTGTGGCGCTTCATGTAGTGTATTTTTTCGTGAAAAGCACTCTACTATGCGAGTTCTATCCAAATCCGTCAAACGATGGATCGATAACAGACCAAATAATAGTAAGTATGATTTTTGTACATTATGTGTAAGATTGGTTCATTTCTGGTTTCAAGACCGATTAACCTAAAATAGTATGACACCCTGAGAGATAATAATACATTGAAACATATACAACACAAAATAAGAAAAGATGCTTACAATTAATATTCTTTTTGATAAACCAACTGGTACCTTAGACAAACAATCAATGTACTCAGTACTCGTATGTAAGACCAAAGACACAATGGTTAATTAAATGTTTTTTTAGTTATTTCGTCAGTTCTTCTCACAGAGGGACTTTCTAAATGGCAAATTATTGCAACTGATTTGTATAAAAGTATTTTGAGTTTGAGTTTAAACACGAGAAGCAGTAATAAAACTTCAAAAGCAGTAGTTTGTACACAGTATGTACTTTTTGCGAAAAAAATCTGGGTATAGAAATATGCAAAATGTTCTCTTAATAATTATATATTTATTATATAGATAGATAATGCATAAATATCTCAAAACCAAACAAAATAGGTGTTTATTCAGGAACAGTATTTTGTGCCCAAAACATTATAAATCACGGTAACGAAGCTATCTGTCGTCTCTTACAAATATTTCTACGTTATTGTGAGAGAATTCTCATTATTATTTGCCAAAAAGAAATTACAATTTGTTATGATTATTTATTTTATCCTGAGGTAAATCTTACACTTTATTTTCATATTATAATATTATGGATACGTGTTTGTGATGGTAGGTAGATAGTTTTTTTAAAGTTTGTACCTAACAGTTCTGACGATATAATTCCAACTCTAATTAAACTCATATTATAAACATGTAAGTTTGTGAAAATGTATGGATGTATGTTTGTTACTCTTACGCCTTAATGGGTGGACCGATTAAAATGAAATTTGGTATAATGATAGCTTAGACTCTGAATCACATATTATAGGATTCTGTACAGAGGGTAAACCACTGGCCGCAGTAAGTAAATTATATGTTATTGTCTCTTCTCCTATACATCTCGCAATCATAATCGTTTAACTGAGTGAAAGCGATCGCTATTATTAATAACACCGCTACATTTACAAATTAAATGTTTAACTTCTTAAAATAGTATTTAAGTAGTGTGATATACTTTAGATCCTCATTACTGTTACCATTTATTAATTATCAGCCAAGGCATCTTTGACCTTGAAAACATTTATTTACCATGTCGTGCTAATATTCTTATAAATATATAATTTCATACGAACCAGCTTATGAGGCTCGTAAAACCAGTTTATAATTTCAGCTCATTCGTAACAATTTGCTTGGCTGACAGACGCAAATCCAAAACGGATGACTCTGTTCACACTTTTATACTCGTATACCTAGCACAAACCCTGCTATAGTTTGCCTCATACTCGTAGCTAAAAAATCAATACCATCAGGTTGTTTTTATAAAACGTGGCAGTTGTTACATGATAAATTATCGTTGTCAAACCGATCCGTAGTGCGATATGACAAACGATTCCGACGTGTACAGTTGACTTATGATCGCCAATAGACGGCATATTGTTTGAGAAAATAATAAATGGGTTGAAAAGAACAGTGTTAAATTGTAAGTTGAACCTTTTTTGTACTAAAACTTAAGTATAAATTGAATTAATAATAATAATTGAAAAAAAGGTGGCCGAGATTACTGCAGGGCCTGCAATATGACCTGACGACTGCCTGCCACATCTTATAGGAAACAACCCACAGTTTAACGTGTACCTACTTCCACAGACTTTAAACCACAGTAAAAGAATACATTTTACCGTATCTACCTCTATTAAAATTTTCGCATTTAGATACACATACATATTATTTATAGGATGTTTCCATGAATGCAGCCGTTATCTCTTAACATCAGGAGAGCGTCTTGCTCGTCTTCTACTTCATAACATAAAAAAAAAAAAAAAAAAAATGAATGGTATCCAAGGACAAAAATAAAATATGCTAAAAATACCCCGTATCTTTTTCACACGTGTATTTTTCCATCCAATATTTTCTTGGAAACAAATTATGAGATATAATTCGGTGAACAGCCAGAAAACGAAAAAAGTTTGATTCCCGAAATATTCAATCAAACTTTAGTTCGTACCTGAGGCGAAGTTCTGGACGTGAATCCACAAGAAACAAGATTTACGGGTCTAAGAGATGAGACATCATTTTCGACAAGTACTTACAACACCAGATAATATTACCTTTTACCCATTAAATCTTTAAAAAATAATTCATAGTCCCAAAAACTGTCTCTCTCAGATAGGTATAGCAAGATTTGATTTTTTATGCGGATGATTTTATATAAAGAAAAGCGTGCTTTTACCTTGATAAACATTTTATAGAAATTGGAATCTCACCTATTTTAATTATTATATTAGTCCTATATTATTTGTGTTCAAAATACCTGGATGGAGAAACTATTATAATAAGTGTTAAGACTTGACTAGGTCGAGAAATGAATCATATAGAGCGTAGGTTATAAAATATTATATTTTGTACATAATGAGGAATTGAAACGTTTTTTAAGTAATAAATTTAGCTTCTTGGTTAAAATCAGAAAAATAAATAAAGGATACCAATTATTTAACATAGAAAAATTTTGATTAATAGGAAACTACTACTACTTTTACTACTTTCTATATATGTAAATATAGGATTGTGGGAAATTTAGACTAAAATTATAGTTTCTTAAAACCACATTTACAGTCACATTCCTAACCTACCTCCTAAGCCTCATTTAGGTGTGTCAATAATAATTATCTATAATATTTTATTATAAATGTGAAAGTTGGTCTTCGTTAGAAGTAGAACCAGGGTCTTCTTTCCAAAAGCTAATTGTGCAGAGAACAAAATAGTAAACCTATTGCATCGGAACAAACTTTATCTAGCTCTCACCTTACATTGTATCGTGGTTGAACTTTAATTGGCTAACTTATTGTGAACTTTGTTCAAATTACGAGCAATGATACCTGATACTCTGATACTAACATTGGAAACTCATTTTCTAACCAGGTCTTATAGAAAGTAATCTGTAACTTCGTTTAAACGCGAAGCGAAATACGTTACTTAATTTAAAATTGGAAAGGTATAACTAAATATATTAAATTGTGTAACTTATTATTATAATAATTATTTCGATTTATGATTTCAGAATAGGAAGTTTTCAATTATAATTCTTCAGTATCTTTATTTTTGATATTTATTATTCGCTGATTGCTGGAATACGCCTGAAACGATTCACAAAATTCTTTTATGTCTTTTAATGGGCGTATTATATTTAAATATCATCGAAATTTCTCGGTTTACCAGTTATGCACACATAAAAGACAAAAAATACTAACTACAAATATATCTTATGGAAATAAAATATTGGATATATAAAATATATTATTATATTTACTTATTAACAAATTTTAATCCCGTATTGCAAGTGTAGTTGAAGCACACTTTATTATAAACGTTCGAAGTTTTGAGCCCCCATCACCGATTTATCTCAGCTAAGCTCGGAGCTTTATCCATACACTTACTTTAAAATTAATTGGTTAGACTAAGGAAGCTAGTCGTTTAGTTTGATTCATGGGATTGTAAATAACGTTAGAGGTTCTACTCTACGAAGAAATAATGTCCGTTCTACTGAACAAAGACTGCGAATTATATCGAGTTTAAATAAGAAATGATAATAAAGATGCTTTATGGTTATGTTTAATAAGAATTTCAGAATGAATCTCAAATATTAAATCATAAATTTTAATGAAGTAGAACTGTTAATTTTGTAATAATATTATGACACTAGCTCTACAGTATCTCTATAAGTATCTAAAACTCTATAGTTAGGGTCATATTAATCGATCAAAGTAATCTCTTCTAGGAAAATAGACACACATGCATCATTCTCTTGTAATTTGCATTTTTGTCACACATTGCAATGCAATTGTAGTAAGTGGAAATTTGGGAAGGGGACACCCTAAAAAGATTTGGATGAACTGTGTTGAAGACGATATGAGTTCAAGGGGAGTGAATGAAGATTTGATAGATGAAAGAGTGGATGGAAAAAGGGCAGGAAGAAGAAAATGTGATAATAAATAGAATACTACTAAAAAATCAGCATGGATACACCTATAAGCGTATAAAAACTGCTGATTTTAAACTGCTATATTTTAATTGAAAATGTTTCATTACTACATAGTACATAGTCGACCGAGCGAAGCGAGGTCTTAGAGTCGAAAGCCGCGAAATGCCTGCGTTTGGACCAGTTTAACGCTTGACCTCTGATGCTCAAGTTTGGTCGATGTTTACTTGAAAACGGTTAATCCAAATTAAATGAAATTTTACACACAAGTTAAGAAGGTTAATTGGATAATTTAAGTGAAAAAATTAGCTAAATAGGTTACAGGGTTGCAGAGATATAGGTGACTTAAAGTCTTTACGATAGGTCTGACGATTATTTCAAAACTGGACCGCTGATAATTTTTTTTCTAACATATACACATTTTTTATAAGCGACACAAATATATTAGCCAAAGTTTATGTTTGTATGTATGTTTGTTACGCGATAACTGGAAAACCAATGGTCCAATCTGCATGAAACTTTGCAAACGCGTAATATAAATCCATAGAATTTTTAAGTTCGAACATGAGCCAAATCGGTCGAAGGGTTCAAGAGTTAAAGAGATTGCTTTACTACAATGAAACCGATGATCCAGTCTTGATAAAAAAATTTAAACAGGTAGTACAAACTAAAAGAATTCTCACGTCCAAAAATGAGCCAAATCGGTGCAAGGGTTGTAGAGTTATAGAGAATACAAAATTACAATGTTTATCGATTATAATATTATGAGAACTACAGGGATATTCAGTTTTCCGTCAGGGAACCGAACCAAAGACCAAATTGTCAAAAATCGATACGACGTAATACGTCATTTCATACATTTTTGATAATTCGGTCCTAGGTTCGGTTCCCTAACGGATAAGTAAATAGCTATGTTGACTTACTCAAAATATTATGAATTTAAATGATCGTGCGGGTGAAACTTAAACCCATTTTTTATTCAAATAGTAGTCCAGTCAATGAGTGCCCAAAAGAGGCATGTGGATCGAAAAGTCGAAAGCAGAAAAATCTAACTTAGGAACTTTGTTTGGACTATTCAGGAGATTAACATACTAAAAGTTCCCACCCCTCCGAGGTGATCCCGAGGGGTGGGGGGGCCGAAGAAGGTCCCATTTTTAGGTTTTTTGCCTAAATGTCAAAAACTGGGCGTAGTACGATATTTTGTTGTACTACATTATAAAAGCTTTGAAATTTCCTACAACTTTGGCTTTAACACTTTTTATCTATATCCATCGTCCAGCTATGAGCTTCCAAACATGGTCTATTTTTAAGATGCTGAAATTAGTTTTCCATACAAAGTCGGTAAAAAAATCTTATATAAGTAAGTAATATTTGACCAACTTCTGGTTGTCGTACCATAATGAAACTTTGTAAATGTCTAGAAATATGATGACAGTTCAATAATTTGGTACCACTGAGCTGATCTGATGATGGAGCCAGGAGGTGTTTACTGAACCTCTTCAATGGCTATTAGTAAACCCGTCGAGTTTGGGCACATTACACTCGAATTGGCATAAGCAAAAAACCTAAAAATGGAACCTTCTTCGGCCTCCCCCCC
Source organism: Hemithea aestivaria (assembly GCA_947507615.1). NCBI lineage: Eukaryota > Metazoa > Arthropoda > Insecta > Lepidoptera > Geometridae > Hemithea > Hemithea aestivaria. Next base: position 12,034,382 of record OX382335.1, read on the forward strand.
CCCTCCCCTCGGGCTCACCAAGGATGAGTGGGGACTTTTAGTATGTTTATGTTCTGAATAGTCCAAACAAAGTTCCTAAGTTAGTTTTTCTACTTTCGACTTTCGAGACAGCGCCAAAGATCCGTTTTTTGTAAAGTTGTAGTTTGTAAAGTTCATCCACAAGTCTTTTGTTTAAAAAAAAAAATTAATAATTAGGCCTACGTTTGATCACATTATCCCACCTGATGGAAAGTGCAAATGTGATCGACGAGCTGCACGTATAAAAAGTCTGATAATGCCTTGAACAAGGACACTTTGTCTTGCTCAGTAGCTGTAGATACATCTTGAAAACCTGCGAGCCTAGATGTTACGCGTGACTGTCATAGCTTTGCGTTCTCGCTCCAAGTTAAGTCATCATCGGCTGCTACGACAAAAATGTTATAGAATTAGCTACAATATCAATATAATAACTGTTGTAAATTTGCTGTATAACACAAGTAAAGCTAGATATTTTTTCCCAATTTCAATTATTCTAATGTCCACTGCATTGGCAACTTCTTCGTAAACAAGTGCTACAAACTATGAAGATTTTTTGAGATTTTTTTTAAAGACTATAGTAATATTTATTATTTTATTCTATTATTTTCTGCAAGTGAATACACACATAACCTTTCATAAAGATAAAGATTTTTTTAATGTATATCCGTTACGTATTTTGAGTTTTAACATTACTTTCAATTTTGGCATTTTCCTTTCCTTTTACGAATATAATAGGTTAAAGTTTCCATACAATTATATTTCGTAGATACTTATAACTTTTTACCCATGTATACCTATTTTGAGGGAAATTGGGTCTGCGAGGTCCCAGTTCGCGGCGAACTACTAGTATATAATAAAGTCGCCCCCGCGTCTATCTGTCTGTCTCTATGTATGCTATCTTTTATACAACGCAACGAATTAATGCGGTTTCTTTTTATAGATAGAGTGATTCAAAAGGAAGGGTTTATACGTATTATTCATTCATTATAGTATAATAGTAAAGAAACATAGTTAATTTAGTAAAGAAACTAGGTAATTTTGTATTAAGCGTACGGGTTCATTAGTAAATTATGTAACGACATATTTTATACAGATATTTTCAAACCATATTAAAACACCCGAGGCGTATAATTCAGTACTACTCGACCTACAACCCCACTCATAAAAACCCGCGGCTTCCCAATGGGGGAATGTCATCGCAATCACATTACAGCATCGTATTTAATGGACCACGCGCTCTATATTTTAAAAATATCATGTTTTCAGGTAAAATATTAAATGAAATGCAATTATTATATTATTATGAGTGATGAAAGTGAATGTTATGATAATATATAATTTTATTTATTTTTAGGTAGAGCAAATTATGTGGGATCAATCTCGCATTGTCGCAAGTAAAATCGTCACCTACGTTTTAAAATATTCCATATCTTTTCCTAATAATCATATAATATATAATGTAAATAACGTACATAATTAAAAGTGATCTCTAAGATAATGTTGTCTTTGGTAATAGATACATTTGAAGGTGGACTTACGCTAGTCAATTTCACACTTTTCCACAACTCAATGCGCAACAAATAGACGTGTAAAAGTAATAGTCGATCACGCAGAGTTGATTTTAAAAGGTCTTCAAGATTGAAATTTTAAACAATACTTTTAATTAATATTATAATATAGATTAATAATACTATTTATTCACCTGCACCATGCAACATTTAAATAAACCGGAATAAAAGCAACAAAAACTTCCAACTTACAAGTGCTACGGTATACATGGTATCATCCGTGTTTAACTTAACATAATTTTCCCAGAAAACTTTTCACATAGCGCGCTGTCCATAAATTCCAATCAGAAAAACTACGAAGGGAACTTTTCCAGCCCGTTACATCTATCCTGTTTTATGTTTATAGGACAGCCAACTCATAAAGAACTGACTTCAACATATTTTACGCTGAATTTAAGTCTTCACAGCTGAAAGTGCGATTTTCTGGGAGAGGTGTAATTGCAGTAACATTTGTATTATTCTGAATGTCACTGGCTGGGTTTAGAAATGAGAGAATTCAGATTGAAATTGTATTTTGATTACTCTATAATATACTGTTTTTGTTGGAATCAAATATGGAGCGTATTTGATCAACTTTATAATAATAATGAGGCATTATTGAGATTTGATTTAATATAGGGATTATTGTAGCTGAATAAATATTTAGTCATTTTAAAAAAACATAATTTATTAATTATTGTTATATTCGCTAAAATAGATAACTAGGTCGATAAAACAGGAGTAATTTTAAATGATTCAGGGTATTAATTAAATCAAAATCATAAAAAAACTCTGTAATGAATTCTTCAAAATAAAAGAAAATAAAATCTGAACATTCTTGTGTACATTAATTAGGCAAAAATCTTTCCTAAACGATTTAAATCGCCAGGTGGTCATAAAACAAAAACAGTAGGAGCTTGAAAAATGCTTGTTCGATCATAAATTTGCTTTCCCGTAACATATTTGTTAGCCCTCATTCTCCACTTCACTAGTGAAAGTCAGGCCAATTTCAACTTTATGCGATTGCAATAAAGCATTATCGATGTAAATTAAAGGTTTTTCAGGGCATCGAGGCAATTTTTCTTCATCCCTTCCTCCAATATGTTGCGGGATGGTTGCGCCATCTATCTTATATGCGGGCCATTATGCAAATCAGTTTGAGTCCAGACAAATAGACGAGTGGACGTATTGAAATGTGACCTAAGAAAGTTTTGTTTGACTACTCTAAGAGGGAAAGTTAAAGGGTTCTTAAGAACTTTGATCGATGGGTTTTGCCCAATTGTCATGTGATTTCGAGTTTTGTGTTTGAACTTCCTTTTTTATGAGATTTGCGTATGAATCTTTTCAGGGCGCTCTTCGACGAGTTTTTACCAACTGCTCTGCTTACGCAAAACTTGACTTATTAATAATGTCACGTTAAATAATTAAACGGTTTATTTTTTAATACATACTTTTTCTTTAAATTTATTTTTTCTGGAATAATCAATCTGTTTTTGTTCCTTATACAATTTTTTTGGGCTAAAAGTGCTTTTAGGCGCTGAAAGTAGACAAGATGTCAATGTGTGTATCTTCGGAACAGGCGGAAAATTAAACAAATATTCAGCAAAAAATGTTTATGTCTTTTATTTAGTATCGCAATTTATTGGAAGTTTTAGTTAATCAGGCACTTTAGTTTAATATAATACGTGTATATACCTAATTCGGTAGTATGAATAAATAAATATAATATTGATGCTTTTGTGATTGTTGCTCTTGTTAATGATGACAAAACGAACCTTCTAAAGCTCGGTAGGTCCCCAAATGTAATTCCATGTAAATTGTCACTAAGGGACCGGCCAGAGGAACTAACGATCAATCAAGGCTAGGCGAACTATGTCACGGGGTTTACTTTGACGCTTTGCTTACATAACACGGTATCGCACTTGGCCAGTTTTATTCCTTTTGTAAAGGAGTTTGAAGATTTTTGTATGGAGCGTCGCATATCGACAAAAAAAGAACTTAAGAACTTTAAACCTATAATACTTTACGACAGGTGGGCGTTACAATCGCGTTACAAGTGCGTAACAAGCGTTTTTGTTGGTATTGATGTTAGCTATCGATTTATATTGAATTCATTGCAGGCCATGATTTTGAAAAACAAGATTTTTTTACAACAAACTAAACACGCTACAAATGTGTGTTTAGTTTGTAATCTACAGTAACATTACATGGCTAATAAAAAACCTGCAGCATTTATCAGTACATTTTCCTCTACCATAACTATTTATACGAATGTAACAGTGCTCCAATGTTTCAGTTTAATGAAACAGATAGCTTCCTCCCGGCAGCGATAACCGCAAAGTGAATGAACTATGGAATTGCCGTAAATACCTGTCGGAAAAACTTTATTCTAATACAATTCGACTTTTGATTAAATTAGTTTTGTGGTCATAGTAGACCGGGGGTAGACTTTCATTGCAGGTGGTTGACTAGGTAGGTACCCCAACAGTGCCAGTTATTCTACCGCCTGAGCAGTAGTGTGCAAACATTTGCTGTGCTTCGATAGGAGGGCACTGTAGCTAGGGAAATTACTGGCTGAAGAGTCTTAACATCTTATGACTCTCAAGTAAGAAGCGTTGGCGCAGTGCGCTAAGTAGCACTGTACTAACTATGGGCAGCGTTATCTCTTACCATCAGGAGAGCGTCTTGTTCGTCTTCTTACTTAGTTGTATAAAAAAAAAATAGTGGATAAATGCTGTTCACTTGTTATATTGGTGGTTGGCTTCGGCCGTGGCTAGTCACCACCCACTAGATAAAACCGTGTTGCCGGTGCATTATGACGTGTTCCGGCATGATGATCAGTGATTTAAAGGAGGGATTTATCCCGCCTTCTAGGTTTAGTTTCCTACTATCTACGGCGCTATTGTTGCTTAAGGCGCTATGGTAAGTGAAATGTATGTTTTTCAAAGCCTAATATAGCAAACTTTTAAGAAGATCTACTACTTTATATTTTAGTATGTGTAACTTCAATCTTTGAACAAGAGATCTTTATTAACAGAAACATGATAATTGTTTTTTTTCTCGATAGTTTTTTTTTTTTTAAATATGCCTAATTTTCTTCCTTCCATTTAAGGCTCATTCTCATTTTAGCTCAAATTTGATGGTCACACGGTTATATTTCCTAAACGGTTAAAGACAGAGATATGAATTGTGGATAGGTGGATTAAACATATATTAAGCTACAAAATAAATGAAGATTACCATAAACGACGCAAAAAATAATACTAAAATTTAACATGAAAGGTCAAAATCGGGGCCATTTTTCGTATTCTCATGGTGTCACACTTTGCGTTGCAGTTAAACATTTGGGCACTACATTAACAAATTTTGATGTATCTGTATGTAACATATACCAAAATTATCGCAAACAAATATACTTTAAGGTCCACAGACTAAAAAAAAGTTTTCAGTATTATTTTGAATTTAAAATAATAAAATGCGGCGGTCACACGATTTTAGGTGCTTTAGATTTGCGTAGTTTAACGGCTGCTGTTAAACACAACATCAACAATCCAATACAAAGTTCGATTCATTTCAATTATGGCCATGTTCTGCAATCGTAGAAGTAGGATCTAGGACTTATCGAGCCGTGGGAAAAAATATAATTGCTAAGTTTCAATTTATTCATGGGTGTATCGATCACTTGCATGGGCAACATTTTTATGCATTGCATTTTAGTTATTTAAATCAAAGTTAGCTTTTCGAAACGCCAAAATGTGCGAGATAAAGATGTAGTATTCAACTTTATACGTTATACCTAAACTTTCCAGAATTTCACCAAAAAGGGATATTTTCGTCACCAGCGTGGCATCACCTTCATAGCGTTTTTTACCATGAAGGTGATTTTTGAGCCACGAAAGTGATTTTTAAATATTGTTTTCTTTTGAAATAGCCTTTTTACCTACTTAATAGTTTTGTATCTGTTATGTTAGGGTTTTAATACATACAAACCAAATTTCTGACTAATAAAAAAGTAAAGTGAATGGTAAAGTAATATCTCAAATTACGCATATTTTCTTTTGTAGTGAGGTTTATTTTTACGTAAAATGTCGTTTTATTGTACATTTTTGGTAGATTTAGTCTTTTAAAAGGGTTTTACTTGAAAAAGTTGTGAAAAAATAATTACTGAATCACTTTCGTGGCGTCGAAAATTTCAAAACTGTTTTTCTTCGAAATGAAACGTACGATTTAAATCATTTATATAAAAGTTTACACGTGTTATCCAGCTCTATACAATATTATACATAAACATTACAAATAAGCAATAAATAAGAATTGCCATGAAGGTGACGATGAGAATCAATTCCATGAGAATGAGCCTTAAATATTTGTAAAACTAGGACAAAAATAAACATTTAGAGTACTTTATTTGATACATAACATTCAAACGGATGGCTATATATAGGTATTTTATCGATAAGTTTATTTAATGATTTTTAATTGAATTTTAATTCCCACGGAGCATTACCGCACGCACTCAGAACGCCGGTGACCACTGTCAGCGTCGGACCTGTGCACTTCGATCTCACCTCCACTACGGTTATACACGCGCGTTTGAATTATTTAGGAGTACTTACATATATTGTGAATTTCCAAATCTCAGAAGCGTGTAGGGGGTTTAATTTATTTGTAATTAGATAATAAATATTATAATCTTTATTTTGTCCTTCTAGTCGATTATTAAAAAATATAACACACACGTACTATATAAAATAAATTAGATTAAATTAATTTAAATTAAATATTATTATAAGTTAATAATTTAATTAGATTAAATTAATTTAAATTAAATTTTAATATGAATTAATTATTAAATACGATTAAATTAATTTACATTAAATATTAATATAAACTAATTATTAAATTAGATTGAACTAATTTAAAATAAAATCTAATTCAGATAAATTCGAAAAAATCAGATAAATTCGAAAATTCATCAGATAAATTCTGATAAATTCAGATAAAATCAGATAAATTCGAAAAAATCAAATAAATAAAAAAAAATCAGATAAATTCTGATAAAATCAGATAAATTAGAAAAAAATCTGATAAATTCAGATAAAATCAGATAAATTCGAAAAAATCAGATAAATTCGAAAAAAAAATAGAAAAATTCTGATAAATTCAGATAAATTCGAAAAAATCAGATAAATTCGAAAAAAATTCAGATAATTTCTGAAAAATTCTGATTAATTCAGATAAATTAAAAAAATCAGATAAATTCAAAAAAAATTAGATAAATTCGAAAATAAATCAAATAAATTCTGAAAAAATCTGGTTAATTCTGATAAATTCAGATAAAATCAGATAAATTCGAAAAAATCAAATAAATAAAAAAAAATCAGATAAATTCTGATAAAATCAGATAAATTAGAAAAAAAATCTGATAAATTCTGATAAATTCAGATAAAATCAGATAAATTCGAAAAAAAAATAGAAAAATTCTGATTAATTCAGATAAATTAAAAAAATCAGATAAATTCAAAAAAAATTAGATAAATTCGAAAATAAATCAAATAAATTCTGAAAAAATCTGGTTAATTCTGATAAATTCAGATAAAATCAGATAAATTCTGAAAAATTCAGATAAAATCAGATAAATTCTGAAAAATTCTGAAAAATTCAGATAAAATCAGATAAATTCGAAAAAATCAGATAAATTCGAAAAAAATTCAGATAAATTCTGAAAAATTCTGATTAATTCAGATAAATTAAAAAAATCAGATTAATTCAAAAAAAAATTAGATAAATTCGAAAATAAATCAAATAAATTCTGAAAAAATGTGGTTAATTCTGATAAATTCAGATAAATTCTGAAAAATTCAGATAAAATCAGATAAATTCGAAAAAAATCAGATAAATTCGAAAATAAATTCTGAAAAAATCTGGTTAATTCTGATAAATTCAGATAAACTCAGATTAATTCAGATAAAATTAGATAAATATCCAGATTTTTTCAGAATTTAATTGATTTATTTTCGAATTTATCTGATTTTTTTTCGAATTTATCTGATTTTTTTTAATTTATCTGAATTTACCAGATTTTTTCAGAATTAATCAGATTTTTTTCGAATTTATCTGATTTTTTCGAATTTATCTGAATTTATCAGAATTTTTCTAATTTTTTTTCGAATTTATCTGATTTTATCTGAATTTATCAGAATTAACCAGATTTTTTCAGCATTTATCTGATTTTTTTTTCGAATTTATCTGATTTTTTTTAATTTATCTGAATTTACCAGATTTTTTCAGAATTTATCAGAATTTTTCAGAATTTATCTGTTTTTTTTTCGAATTTATCTGTTTTTTTTTGTTTTTATCTGATTTTATTTGAATTTATCAGAATTTATCTGATTTTTTTTTAATTTATCTGATTTATTCGAATTTATATGATTTTATCTGAATTTATCAGAATTAACCAGATTTTTTCAGAATTTATTTGATTTATTTTAGAATTTATCTGATTTTTTTTCGAATTTATCTGATTTTTTTTAATTTATCAGAATTAACCAGATTTTTTCAGAATTTATCAGACTTTTTTTAGAATTTATTTGAATTTATCAGATTTTTCTCAATTTATCTGAATTTATTTGAATTTATCAGATTTTTTCTGAATTTATCTGAATTATTGTTTTAATTTAATTTAATTAATTGGTCCAATTTAATTAATCTAATCTAATCAATTAAATGTAATCTAATTTTGTTATTTTTTTTTCAACAAAAAATACGTGTATCTATAATATTTATCTCGTGTCTCATTTTTTCGATCTTGTCCAAAAATTTTAGCACATTGTAACCCCCGACGCAAAATCGACGGGGTTTTATAAGTTTGACGTGTTTGTGAATGTGTGTGTGCTAACATGTAGTTAGCACACACACATTCACAAAGAATCACCAAGGGTAATGACCGCGCACGTTTTACGATAAGCGTACGCCACACGTTTCCAACGGGCGTTCTGAGCAACTTTTGCCCGCACTAAATACCTAATCTGCTCGTAAAGCCCCGCCTTAAAATCACGTGAGATAGTGGTCAAAGGCTAACCTATACCTATATTGAATAAAAAGAAACTGTGGAAATGTCGTAAATACCTTGCGAAAAAACTTAATTCTAATACAATTTGACTTTTAATTAAATTAGTTTTGTGGTCAAAGTTGAGGGATGAACCTTTGTATCTATAACAATCACAGTAATATTATAAATGCTAAAGTTTGTGAGTTAGTATGTTTGTTACTTCTTCATGCCTAAACGGGTGGACCGATTGAGCTGAAATTTGGTATAGAGATAGCTTAGACCCTAAAACAACACATAAGCTACTGAAAGTGGGTAAAACCGCTGGGCGCAGCTAGTAAATGGTAAAGCTAAAGCCACACTAATTTCATGACGAGTCAGAAATTAAAACTCATATATAGCGCATTAGAACTCATATTTAGTTTAACAAACACGAATGTACATTGACTAACATGAACGTGAAACAAGTGAATTAAATTAAAAATTTAAAAAACCCCCAACGCAATACGTATTTCACCATTTTTTGTATGGCGGCCATCTTGGATTTTAAATTTTATATAGTGGACTGTAATCTACTCGTTAAGCCCTTTCATTTGATATCCATATTGAGGGGGTCGTGGAAGAAAAAAGTAATCCGCCATTTTGTAGCGGCGGCCATCTTGGACCGATTTCCACCAAACATGGCTAAGAACACTCTCGACTAACTCTACTTTCAAACAAAAAAAACAAAATCAAAATCCGTTCATCCGTTTGGGAGCTACGATGCCACAGACAGACACATACACACACACACACACACACACACACACACACACACACACACACACACACACACACATACACACACACACACACAGACAGACAGACAGACAGACAGACAGACAGACAGACGGACAGACAGACAGACAGACAGACAGACAGACACGTCAAACTTATAACACCCCGTCGTTTTTGCGTCGGGGGTTAAAAAGGTTGGGTGCAGTAATTATTTACCTGAACTATGAAAAATAGATATAGAATAAATAGCTGAACTAGAAATATAAAATGGCACATGGTGAACATACCTCTACCAACAAAATCATATTCTTTTCATTAAATCTTAATTTTAATCTCAGTTTATAAATATTAAAAAACGATGTTGAATACTTTTGTTTTCAACGAAAAATGTTAACAAATGTAAAATACATCTCATCTATGTATTAAAAAGTACCAAGCACTCTTTTATGAAATATGCTTTCTCCTAACCACAATAATGGCTGAGTAACAGAACCCTTTATGTGGTCGAGGGTAACCGTTGAAAAGGGATCTCTCACTTTGTAGTGGTAAAAAGATTAGTTTTTGTTTTGAAACCAGAACAAAAAATGCTGTAATATACCTATAGATATTTTTATGCAAGAAAATGAAAAACTTTGGTTCCTTCCAACTATAGTTGATCAGAATCCATCAAATGAAGGTCCGGGAAAGCTTTATAACATTTCACATTATGGCTACTGTCGACCGATTTCAGTCCATCATTGCTTACTATTAATGATGAACCAATAACGCACTCAGATGTGGACTCGGATGCGATTCAGATCGGACGTAATGCGAAATTGCTTTAAATTCCAATGTATTCGAACCTTGACCCCACACATTTTTAAAATTTAATAGATAGGTAGGTAGGTAGATAGGTAGGTTTAATAGGTAGGTAGGATAGGTGGATTGAATAGAAGGATTTTTATATCATAATTGGCGTTGTCAGAGCAGACACAGGTTTAAAATATACATCCATACAGCGCTCTTGAATGTGATTGATGTTGCACATATTCAGTCTGGTCTGACTCTGCAGTAAGAAGCGTTGGTGCAGTGCATCTAGAATTTCACATCATTGTGAAAACTTAGGTACCACTGTACTGATGGCCAGTGTTATCTCTTAACATCTGGAGAGCGTCATGCTCGTCTTCGAACTTTTTCACATAAAAAAAATGTTATGTCCCTCACCCAGATGTATTTAATCCAATTTTATATAATTTAAATTATCATGAGAATGTTTAATTTCCAACCGTTCAGGTTTATATCGCTCCATCATCCAAGTCTGGCTGTAAGAGTTCATGCACATTTGCAGTATCACTTTATAGTTTTCTCCGCTGCGATGTGTTGCTGTCAGACATTTGCGAGTTTTCTGATGCATTATTTGTTTTGACTGAAAGAGAAAGAAAAAGAAAAATCATTAGTGATACAAATTTTCGAATGTGGTTCTTGCGAAGGTCGTTTTTGCGAAAAACAAACAAGTAGTACGTTTTTGTGAATAAGTCGTTTTTGCACTCACGCACGTCGCAAAAACGTACTATTTGTTTGTTTTTTGCAAAAACGACCTTTGCAAAAACGTACTTTCGCAAAAACGTACCACTTTTTTTTTGCAAAAAGGACCTTCGCAAAAACGACATTCGAAAATTTGTACCACTCCTCTAGGTTAGCCTTTGACCACGATCTCGCGTGAAATTAAGCGACAATGCGGTCGTATAATTTGATAGCAGACTAAACCTAGACGGCGGGATAAATCCCTCCCTGGCTTACTGAACATCATGCCGCATTAAAACCATGTGTACGGTTTTAAGATATTGTGCCTCAGACATATACTAATAAAGCATTTCCTAATGGAAACAAAGCCGCGCGCGTTAGCAATGTTTTAATAAAAGTCCCTCAATATAAGTAAACTGGCATTTAGATAGATATATCGAGTAGCTAAAAATGATCACTAGAAGTCTGGATTCAATAACCACTCAAACGTCCCGACCGCTATAGCGGTCTGAAAAAAAGTTGAGTTAAACATTACAGCCGCTAAAGCGGTCATAGAGACTTGCTACTTTAAAAACATGTTTTTATCTATGAAAACGCTGAAAAGTTGCGTAAATATGATTGTAAATGGTGCGTGCACGCGTTCTGGTTTGGCTTGGAGCCCTAAGATGCTATCTTGAAGTGATAAAATGTTGCATTGCTATATTCTCCCCCTCTGGTACTCTTTAGCTCGTCCCGACTAGAGTACCAGTATCTTTCCGTGGTCGTCCTCTTCGACGTATTGGATTTGTTGGTTTCGGAAGTTCATTGTTTCTATTGTGATATTTTGATATAGCTGATGTATGGTATTTCCCTATTGTTTTATTGGGTTCATCTGGATGTACAATTTCATATGTGCATGCTCCAATTTTCTTGACTATGATATAGGGTCCATCACGGCGTGGAGCGAATTTGGAGGTAAACTGTTTTTCAGCATTACTCATTGTATGTGATTCTACCAGTACTAAGTCTCCTTTTGTATATCCTGGATCTGGTCTTCTTAGTCCAGTCAATGAGTGCCCAAAAAGGGTATGTGGATCGAAAAGTCGAAAGCAGAAAAACTAACTTAAGAACTTTGTTTGGACTAGTTAGGAGATAAACATACTAAAAGTTCCCACCCCTCCGAGGTGAGCCCGAGGGGGGGGGAGGCCGAAGAAGGTCCCATTTTTAGGTTTTTTGGTTATATGTCAAAAATTGTGCGTTGTACGATATTTTGTAGTACTACATTATTAAACCTTATAAAATTTTCTACAACTTCGGCCTTGACACTTTTTATCTATCTCCAATCGTTGTCCAGCTATGAGCTTCCAAACATGGTCTATTTTTAAGCCGCTCAAATAAGTTTTCTATACAAAGTCAGTAAAAAAATCTTGCAAATAAAATTTCACCAACTTCTGGTTGTTGTATCATGATGAAATTTTGCAAATGTCTAGAAATCTGATGACATTTCAATAATCTGGTACCACTGAGCTGATCTGATGATGGGCCCAGGAGTTGTCTAATGAAACTCTTCAATGGCTATTAGTAAACCTATCGTGTTTAGGTACATTACATTCGAATCGATGAGACTTTTTCATAACAATTGCTCTCAAGGGTCTGATAATGGACCAGGAGGTGCCTACGTCTCATTAATTCGAATGTAATGAACCTAAACTCGCCGGTTTTACTAATAGCCATTGAAGAGTTTCAGTAGACACCTCCTGGCTCCATCATCAGATCAGCTCAGTGGTACCAGATTATTAAACTGTCATCAGATTTCTAGACATTTGCAAAGTTTCATTATGATACGACAACCAGAAGTTAGTCAAATTTTATTTGTAAGATTTTTTTACCGACTTTGTATGGAAAACTAATTTAAGGGTCTTCAAAATAGACTATGTTTGGAAGCTCATAGCTGGACAACGATTGGAGATAGATAAAAAGTGTCAAGGCCAAAGTTGTAGAAAATTTTATGAGGTTTAATAATGTAGTCCAACAAAATATCGTACAACGCACAGTTTTTGTCATATAAGCAAAAAACCTAAAAATGGGACCTTCTTCGGCCTCCCCCCCCTCGGGCTCACCTCGGAGGGGTGGGGACTTTTAGTATGTTTATCTCCTAACTAGTCCAAACAAAGTTACTAAGTTAGTTTTTCTGCTTTCGACTTTTCTATCCACATTTCTTCTTTTACTGGACTATCTTTTTAAATTTGCTTTGTCTCGACTTATATCCAAGTTTGTCTCAATGTTCTCTTTCGCTGTTTGTAAATGCTGAGATAGACGCTGTAATGTTGGTGTAATTTCTGTTACAAACTTTTCAGACTCTACGACTTCTCTTAAGTCATGTGTTAAGTCATAGACTGTTCTTAATTCTCGACCAAATGTTAAATATGACGGTGAAAACCCAGTGGTTCTACATGTAGCTGTGTTCATCGCAAATCGTATCGCTGGTAATGTTGATGGCCAATTTTGATGAGCGTCTTTTACCATTATTGCTATTATCGTTTTCATATCTCTGTTCTTCCTCTCAACAATATTTGGTTCTGGGTGGTATAGCGGTGTGAACATTTGTTGTATTTCCAAACAAAATACTAGCTTTTGCATTATTGCAGATATAAACTGCACTCCATTGTCACTTATAATTTTCCTGGGCAACCCATAGCGTAGAAAAATTTCATTTATGAGTATTGTTGCACATTTTTCTGAGGTTGCTTCCTGCATCGCGAATAATTCAATCCATCTTGATGCGATATCTTCGATGATGAGTATCCATTTTTCTCCTGAAGGACCTTTTGGCAATGGTCCAAATAGATCTATTGACAATGTTTCGAATCTCTGGTTGTTTGGAGTTGATTGGTATAAACCAGCTGTCTTTTGATTCGAGATTTTATACTTTTGGCACTCTTCACATGTTTTAACATATTTAATGACATCTTTTCTTAATCCTTTCCAATAGTATTTGTTAATAATACGCTGGATTGTGCGGTCTACACCCATGTGACCAGCTGTTGAAGTGTCATGATGATATTTTATTATTGTTTCTATTTCTTGTCTTGGAATAACCAATTTCGCGTTGTCGTCTTCCTGTTCTGGAGTGTACATATACAAGACACCTTTGTGTAGGAGGTATCCTTTTCTTGTGTATTCCTTTGTTTCAGTAGACTGATTCTCATTTTCTAAAACTTCAATTATTTGTTTCAGGGATGAGTCTTTCAATTGTTCATTTCGAATCTGTGTTTCGTTTTGTTTAGGCAATTCAAGTTCTAAACTGCAAATCATACCATTATTATCGATATGATCATCACATGTCGGCCTTGATAGTGTATCGGCTACAACGTTTGTACGTCCAGGACTGTATTGTATCTTGAAATCATATGGTTGTAACTGCAATGCCCAACGAGCGAGTCGACCAGTTGGGGTTTTTAATTCCATTAACCATTTCAGTGGTTGGTGGTCAGTTATTGTAATGAATTTAGATCCTTCTATATATCCTCGGAACCGTGAAATAGCCCAAACTATGGCTAAAGCTTCTTTTTCTGTAACGGAGTAGTTGTTTTCTGCCGGTGTAAGAAGTCTGCTTGCATATTCAACTGGATGTTCGTTTTCTCCCTCCCCCTGCACCAAAGCTGCTCCAATAGCGTACTGACTCGCATCTGTTTTAATTGTGAAAGGTAAATCAGTGGTGGCTTGTTTTAACACGGGGGCTGTTATCAAAGCTTTTTTCAATTTATTAAAATCTATGTGTTGGTCAGTACCCCAAGTCCAACTTACTTTCTTTTTCGTCAGATTTGTTAATGGTTGTGCAATCTGTGCAAAATTGCGTATGAATCTTCGGTACCATGATGCGGTTTGGAGAAACGATATTAGTTGTTTTAATGTTTTAGGTTCTTTTAGATTTTCTATAGCTGATACTTTGTCTGGATCAGCTTTTATTCCTTCTGGAACTATAATATGTCCCAAGTATTTTATTTTGATACAGCCGAATTTACATTTCTTCCTATTTGCTCGTAGATTATATTCTCGTAGCTTGTCAAATATTTCTCGCAAATTCTCAATGTGCTCCGAAAAACTTTCAGCTCTTGTTATACAATCGTCTAAATAGGCTAACGTATTCTTCGCTTTTAAGCTGTTGATGAATTTATCCATAAGCCTCTGAAACGTTGCCGGTGCGTTTCGTAGTCCAAATGGCATTCTTAGAAAGCGGAAATTCCCAAACGGAGAAATAAAGCTTGTTTTGTCTTGATCATCAGGATGCACCATAATTTGCCAGTACCCTGACTATAGGTCTAGTGTTGACATATACGGCAACCCTTTGGCTTGATGTAGCAAGTCGTCAATGCGTGGCAAAGGATATCTGTCTGGCTTAGTGATTTCGTTTAGTTTCCTATAGTCAATACAGACTCGAATATCATTATCTCCCTTTGGAACTAGAATAACAGGTGCTGCCCATGCAGCATCGCTTTCTTCGATAATATCATCGCTAATCATTTCATCTATTTTATCTTTGAGTTGTTTTTGTCTGGCTGGAGACAATCTGTAAGGCCTAACACTTATGGGAGGATGTGTTCCCGTATCTATTCTATGCATAGCAAAAGGTGTAGGTGTGTTACTTTTCTCAAAGATATCTTTATATTGATATAGGAGATCATTAAAAATTGCTCGTTCTTCATTTGTGAATAGGGACCCTTCGTTTGGTTGTAAATAAATAATATCCAAACAATACAATTTTACAGGTTTTAGAATACGAGGATCGACACTAGATTGTTGATCAGTTGGTTCCCGAGGTCGTACAGGACGTGGTGGAGTATCCAGCTTCTTCAACTCGTAACGAGGCCTCTTGTTTGGAGACGGGCAGGAATCAGTGTAGTCACGCAGTGGCGATGGCGTATCAGGAATTGGCGAAAGCATCTTTAAATCTTTTGTCCAACAAAGAAACTGACTTAGTGATTCTGAGAAGTACTTATTATCAGCGTCATAATTGTTGTTGGGAGGCGTTACCTCTAGGTCTAACGCTTGCGCTGCCCGTAACTGGATTGCATCTGTTGATAGGCGTACGAACTGATGCGTCTTCTTCGGTTCATCTATGAAATACCAGTATCTTTGTGGAAGATTCAGTATTATTCCACACTGCTCCAGGAAGTCAATTCCTAGCAGAGTCCTGTTGTCCTTCGCTTCTGGCATTGCTGACAGCTGAATAGGTACTGTCCGGCCTCCAATTGTAATTTTAATTGTAGTAGTCATCAAGTTCGACACCCGTTTGGTGCTATCCGCGAAAATAACGTCTGCGGATTTTTGTTCAAACGTCGTTCCCTTGCGTAGGAGAGTTTTATATAATCTCGTACCCGTCATACTAGTTCTCGCCGCCGTGTCAATGTAAGCATAGCCCACTTCGCCTTTACACTTGACTTCGATCATGGGTATTTTTGCGGTGTTTACCCTTGAGTTTATGGCGTAGAAAGCCACTGGCTTAGGAGGCGTTTCCTTAGTTTTACAGGTGTCGCAGTTACTACGAAATACACCTGGGGCACCACATCCGTAACATTTAATTTTTTGTTCTTCTTTTGGAGAACTCGGTGGTTTTGTCTTTTTTTCCTCTGCGAGTCTCTTGCGGCAAACTTCTGAAATGTGGCCCTTCTTACCACAGTAGGAGCACCGTTTCAATTTTTTGTTGTAGGTTTCCTTGGAATCGACCACCTCCCCAGCTTCTTTCTCCAGGTTTTCCAACAGTCTGCCTCGCTCCAATAATTCGGCAAATGATTTTACCTCTGCACGCGGAATTTCTTTTTTGTATCGGATGTTGAGAAGTCCGTAAATAAAGTCTAATTCCTCTTCTTCTTTGTGCCTTTTGGTAGGCAATTGAGCCAAAAGAGCACGTTTGGTGCAGACGAAACTGTCTATCTTCTCGTCTGATTGTTTCTTCGCAAACAATTCCACGTAGATTTCGTGCGGTTGCATCTTCGGAGCAAATGCGTTGCGTATGGATGTTAGCGCTTGTGACCACTTCTTTGTTTCACCTTTAACTCCGCTCCACCAAGTGGCTGCTGGTCCCGTTAGTAACAAGGTAAGACCTTCGAGTGCGTCGTCGTCGCTAATTTGTTCAATTTTCTTATATATTGTAATATTCGTAATGAATTCTTCCACTTTATCGTAGTTGCGTTCACCGTCGTATCTCTTAGTGCAACGAGCAAAACTTTTTTTTGTGGAGGTAGGTTCCATTACTTTTGACAGCTTGTCTATGAGTGTACCAAACCGTTGCTGTGTCATAAACGTCAGATCCATTTTTTCTTCCGACATCTTGCAAATGTGGGTAGTTTTTAAACTTCTGATTCTTGACGATTTTTACGTTGGGCGCCAGTGTGAGGGTGCCGGATGAATTAAAGTCGATTTGACAGTTTATACATATATTTCAGACAACAATAGCATACATTTACATAGAAGGTATAGTATAGCAAAGCAATCCTATAAACAGGCCTCTGAGCGGGCTGCGGGGCTACCGCACCCAGAGTCCTTCTACGAGTGGTCCTTGGAGTGGGCTGCGGGGCTACCGCACTCCGTGACCTCCTAGCTACGACCTGATCTGAGGGCTGCGTGGCTACCGCTCAGACCAAGCGATGACAAACAAGTGGACTGCGGGGCTATCGCACTTGTTGCCTCCTAGCTATCTGAAGCTCGAATGCATCTTCGGCTTTTTTTTTTTTTTTTTAAATGACCTACGCTGTTGGTCTCAGATTAAGACCTCTACAGCTTTACCGGGCGTGTGGTGAGCGCAGGAGGCACTCGACCCTAAGTTTTTGTGGGCGACAAGCTCAAGGGCGCCTCAGATGGCACGAACCTCGGCTTGGGCCGTCGCCAGATACGGGGGACTAGACTTGCCCTGGCACCCCTGAAGGGGCGTGTCCTAGGGCCCTAACAGTGTTTTGATCTGTTTGATTATTTGGAGAGAATCTAACTGATCTGAAGGATCGCAGAGGTCTTCGACCGCGCCGGCGCGGTCGGTGTCGTGATTGTATTGGTTGGAGGATCTGGTATCCGGGACCAGTACCGAAAACGGAGCGACTGTTGCGCATGGTTGGCGGATTCGGCGATCCCAGCGCCGCCGATGTGACGGCAGCGATGGGATCGTCCGGATCGTTCAACACGTTTTTAGGGCGACGACGGAGGGGAGTGGAGGCCTGATCTACAGAGTAGTTCGAGGCTTGGACAACGAGGGGATTGGGGTGGTGGGGGACCGCGTCAAAGTAGCGGCGAGAGCAATCCTTCATGAATTGAAGTATAGAGGGGAGTTCGAGATCGCAATGCAGATCGGAATTGCGCTGATACCATTCAGCCCCGACTGCTTTACGGAGAAAGCGATTTTGAATCACTTGAAGCATGTCTAAGGTAGAGAGAGGGGAGTGAGCGAACACCACGGAGGCGTAAGTCATGACGGGTCGTATGCAAGTTTTGTAAAGTGTCAACTTATTTCTAAGTGACATTTTACTCCGCTTGCAGAGGGGACTGAGTCGGGCCAAGAAGAAGGCCGCTCGGTTGCGCACGGTTGTGACGTGTTTTATGAAGGAGAGTCGACTATCGAGGGTCACCCCGAGATATTTGGTATAGGAGGCCCAAGGGATGGGTCTGTTGTGGAGAGTGAGAGATCGCTCCTTGCGGGGCGGTTTACTCGGATGAAAGTACATTGCTGTACTCTTATCCGGGTTTACCGTGATAGCCCACTTCTTGAACCAATCGCCAAAAAGGAGAAGGGCTCTTTGAAGTGCGCTTATCTGACGGGTCGGCCACCACCCTCTAGAGTAGAGGGCGGTGTCGTCCGCGAAGAGAGCGATCTCTACATTCGGGGGGCGTGGGATGTCGCTAGTATAAAGCGAATAGAGGAGAGGGGAGAGCGCGGAGCCCTGGGGGACTCCGGCTCCGATGGGGTGGGGAGAAGAGCGGTCTCCCTCAACGCGATAGCGAAAGCTTCGAGCCCTGAGAAAGTCTTGTATTATGAGTACAAGACGGTCTGGCACTCCGAACTGGTACAACTTGTATACCAGTCCGTTGTGCCAGACTTTGTCGAACGCTTTTGCAACGTCCAGGAAGACAGCTGTTGTCCCCATAGGACGGCCAAAGTTGCCAGGTTTCCTATTGAAACCTTCGAGAATGTACTCCGTGATGCGGTGTACTTGCTGGACGCAAGAGTGTTTTGCTCGAAAGCCAAACTGCTCGTCTGGAAGGAGGTTTTTGGACAGAGTTACGGACCACAAACGCTTCACAAGGAGGCGCTCGTAAATTTTTCCCAGAGTACTGAGGAGACTGATAGGGCGGTAGCTAGAAGGCTCTGACGCATTCTTGCCTGGCTTGTGAATGCCGATTACGTCGGCATTCTTCCAAGCGTCGGGAAAGATGGCGTTTACCATGGCCGCATTAAAGATGCTGACCAGGAGGTAAATGAGAGAGGTGGGGAAGTGCTTGATCACTTTAGTAGTGATGCCATCCGCACCGGGGGCTTTTCTGGGGCGGAGGCCCCTGATAATCGACTCTACCTCACAAGCCTTGACGGGCTCAATGGGGTCAGAGGGAGGGAGGGAGGACTTTTGCTCGACAACACTGTTCACCTCTGCGAGGTGAGCAGGGTCGACTAGCTCGAGATTGGGGCTGCATTGTGCTTCGAGGCTGTCGGCCAGACATTCGGCCTTTTCCTTGTCATCAAACGCGGGGGGGAGGTTCGGTCTAGTCAGAGGGGGCATAGTGGTCACAGTGTCGCTCTTCAGAGATCGCGCCAACTGCCAGTAAGCCTGGTGAGTGGGCGCGATCTCTGAGAGCTTTTGGTCCCACTTCTGATTGCGGAGTTCAGTCATACGTTTGCGAACAGAACGTTCGCATTGCCGTAGCCTGACTCTGTTCTCTTCGGTGGAACCATAGTCATACGCTCTCGTAGCTGCGTTCTTTGCTGTCAATAGTTCCCTCGCATCCTCTGGCAGGGACCAGCGTTGGAGATCCTCCGCTGGTACCTGCTTAGAGGATTCGCCAATGGCGGTGCGAAGGTGACTAGTGAGAGCATCGATCGAGCACGAGACGTCGTCAGGTGAGACAATGTCGTCGGGGATAAGGTCAAGAGCGGGTGACTTGATAGCTTTTAGGGATTCCCCTAACCGCTGCCAGTTCACTACCGTCTTTGTCTTGGTCAGTCTGTCAGATGGGTCCGGTCCAAGTCTCATCAAGACAGGACGGTGGTCAGAGTCAAGTTCGTGTAACACTTCTAAAGAGCGCAACTGGAGAGTTACGCCCTTCATAAGTGCTATGTCGAGTACCTCGGGGTTATGATCAGGAATGGGAGGGAAGCGCGTGGGAGAGCTAGGGACAATAACTTCAAAATCGAGGTTAGTCGAGAGGGAGTAGAGATCGTGACCGTTCGTATTTGATCTAATGCAGCCCCAGAGGGTTTGTTTGGAATTGAAGTCGCCAGCCAGAATGACTGAGCTTCCAAGGGAGAAGAGTGCCTCGAAATCACTCTTGTGGACTTTTTTGTTACCAGAGAGGTAACAAGAAGTGATAGTGATGGCCTAATGGCCGGACATGCCGATGCGACAACAGGACGCTTCGAGATCGGTAAGAGGAGGAGTGGTTATGGGGATGCAGTGGAGAGAGTTCCTGTAATAGATAAGAGTACCGCCCAATCGGGCGGTAGTCCTATCATCACGAACCAGCCGGTAGTTTCCGATCTTCGGATCCTTCCGGCTTGGTTTTAGGAAAGTCTCACACACTAGCAGGATGTCTACCTGATGGGTAGTTAGAAATTGCTGAATAAGTTGGAGTTGGTTCCTATCGGTCCCTATGCCTAGGCCGTTGGCGTTGTAGAACGCCAGGGATAAAGAGTGGGGCTTAATTCTCTTAGCTGTACTATCCATAGTGGAAGTATAGTTAAGAGCGATAGAACGCGGCCATGACAGACTCTATCAAGGCTCTGTTTTGGGCAAAGAGGACCGTCAGACTATCGAAGTCTTTCCGTTGCTGAATAGCAACAAATTCGAGCGCGACTTTGTTGAATGCGTCCATATCGACGCTGCCGTAAAACGACATGAGCCTACTCATGACGGACGTACCGTTAATAGGCGAGGGGATTTGGGAGGCCAGAGAGGCCTGAGGCGGAGGAGGCACGAAGGCCGGAGTGGGTGGGAGATTCTTTGTGGGCGCAAGAGCGGGGTACTCGTTGGCCGACCAAGCGTTCCCCTCAGGGAGTGGGGCGGGTAAATAGCGCGGCGGAGAAGCCAAGGGCGCTCCGGTACGCTTAGTGGGACGAGACGAGAAGCGTCTCTGAGGACCTTTGCCTTTGGGGGCCTTGGGACACCCACGATAGTTCGCGGGATGTCCGGACTCTGAGCAAAGCACGCAAGAGGGCGGTTCGGGGTCCTCCCTCTTACGAGAGCACTCAGAAGTGCTGTGGTCGCCTAGGCACTTAACGCACCTAGGGCGGGCATGACAGAAACGGGCAGAGTGCCCGTAAAACTGGCATCTATGGCACTGGGCAGGAGTGCCATTTCGATGCGGGGTCTCAACAGAAAGACCCGAAAGGTTGCAGACCATCTTCAAATTGAAAATGGCCTTGCCCTCAGGGGTTTTTTCCAATATGACCAACACAAGGTCGAATAGGGCCTTATTTCGGCCATAAAGGCGGTGGACTTCCCTAACCGGGAAGCCCTGAGCCTTGAGGTCCGCGGAGACTAGCTCGACATCGAGCTCCTTGGGGACTCCGCGGATGACCACCCGAAGGTGTTTTTCCGACTCCAAGGCCTGTAGGGTGTGGTAGCCTATAGCCTTGGAGCGGAGAAGGGAAGTAAGTTTTCGGTGAGAGTCGATGGACTTCACCTGAACTTTGATACCCATTTGGGTGTTTGTCGCCGTTTTGAGCTCTATATCGAGCTCGGCGAAGGAACGGGACAAGTCGTTTCACCTTTCCTTGTCATGAACAAGGAAGGGCGGGGGAAGCTTGGAGGATCCCGGAGGTTTTGAGACGGGAGTCTCAGAGTCGGATGCCGCGGAGGAAGGCAGAGAGCCCGAGGGAGGGCAGATGGCCTTAGCGGGGAGGGACGGGGAAGACGCCGCGGGGCGTTTCTTGCCCTTTTTATAGACGACTTGGGTGAAGCCGTCATCGTCGGGCGAAACGAGGGATGGAGTGGGAATAGGATCACACTCCATTTCGGGGTCGGGAGACTGCGGTGAGTCAAAGAGGGCAAAGTTGACCGGGGATCGCGAGCGATCGCGGGAGGAGGGGCTCGCGGGTGAAAAACCCGGCGAGAGCGAGCGGGTGGGCTGAGCACAAGGGAGGCTCTGCGATTGGGTCGCGAGAGAGCGAGAGGGCTGAGTCTGGGACTGCGTCGCGAGAGAGCGAGAGGGCTGAGCGCATTGTAGGCTCTGCGATGGCGTCGCTACGAGTGAGCGAGAGGACTGCGTGCGAGAGGGAGAGCGTGACATGAACGCCGGGCTCATATCATGGCGGACGAGAGGGGCCACTTTGGGGGCGCGCGAGGCAACGCGCGAGTTTGCCTCGGTTGGGACGGGCGCCGCGGGGCGCAGAGAAATATTATTAACGGTTTTGAGAGAGTCGTTGTACTCTCTCAAAATCGTGGCATATTTCTTCCCCAGCCAGGATTGGAGATCCATGGCTGGAGAGAGCTTATAGGCCTACGTGGCGCCGGGGGAGGAGGTCCCCGGCGAGCTTAAGGGAATGAGGAATCTCCCTGTCGGGTGTAGACAGGGAGGTGAGTGCCTAGGTCTGTATCCCTAGTGAATGCCAACTCACAGGTCCTTGGCAAAGGTTGTGAGTCGGATTCCGGCTGTCGCAGTCTTAGCAAAAACTGGCACCCGGGTGTGAACCTGCGTACCTGACGTCGCACGAGGGCCTGAGTGACCCTGGGCGGTGCGTCAAGCCCTTCCGGATTCCGTGGTTTTCTCAGAAGGAGAAAAACACGGGCGCTCCGGGGCCACGCCCTGTCGGCTTACGTTGGCACCGTTTGGTTTCCACCGACAGACCACGGAAGGTGGATTTGGAATAGAAACAGGGGTGCTTACAAGTTAAGCGTCGTCTCGAGAGAGACGTTTGTTGCCTTAAAAAAGGCAGTGGGTCGCGAATGCTAGCTGCGAGCAAAGGGACAAACGATAAAAATCGAATGAACCTTTGAGCGCAGGTAAGCGGAGCGGACGTCCGCACGGCACGGGGGCAGTGGGACGAGTGTGCATCTTCGGCTTTTTTTTTTTTTTTTTTTAAATGACCTACGCTGTTGGTCTCAGATTAAGACCTCTACAGCTTTACCGGGCGTGTGGTGAGCGCAGGAGGCACTCGACCCAAAGTTTTTGTGGGCGACTAGCTCAAGGGCGCCTCAGATGGCACGAACCTCGGCTTGGGCCGTCGCCAGATACGGGGGACTAGACTTGCCCTGGCACCCCTGAAGGGGCGTGTCCTAGGGCCCTAACAGTGTTTTGATCTGTTTGATTATTTGGAGAGAATCTAACTGATCTGAAGGATCTCAGAGGTCTTCGACCGCGCCGGCGCGGTCGGTGTCGTGATTGTGTTGGTTGGAGGATCTGGTATCCGGGACCAGTACCGAAAACGGAGCGACTGTTGCGCATGGTTGGCGGATTCGGCGATCCCAGCGCCGCCGATGTGACGGCAGCGATGGGATCGTCCGGATCGTTCAACACGTTTTTAGGGCGACGACGGAGGGGAGTGGAGGCCTGATCTACAGAGTAGTTCGAGGCCTGGACAACGAGGGGGCATCTTCGGCGCTCGCGCCCGTCCTTATATAGGGAGCCGGTTGCTGTAGGTGAATGCCGAAGTCTCGCTGTGTGCGTGCACGCGTTCTGGTTTGGCTTGGAGCCCTAAGATGCTGCTATCTTGAAGTGATAAAATGTTGCATTGCTATATTTTGTAATAAATATTTTAAATCTGTGCTCATTAAATCTGAAGTTAAGTTCTTGACTACATTTAAATTTTATTTTTTTAAATTATAGTTTCGAAGTTTTCATGCGTGCCAGTGAAATCTGCTTTTAAAATGTTTATAATTCACCTTATTTTATTAAAATTATATATTATTATGACTCTAATATAATAATAATAATAAATAAATCTATAATCTTTCGAAATTAGTACATATAGTAAAGAAAAAAACAAAATTAGAACAATTTTACATGTCTTAAAGTCGACATGTAAGATCTTTGTCTCGTATTCCGCGTTTCCGTAATATTTTTCATGATTAATTTCAATCAACTATTATTTAATTAAAATGTAACGTAAATTTTGAAAAACAGTTCAACATGATAAGACGTATACCTAAAATTAAAAATATAACCTTAAATAGTTTAAATTCATTGATTTAATATTTCCATTCTCAGGATTTTGTTCTAGGCGCTGAAGAGTTAGACATGAATGTGTGGTTTGTTTTGATTTATTGTGCTACAGTACTTTTCAAGTCATTATATTTTGGTATCAAATCAAAGCTTATATAATCTAGTTTAATAATGAGCAGGTAAAAATAAGAAATATTCAGAGATGTTTCGTAAAAAAGTGTTTAAACCAAAAAAATACCTAAAATTAACACATGTTGCCAAGTTCGAAATTTTTTATGTACTTTGTGTTCATATTTGAATCAAAATTTTCCGATATTTTATTTTTTTATAGTTTAACTATATAATGCTATTTTTCATAGAAAATGGTTTAATAGTTTGCTAGAAAATTGACGTTTAGTAGGTATCAGTAGTGAGCGCTCGACGCGATTCGATTTAGATCGCGAGCGCGGACGTTCAACGCTTTTGCAGCTGTCAGGGCAGACGTGTGAGTGGATATGCTAAAACAGAAACCAGTGTCGCAATATAAGAAGACAAAGAGCAGAGTTCATACAAGACGTGGTAATAAGCCAAGCAGATCTTTATTGGTCGCTGTTAAAATTAAATCGGTATAGGTGGCAATATGCTTACTTCTTTATTGTAAATCCAAATTTGAGATGCAGACTTTCCACGACAAAGGTAAAGCATGACAGAATGAAACAAGTAGTCCAAGCACATGCCATCGCGTTGTATTTCACCATGTTTTGTGTAGATCCAGTACTGAAAACAATATTTCTCTTTAAAAATATTCTGCAAGGTAGAAGTTATTGAAAATTCACGGGAGGAGTAGAACTTTCAAGTAGTTATAAAACTGAGGGAAGATATTATAGAGTCTATATTATTGGTATTGTTGGAGATGAAAAGAAGCCTAAATGTGTATTTCTAACTTTATTGGCGTTTTTTTTTTGGTGATAAAAATTAGACTATGTGTTATTTAGCTAATATTTAGCTTTCCAGCTACAGACTGAGTTTCATCGCAGTCGATTTAAATCTCCGTCATTCTATAACTTGTATTTTTCCTTGCCTGCTTTGTTGTCTGGAAGAGATCGCTATTAGCGATAAGACCGCCAATTGTAACATTGCTCAACTGAAATGTACTTATTTAGTGTTAATTGTTTTCTTTGTTGCAATAAAGAGTTATCTATCAATTTAGTGCGTTTGTGTGAAAGAGCAACAAACACCCAAACGTATTCACCTACAAACTTTTCTAACTTTACATTAGTAAGGTAAGAAGTTCTATGTGTGGTATGGTATGGTATTATTGTACCTGATTCCCGCCGTGCCCATGACAATGATCCAAAATGACGCTTTCCTTGAGGTTATCAGGGCGTACATCTGAATCTAGACAATGACCATCGTAGTTTAAGGTTTGAATCTGTAACATAAAAAGGTACCTCATATTATAGAATTACGCCCAGCTGTTTGCGTTTATCGGGTAAGAAATAAATTAATATTTTAATTTACACCACATAACGTCACAGAAAATATATAGGTGCATAAAATATTAAATGTAGATTAAATTAAATGTATCGCTAAAGAGCGATTATTTTCAGGGAGAATAACAGCAAGAGATAAACAGAGAAGGCACAAGAAGTGCAAGAACTAAAAAAACCGGTCAAGTACGAGTAGGACTCGAGCACCGAGGGTTCCGTACTAACCCGTAGGTTTGTACGGAACCTTAAGGAAAAGTGGGTATAATATATTATATACTGTAGGTTTTGATTCCCTTGCGAGTACTTTTAAAGTTTGAAAATATGCGGCTAAAATTGCTGTTTCTTTTGATTGCATTGACATAGATGTTTGATTTTTTTACAACTTAAAGTTATTATAAAGCTGAGTATTTGATATGAATTTCAATTTAATACCTGTACGCGTTCTTGAGGAAAAGGGTAGTAAATACAAAATTATTAAAAATATTTTTTTATATGATGTAACTAAACCCTAGAAGCCCTAGAAGTTTGAAATTTTCACTGATTTATGAAGCAATGGACCTTAGTATTCTCTGTAAATTTCAGCTTGCTACCTTTACGCGTTCCTGAGAAAAAGGGTCTTGACAGACAGACAGACGGACGGACGGACGGACAACAAAGTGATCCTATAAGGGTTCCGTTTTTTCCTTTTGAGGTACGGAACCCCAAAAATCACTAATGTTTGATTAAGTGCTAAAGTTATAATCTAAATTCAATCTACGAGTAAAATGTACAAAAATTATCTTACTAAAATATTATAAACGTGAAAGTTTCTAAAAATGTATGGAAGTCTGGATATACGAGTACATAATAAATGTTTGTTACTCTTTCACGCCTAAACGGGTAGACCTATTGAGTTGAAATTTGGTATAGAGATAGCTTAGCTCCTGGAATAACACATAGGCTACAGTAGCTACAGTTTGTGGTTTGGAATAAAGTATTATTCCATTTTTTTTTTAAACAATAGGGTAAACACGTCTATAACATGCAGCAATAATAATAATATTCTATGATGAATGATGCAAATGGCGGGGTGGTCAAATATCAAGAAGCCAAATAATTTTACTCGTAGTACGAATAAAATTTTAAATGCTCCAGCTACTCAGGGATAGAAAGTCTTTGTAGACTATTTAGAGACTGTGGTTATGAAAGTTATAATAATTATGAACATACCTGTCCACAAGCAACATGCATGTCAGGAATTCTCATCTGAGGATAAACATTTTTTAAATACCAGCCAAAGCTTTTGCAGTGAAGTTTTTGCCGAAGCTCTTTCATTTTTGAAATGTCACCTACTTTTTCTACTTTATTGCCCATTCTTTCGTAAAAATATTTTGCATAATCATCAAGCCATACCTGAAAAATATGTTATGCCGTCATAATTTGCTAATATAATATTATTACCCAGGGTTATTTGTAATTCCATAAGCTATGATTTGGTCGCCATTGTATGTACCTATGTTCTACGAAAATTAACGGTTTTGAGATAATTTTAAAAATGAGGTGAAATTTAAAAAAAGCTTCACAAGTCCAAATCGAAACACTGCATCGTATTATTCTTGATAGTTAGATAGAAAAATAAAATGACCTGCATTCAATCTTCTTGAAATACAAATACTTACTTTAGCCAACCTAATATGATTCATCCTAATAGTACTTTGAGGCACTTCATACGGAAACTTGTTCCTAAATATATGACCAACATGCGAGCATGGAATAATTTCCAGCGAACCACCGCACATCCAAGTTTTGAAAGACAGCTCCAAGTTATCTGCTCCCCATAAGTTGAATCCTTCATCGTAAAACCCTAGCTTTTGGAAGAACTTCTTGTTTATTGCGAATAGACCTCCAGAAATTGTAGGAGTTCTTAGAGGGGCTGCTTCGTGTTCTCTCTTAGTGTAAATCTCGTGTGGAATTGAAATCCATGTGAACTTCAAGCCCCAAGTGAATCCTCCTATGAGAAGCTCGTCGACGTCCTGTCCTATATATTCTAATGTAGATGGATGAATGACGTCAATGACTGGACTGACTACTCTCGTTGGATCTTCATGGATGCGTTCTAGTAAAGGCTCTAGCCAGCCTGAAAGAACATTAAATAGAACTCAGAATACTTTGTCGTTGTGTTTATCTTCTATTTTAGGGCTACTATAGCGTGACAGACAAAGAAATCATTAATGTTTAAAGAGAGCATATTGTAAAAGAGATCACAAAGATTTTGTATGTCTAAATATAAGAGGAGGTCTTTCAAAAGGAACATAAATCTAAAGTGGATTTTTTCTCAAAACTCTTTCACTCTCTTCTCTTCAAAATAGTATTAGGCTTGTCTTTCCAATTTTTTCTGTATCATTATTGCAATTTTATGGCTGAATAGTGCATTAAGTAAGTAATTACACAAATTCACACTATTGACAAATTTTACAATTTATGATTCTTACCTGGCGTACATTCGCAGTGGCTATCAAGAAATACCACAGTCGAAGACTTTGCTCGTATAGTTCCAAGAATTCGAGCCTTAGCTATTCCTTCGCGACGCACAGTTCGAATCAACTTTACTTTTGGTAACGTTTCTATGTATTTTTCTAAGGGAACTTTAAGTTGCGCTGAAATAGTTTTAGAAAATTATTAGGTAGGTATTAAGCGAAAGAAAATTAGGCCGTTTATAATGCTGCTATAGCAATGATACCCATTTTTATTTTAATCCAAGTACCAAAAGTATTTTTATAATGACATATACACTATATTACATAGCCTTAACCTTTGTTAGTGGCATCACAAATCCTATCGGAATTCCAAATTCCAATTTAATCTATTTAGTGGTTTGAGCTGTGCGTTGATAGATCAGTCAGTCAGATACTTTTACCTTTTATACATAAAAACATTAATAAGATTTGCCATATTGACAATCAGCGATTAAATTATACGTGATAATCAGATCTTTTAGGTGGTAAATAAATAACAATTATGGTAATATTAAAGTTTTTGCTCTTACCCACTGTCGAATAGTCATCTACAAGTATAATATCAGTCAAGATATTATCTGGAGAATGACGTAACACCGAGTATACAGTCCTCAATAGCGTAGACCAAGCTTCGTTGTAGAACGTAATAAT
Source organism: Hemithea aestivaria (assembly GCA_947507615.1). NCBI lineage: Eukaryota > Metazoa > Arthropoda > Insecta > Lepidoptera > Geometridae > Hemithea > Hemithea aestivaria. The sequence goes on from OX382335.1 coordinate 12,063,228, forward strand.
TACTGTCGCTGTTGGTAGGCTTTTGAAGGGTTTCTTCTTACACCTACGCATAATAATAGGGATAAAAATTTAATATATTATTGCCTCTACAATTCTTTGCTATCTGTAATCAAAATTCTCATTATTGGTCCTAAATATCATTTTTTTAATGCAAATATCAGGAAGATGAGGAACACGCTCTTCTCAAATAACGCTGCCCATGATCAAAATTGCTAGTTGTAGGCAAAATATGCAAGTCTCCCAGCATAGAATCTGGAGTTGATTGACGACTCTACTATTTTTGTTTTTAATATGAAGGTAAGTTTTTTGGTATCCTCAACTAATCTTCCTTATGATAACAAATTATATTTTTTAACAAATAACTACCCATATCAACGTTTTAAAAAAACTGCGGCTGTATAATCTTACATTGGTCATGGTTGTTAAAACACGATTAATATTTTCAATTATAATATTTTCTTTATTTGCTTACCAAATGTCTCTAGAATCTGGCAGAGATCGGTTCAGTGGAATCAAATCACTAACAAACTTGTTAAAAGAATGTTCTTCCCATCCTTTTCTTATTTGATCTTGAATATGGATTTTGAGATTATCTTTTAAAATTACTGGATTGCCGGCAGCACCTAGGCACAAAAGTAAAAAATATGGAATTCTGAGCACGAAGCTCGATATTTTTTCTTTTTTTTACCTGGCGGAAAATCTCTACTTTTTACAGCTGAATATCTGTCTTCGATTTTAATTTTTTCTCCTATCAGTGGAAGCATTTTCCATGCTGAAATAAAATCAGGTTATGTTAGAAAATATATTATGTAAATGTCACAGAAACCTGTTAATAACAAACTAAAGACTCCCCACTACTACTACTTCCCTTTAAATTTGGAATTGCTACAACTTATATTTTCATATCGTAATTCATTAAAAATTTCGTCGTTAACAAAATTATCGTCAAGAAGAAACATTTTCGAGGTAATTTTAAACTTTCTAAAGATCATGGACAAAAACCAGAGTAAAACCACTATGAATAAGAACTTGGTAAATTTTCTCATTACTGCGTAGTTCAAGTTTTTGGAAAAGACGTGCTGTCTATTGAAAGGAATGAGAAATAATGGTAAAGTTGATATACTCGTACATTGTTGAACTTTGCAATCATTTTTGTTGTTTAAACAAAACGATTTTCTTTGAAATATTGAACTGGTTTTAAATACTATTGTCTTAAGACAACAGCTGAAAACTTATACTTAGAACCTACTCGGTGATTCATACGAATTCAGTACCTACAATAATATCATACCTATAATAATATTTATTAAGGAATTTAAGGACAAATAGGTTACCTATACCTATTTGTCCTAAAATTCCTTAATAATTTGAATAATATGTGATAATGCCTATGGGAAAATAACCGCTATGGTATATAAAGATGACGCCAATTGACTTAGTTTTAACTCATATCACATTACAATAAAATATCAAAATTCAAAAATGTATTAAAAATAATATGATTTATAAATTATTTTCCTCCATAGGGTTCTTCAAAAACATCTTTAAAAATGTATATTAACCAAACATTTTAGAGCCCAAAGACCTCCCCTATCCCCAAACTTTGATCTCCAAATACTTCGTAAAACTCTTCGAACATTAACCTAAGCCGAAAATACTTTTATGAAAATAACAAAGAAAAAAGTTGGTGAAAACAGCGCTAACACCTTGAGTACACACGTGAAGTTTGTCAATAAATTAGATTACGACTGCTTCCCTTCCCACGGTGCGATGAAAACAATAATTGAACACCAAAATATTTGCTTTGCGCCACAATGAAGAGTCATCAAGAGTTTGAGTTTACTTGGATTAATATACATTTAGATGATACGATATTTCACTTCCTGCATAAGGACCTTGTCCAATAAGTAAATTAATTTAAACATTTATAAAACCCCAACGTAATAATATGTAATTTATCATTTTGTGGTGGTGGCCATCTTGGAATTTAAATGTCTTTCATTTGATACCCATATTGAGGAGATCGTGGGAAAAAAAGGTAACCACCATTTTGTAGCGGCGGCCATCTTGGACCAATTTTCACCAAACATAACAAAGAACACACACAAGATTGTTCGATGCTTGTTGACGCAATGTGCCTATGAGAACCTTATATGGTGACCTATTTCAGCGAATTTGTGCGAATCAATTATTCGCGTCGAATCCACTCATTCTGGACAAGGTCTAACCTATATAAGATAGGTTACTAGAACAGTGAAAATTAGTTTTGTGAAAAGAGGAAAATAAGTTGGTTCCTAAATAAACTAATACGAAACTAGAATATTTAATAATAAAATAATTCATTTATTTCAGGCAATAGTACACTGCCACAGACGCAGTGTACCAGAGGCCCATATCATATATACCTAACCAACACGCCACACACCTCTTTTAAACACTTTTAAAAGATAATAATGTTTTTAGAAATATTAAAGTTTTTGTTCGTAAAACATATGTAGTAATTCCTCTAGGTAATTTTGGTGACCTGAAACTGCAATATTTGGATTCACTACATACCCTCAGATTTTAGTCTAGGACTACGTTTTAATAAGTCAAAAGAATACTCTCAAACTCTCTAGCAATGTGATTTTAAAATTCAATTACCCACTATCAAGAAATAGTAATTTATCAGGAACATAATTTTTAATCGATCATTTTATAATTTCTGGTCATTTTATAAGACGCCAGGAACATTTAGATCGAATGAAAAGTGCAAATTTGAAATGACTAGGTTTCTACCTAATTTGCAGATATCGTATGATGTAAATACTCGTATGTTAATGTAATGTGTGTAGGTAAACTGTAAACATGCGTATTGAATAATTAGAAGGTAATACATAATTGTGTCAATATTAATTGGTGCATGTGTGTGTTTGACGCAAACTACATAATATATGTATAACAAATATGTATATAACAATGTAATATCAAAAACAGATATAGGTATTCACATTTATAGCCAAGGCCAGGCTTTTTTTTACTATTTTTCAAATTATTAGTTTTGCACATCCATATTTTCTCATTTATAATATCAGTAGGATGTGTGTGTGTGTGTGTGTTATCTTTTCACGCCTGAATGATGAACCGATCGAACTGAAATGGATAAAAAGGTAGCTTTAAATACATAGGACTCTACTTTTCAACGGATAAACGCGCTGCACACAGCTATTATTTATTTTATTTTACAATTTTGGGAAAACATAGTACATCTAGGTCTATAATTAGGTTAACAGAATAAACCATTTATTGATAATTCCTTAAAATTATACGTCTTACATTTTATTATTGCTAAAATATAATCGCTAAAGGATGAATGGCTTAAAATAAATTGGTGGGTAAAACGAATTTGCAAACGGCGGGTAGCCTTAAAGAATAGCAATTTAAAAAAAATAAAACAAAAAGAGAAAAATAACCAATTTTACTAAAAGCTAGTTAACTAAACGTACCTATTATTGTAATGAGCGTAAGACACTACGTTATTTTAACAAAATTTGGGAAAAAGAAACTTTGCCCATCTTAATTGTGCGGCCCTACAGAAAGGACACCCTTTTTAAACCTTAATTAGACCAATTATTATAATTATCAAAATACAACTGCAAAAGAAAAATACGAAGGAAATTGTGTCTTAAGGCGGTTGAGTAAAAGTCACCAACAAAGTTTTCTTTGTTTGAAAGTCGCAAGAAAATCTTTGTCGGGTGGCTCCCAAAAGGGAAAGTTTTTTAGATTTATTTAGAAAGAGCATCGTTGAAGTAAATTGAGGTAAAGGTGGTAAATAATAAAAGTAATAAGATGCAGAGGAATCCCGAATGAATTTAGACAAATTCATTTTATCAAATCAGTACAGACTTGGGAACTTTATGATTTCTTCTTGAGTATTTTCGTTGGAATGGATTGGGGTCTTGAGTGGAGTTTTAAATCTTTTTCATTGGAAGTCGCTTGGTAATCAATTATTTTTGCGCGACCTGGAAACTGGATTGATTCTAGGAAAATCTGAACAAGTGTAGTAGAAACTCCATTTAATAGATTTTGGTCAGTATATTTAGCAGAAGTATTATAGTGACTGCCATAATAATAGATTATAATATTATTTGCTAGCTGAATGAATCTCACGGTCTCAACCATGGGGAAATCAGGATAAAGAGCCTATATTATGTATATTCCTATAATATATATGTTATTTAAAGGTCTAAGCTACATATCAAATTTCAGTTCAATAAAGTCACATAATTATAATCTTTATCAGCCTACGTTCGTACACTGCTAGACATAGATCTCTCCCATAGTACTTATTATAGATAGATAGATAACTCTTTATTGCAACAAAGAAAATAATTAACACTAAATAAGTACATGTCAGTTAAGCAATGTTACAATTGGCGGTCTTATCGCTACTAGCGATCTCTTCCAGACAACCGAGCAGGAAAGGAAAAATACAAGTTTTAGAATGACGGTGGTTATAAAGATATATAGGAAAACAGAGAAACATTATATTTTAGGAAAACGAAGGATCAAGTTGAGTGACTCGATCCTTCGTCTTCCTAAAATAAGTAGCAAACTAATATTAAAGTAGGATCTAAAAAAATAAAGCCGCATCCATCTGAGCAAAGAACTAAGAGGGTAGGAATGTAAAAAAGTGCCTCAAAAATACCTTTTTAACTAAATTAGTACCTTTAAAACATTACTATATAGCATATTATAATACTTTTAAAACAAGCAAACGCCCAAATAATAAAAGTTATCGCAAATTAATGGAGCGGACTGAATTACAAAAACTCCCACGATTTACCACCGAAGTTTCTGTTAATAGAATCACGAGTGAATTTGGTACCGTTTCAAAAAAGTTTTTTTCACGGAAACCGTACTAATGATCTCCCATTGTGAGGTTCCTTGGTTTTATTTTTACACTTAATTGAAAGTGGGAAGTAGGTGCAGTTAATTTAAACTGAGAATAACTGGCGAGTTGGCACCATCTCGAGAAACTAATATTTATTTTACGACAGAAGGTTATAATATTTTGAATATAGAAACAAATTTTAATCACTTTAAGAACCTGTACTACATCTGACGCTAAATTATCGCTCGCACTTTTTATACATTTAGATAAATAAATTCTCAGCATTTACTTTTTCAAATTCCTCAGGAGAAGCCCAGCACAATATTTAGTATTGCACAAATTTTAAAAGAATATCCATTGTGATATATTATTTAAATGCCTTAACAGGTTCCTTGACGAAATTATAGTAAGACACCGGCAGGTAAAGGTCATTCCAACCGCAGTTTAATTACAGTTTCTGATTTTTTCAGGCCGTTAACATGACCTAACTACAGCACCTATGTACATATCTCAGACGAGGTAGATTAGGACAAAAAAGATTAATTTTACCTTTGAAATAGCCCAATAGGTCTCTATTGGGATGATGTATACCAAAATTGAGATTTCTATCTTAATTAAGCAACATGCTATCTTTTTGCTGAAAGTTACCCATACCGAAAACTAAAATTATTATTATTAATTTAGTTTTACATTTCACTAATTTTCTTTTGTTACCATTGATACCTGATATTGCTTGTATTAAAAAAAACTAAATGTTCATTTTTATACAACAAAAGTAGTTTTAAATATAAATTTATATTAACGTTATGAACAAATTAATTACGACATTATCCACTATTAAAGTTACCAACGCATTTAGCTGTAAATAAAGAAGCCACTTGTCATTCGCAGTGAGATAACGATGCCGTCATTAATCATAGAACAGAGTGTCTCTGCACCACAGAAATATGTTAGGATAGATGTCGAAGACCGAGGAAAATAGCGAAAAAGAAGAAGAAAAACGTATCCTGGCAATCAGCCGAAATATGACGCTAAGAAAAAGAATAATTTTGCCGCAAGAGTGCCGATTTGTATGTAAAGCCTATTACCTGGTTCAACAATTATTATGGTATTTTTTTACTAAAAAAAAACAAAAAAGTGAAAATTATAAATTCAAATAAGATCTTTATTTCAGACTAGCTGACCCGCGCGCACTTCGTTGCGCGTGAGAGTCAATTAATAAAGCGAATTCGGTGCTGCTATTTTGACTATGATTGTATTTCCATCCCCGCGACTTTGTAAGCGTAAAATAAGGCATGGCTATAATATTTGCTCCCGCTGTGGATAGCGAAGAATATCGGGCTGGATATTTCGATGCAGTTTTGTTCGCTACCGTAGGAACCAATGCTATGTCCTTTCTCAGAGATCACACTATTTAAGTTTAGCGGTTATTGATTTCCATCACAAATTTTCACGCCTCTCCTCAGGAATTAATACTATTTGTGGTCCTTTCCCGGTAACTCTTTAACTTATCTCTATTATAATTTTTCTAAGCTAAATTATAATTATAGGTTACTAATTTCTCACACCATCCTTCCCGAGACTCAAATCAATTCCGTGGTTCCTGAATTTCCATTAAAACTCTGACCCTGAAGGTGGGGGAAGGATCAATACTGAGTCTCCTTAAAAGTTAATTTCTGACATAACAAACTATTCATTAACAGAACCAAAATTCTGAGTACTGGTGAGTTCGCAAAATCTCTTCTTATCGGTCGCCTACGTTACATAAAAAATACGTTGTCCAAATTTTAGCTTAAACGAAGAAGTGGTTACCGATATCCTACACAAACTGCACCCCCTCTTTCCTCCCCTCAAAGGTTGATTTCTGGGATAAAAAGTATCCCATATTTTTTTTAAGTCTCAGTCTACCTTTGTATCAAATTTTAACTCAATAGGGTCCTATTTCCTATACAAACTTTGACCCCCTAACGCTTCAATTCGAAGGTAATTTTTGACATAAAACTTTTTATTATTCCTCAACACATCCCCAATAATCTTATTGTGGATTTGTATACAAAAGTTTTTTAGGAATAATAATTCCCGTTCCCGTAAGAATTTCGCAAAATCCCCTCCCCTCTTTCGGGTCGTGAAAGTCACATAAAGAACACGCTGTCTAAATTTTAGCGTAAAATATAACTGGTTACTGATTTCCTACTCAAACTTCTACCCCCCTTACTCCCCCACACCCCTCCCTCTTAAAGTAAATTTCTGTCTAAAATAATATTCAGTGTTCCTAAACAAAACTCAAACCATGATTCCACAAAATTTCACCTGAATTGGTTTAGCGGTTACGGATTTGCATACAGAAGTTTTTCGGGAATAATTCTCGTTCCCGGGGGAATTTCGCAAAATACCTTCATATCGGTTGCTTACGTTACCTAAAGAATACGTTGTCCAAATTTCAGCTAAAACAAAGAAGCGGTTAACGATTTCTTACCCAAACTTGCATCCCCCCTTTATCCCGCCTTTGAGGTTGATTTCTGGGATAAAAATTATCCCATATCATTTTGTAGAACTCAGTCTACCTCTCTACCAAATTTCAGCTCAATAGGGCCAGCGGTTCTAAATTTCCCATACAAATTTTGTACCCCCCTTACCCCCTCTTAGAAGTTAAATTTTGTCATAAAAACTATTTAATGTTCCTCAAAACAATCCCAACAATCGTTTTACAAAATTTCAGCTCAATCGGTTCAGCGGTTAAGGATTTGCATACAAAAGTTTTTTAGGAATAATTCCTGTTCCCGCGGAAATTTTGCAAAATCCCTTTATATCGGTCATCTACGTTACATAAAAAATACGCTGTTCAAATTTCAGCTTTAAAAGATGGCCGATTACTGATTTCCTACTCAAACTACTACCCCTCTCTTCCCCCTTCAAGGTTGATTTCTGGGATAAAAAGTATTCCATATCATTTATTTGGATTCAATCTACCACTGTACCAAATTTCAGGTCAATAGGGTCAGCGGTTCTAAATTTTCCATACAAACTTCGACCTCCCTTTACCCCCCCTTAAAAGTTAATTTTCGTCAAAAAAAAAAAACAATATTCCTAAACACAATCCAAGCAATCGTTTTACAAAGTTTCAACTCAATCGGTTCAGCGGTTAAGGATTTGCTTACAAACGTCTTTTAGGAATAATTCCCGTTCCCGTGGAAATTTTGCAAAATCCCTTTTTACCGGTCATCTACGTTACATAAAAAATACGCTGTTCAAATTTCAGCGTTAAAAGATGGCCGGTTACTGATTTCCTACTCAAACTTCTAACCCCCCTCTTCCCCCTTCAGGGTTGATTTCTGGAATAAAAAGTATTCCATATCATTTATTTTGACTCAATCTACCTCTGTACCATATTTCAGCTCAATAGGGTCAGCGGTTCTAAATTTTCCATTCAAACGTTGACCCCCCTTTACCCCCCCCTTAAAAGTAAATTTCTGAGATAAAAACTATTCAATGTTCCTAAATACAATCCAAACAATCGTTTTACTAAATTTCAGCTCAATCGGTTCAGCGGTTACGGATTTCCATACAAACGTTTTTCGGGAATAATTCCCGTTCCCGGGAGAATTTTACAAAAAATCCCTTTTTATAGGTCGCTTACGTTACCTAAATAACACGCTGTCCAAATTTCAGCTAAAACAATGAAGCGGTTAACGATTTCTTTCACAAACTTGCAACCCCCCTTTCCCCCTTTTAAGGTTGATTTCTGGGATAAAAAGTATCCAATATCTTTTTTTAGGACTCAATCTACCTGTGTACCAAATTTCAGCTCAATAGGGTCAGCGGTTCTAAATTTTCCATACAAACTTCGACCCCCCTTTACCCCCCCTTAAAAGTAAATTTCTGACAAAAAAACTATTTCATGTTTCTAATCACAATCCTAACAATAGTTTTACAAAATTTCAGCTCAATCGGTTCAGCGGTTACGGATTTGCATACAAACGTTTTTCGGGAATAATTCCTGTTCCCGAGGGAATTTAGAAAAATCGCTTCTTATTGCACGATGAAGTTTTTCAAAGAATACGCTGTCCAAATTTCAGCTCAATCCGTCCAGCCGTTTGGGCTGTGCGTTGATAGCACGAAAGTGTACGAACGATTTTATATAATAAAAGAAGATAAGTAAATCTTTAGATAGATATAACTCTTTTATTTAAAAACCGATTTAAATAAAACCAATACTATTTACAAATTAGAGAAATTTGCAACGTTTTAGCGAAAACTGCATACAATTCGGTTGTGCCGTTTTATCACACATAAGTAATAACCTTTTTACAAATTAAGCCTAATAAAACTACTCTGGTAAATTTTCGTTTATGGCCACATCGATAGATGGCGTATTTTTAGTTTGTCGCACTTTTTGCTTTTTGATTTTTTTGAATTGAATTTACTTTATATTCTACTACTTTTACTTCGAAATTTTGATGTAAATTAGGGGCGATGTGTCCGATATAAATGATTATTATTTATTTTATTATTTTATTTTACGTTTCCCTAGGAAAAATTGACAAAATGTTTTACGATCTAGATCGCGCAAGCGACTTTTTCGCGTCGTTTTGTTCATATGCGTATTTTCACAGTTCACCTTAGTAAAGGATCACAATGAATGGGGAGAAATTTCCATTCTTATTATATGTATGGATAACATAGACCCATGGCCATGAGTTAGTCACAAATAATACTAAGATTTAAAATACCAAGATAACTCCTAGGTACACGAAAGAGATGCTTTGAGGGATTTGGGGCTAATTAAGAAAATAAAAAAACTGTTTATTGTATCACCACAATGTTGTACAAGAACTTAAAGCTAAAAACAATTTATACATATATTTTTTTATTTACATACCTTGTTAATGTTTTTAACAGGTCTTTTGAGACGGACATTTACGGAACCCACACTGTGACAAATAAAAAATAAAAATACTTTGCCTTTATTTTTTTGTTCAAAAATTTGACACATAATCAATGTAAACAATGACACATTTTCCTTAATTATTCGTATATTTGTTTCAATTACGGGTTATTCCCAGTTTTTAAAGGTTAGTAATACAACTTCATTGCATTATATGTATTTTTTTTTACATTATAATATATTTACGGATATCTTAGAGGTATAATGAGTACAGGTGAGAAAACTTACATACATATTATATTACATTATACACGTTCATTTCTGCTACCATAACTTTGACTTAACTTTAACAAAGCAACTATACATAACTAAACGTATAAACAGAATATGTACTCAAAATTTAGTTTCAAGCGAACAGGGAACGTGGAAACTTGAAATTATCGTGTGTCATTTAATATTGAGGTGAGACCTCCAGGGACTTTTAGAAACCGAATCTCTCGAAGTTTGTAATTTTGTGTATGTTCATTGTTATCGTAAACTTATAATGAGAGGTTCAATATAACAGGTATTGAAAGTAATATAAACTTTATGTTATATCAGTTATAAACAAAATAAATAAAAATAAAAATCATTTAATTCGGACACACAGCCCATATTACACATCTTAAATCATATATATAAATTAAAATAAATTCTTCAGTTTTTTAATAATTAGCATTTACAATATTATCAAATTAAAAATAATTAAAAATTAAAATTACTATCCAAAATTAAATTACAATAAAAATACGGTAAAAGATACAATTTAAAAAAAAAAATAGAAAATTAAGATTATTATCCAAAATTAAAATCAATCCAATTAAAATACAATAAAAATTTAAATGTCAAATAAAAATTAAAATACAATAAAAATTTAATGTCAAAATTATTATAAAAAATTAAAATCAATCAAATTTAAATACAGAACTACTAAAAAATTATAATGTCAAATGAAAATTTAAATTATTATGAAAAATTAAAAACAACCAAAATTAAATACAATAAAAATTCAAAAAAAAACAACACACAACACAACGCTGCACCTGGCACAACTTTGCAGATTTAATCCATATCCATATCCATCCATCCATATCCATATCCATCCATACATATAATAAGAATGGAAATTTCTCCCCATTCATTGTGATCCTTTACTAAGGTGAACTGTGAAAATACGCATATGAACAAAACGACGCGAAAAAGTCGCTTGCGCGATCTAGATCGTAAAACATTTTGTCAATTTTTCCTAGGGAAACGTAAAATAAAATAATAAAATAAATAATAATCATTTATATCGGACACATCGCCCCTAATTTACATCAAAATTTCGAAGTAAAAGTAATAGAATATAAAGTAAATTCAATTCAAAAAAATCAAAAAGCAAAAAGTGCGACAAACTAAAAATACGCCATCTATCGATGTGGCCATAAACGAAAATTTACCAGAGTAGTTTTATTAGGCTTAATTTGTAAAAAGGTTATTACTTATGTGTGATAAAACGGCACAACCGAATTGTATGCAGTTTTCGCTAAAACGTTGCAAATTTCTCTAATTTGTAAATAGTATTGGTTTTATTTAAATCGGTTTTTAAATAAAAGAGTTATATCTATCTAAAGATTTACTTATCTATTATATAAAATCGTTCGTACACTTTTGTTCTATCAACGCACAGCCCAAACGGCTGGACGGATTGAGCTGAAATTTGGACAGCGTATTTGTAAGAAGATTTCATCGTGCAATAAGAAGCGATTTTTTAAAATTCCCTCAGGAACAGGAATTATTCCCGAAAAACGAATGTATGCAAATCCGTAACCGCTGAACCGATTAAGCCGAAATTTTGTAAAACGATAGTTGGGATTGTGATTAGAAACATCAAATAGTTTTTTTGTCAGAAATTTACTTTAAAGGGGGGTAAAGGGGGGTCGAAGTTTGTATGGAAAATTTAGAACCGCTGACCCTATTGAGCTGAAATTTGGTACAGAGATAGATTGAGTCCTAAAAAATTGAATAATATACTTTTTATTCCAAAAATCAACCTCTAAGGCGGGATAAAGGAGGTCAAAGTTAGAATAGGAAATCGGTAACCGCTTCTTTGTTTAAGCTGAAATTTAAACCAGCGTGTTTTTTAGGTAACGAAGGCGACCTATAAAAAGGGATTTTTGCAAAATTCCTCCGGGAACGGGAATTATTCCCGAAAAATGTTTGTATGCAAATCCGTAACCGCTGAACCGATTGAGCTGAAATTTTGTAAAACGTTTGTTTAGATCGTGTTTAGGAATATTAATTTTTTTTTGACGAAAATTAACTTTTAAGGGGGGGTAAAGGGGGGTCGAAATTTGTATGGAAAATTTAAAACCGCTGACCCCATTGAGCTGAAATTTGGTACAGTGGGAGATTGAGTCCTAAAAAATGATATGGGATACTTTTTATCCCAGAAATCAACCTTGAAGGGGGAAAGGGGGGGGGGGGGGTTGGTAGAAGTTTGAGTAGAAAATCAGTAACCGGCCATCTTTTAAAGCTCAAATTTGAACAGCGTATTTTTTATGTAACGTAGATGACCGATAAAAAGGGATTTTGCAAAATTTCCACGGGAACGGGAATTAATTCTAAAAAATGTTTGTATCCAAATCTGTAACCGCTGAACTGATTGAGCTGATATTTTGTAAAACGATTGTCTGAAGTGTGTTTAGGAACATTGAATAGTTTTTATGTCAGAAATTAACTTTTAAGGGGGGTAAAGGGGGGGTCAAAGTTTGTATGGGAAATTTAGAACCGCTGACCCTATTGAGCTTAAATTTGGTACAGCGGTAGATCTAATCCTAAAAAATGATATGCAATACTTTTTTCCCAGAAATCAACTTTTAAGGGAAAAAAGGGGGGTGCAAGTTTGTGTAAAAAATCGTTAGCCGCTTCTTTGTTTTTGCTGAAATTTGGACAGCGTGTTCTTAGTTACATAAACTAAGACGACCGATAAAAAGGGATTTTGTGAAATTCTTACAGGAACGGGAATTATTCCCAAAAAATTTTTGTGTGCAAATCCGTAACCGCTAAACCAATTAAGCTGAAATTTTGTAAAATGATGGTTTGAGTTTTGTTAAGGAAATTTTTAATAGTTTTTATATCAGAAATTAACTTATAAGGGGGGTCAAAGTTTGTATGGGAAATTTAGAACCGCTGCGCTGACCCTATTCAGCTTTAATTAATTTAGTGCAGAGGTTGATTGAGTCCTAAAAAATGGGATACTTTTTATCCCAGAAATCTACATTAAAGAGGAGGAAAGGGGGGGGGGGGGGGGGTGCAAGTTTGCGTAAGAAATCGTTAACCGCTTCTTTATTTGAGCTGAAATTTGGAGCGTGTTTTTAGGTGGTTTTGGAGACTCACGAGAAGGGCTTTTGCTAAATTCCCACTGGAACGGGATTTATTTACAAAAAACAATTGTATGCAAATCCGTAACAACTAAACCGATTGAATCGAAATTTTGTAAAATCATGGTTTCAGTTGTGTTTAGGAACATTAAATATTTATTTTGACAGAAATTAATGGGAAATTTAGAACCGCTGACCCTATTGCGCTTAAATTTGATACAAAGGTAGATTAAGTCTTAAAAAAAGATATGGGATACTTTTTATCCCAGAAATCAACCTTTGAGGGGAGGAAAGAGGGATCCAGTTTGTGTAGGAAAGGTAACCGCTTCTTCGTTTTAGCTAAAATTTGGACAACGTATTCTTTATGTAACGTAGGCGACCGATAAGAAGGGATTTTGTGAAATTCTCACCAGAACAGGAATTTTTTCACAAAAACGTTTGCATGGAAATTAGTAACCGCTGAACCGAAAATGAGCTGATATTTTGTTAAGTTCTGTTAATGAATAGTTTTTTTATGTCAGAAATTAACTTTAAGGAGACTAAGTATTAAAGGAGGGGGAAGGAGGATCAGAGATTTAATGGGAATTCAGGAACCATGGAATTGATTTGAGTCGCGGGAAGGATGGTGTGAGAAATTAGTAACGAATAATAATTTAGCTGAGGTACATTACAGTAGAGATAAGTTAAAGAGTTACCGGGAAAGGACCACAAATAGTTTTAATTCCTGAAAAGAGGCGTGAAAATTTATGAAGGCGATAAACTACCGCTCAACTGAGATAATTTGACCTCTGGGAAAGGACATAGGATTGGTTTCTACGGTAGCGAACAAAACTGCATAGAAATACCCAACCCGATATTCTTCGCTACCCACAGCGGGAGCAAATAATATATAGCCATGCCTTATTTTACGCTTACAAAGTCACGGGGATGGAAATACTATCATAGTGAACATAGCAGCACCAAATTCGCTTTATTAATTGACTCTCACGCGCAACGAAGTGCGCGCGGGTCAGCTAGTACCCTTAATAAATAACGAGAACCAGAAAAATATTTTCATAGTCAATCACGTGATTATGATAATCTTTGATAAATAAAAACTAACGTTGGTATTTTTGTATTATAACAACTACAAACTTAGGAAAACACTCCTTCTTTTTTTTTTCATTCTTCTTTTATTTCTTTGTAATATTAGTTCTAAGCAGGTGGTTCACCACTGCGTGCCCGCCTATGCGACAGCAATAGTTTCTCCTAATGTTGCCACTTAAAAAAGTTTCCCATAATATTGGGTTAATTAAAGGACTTACATTTATTAATAATATATATACCTAACAGGCGCTATTACAATTGCATAACACGAAAAAATCTAAGCGATATTGCGATTAAGTACCTAATTTGTAATAAGACAAGGCTGGGAAAAAGAGGTTCAAATTATCATGTCTTAGCACTTTCTATAATCTTACAAATATTAATAATGTGAAGGAATTTATGAGTCTCTGTTTGAAGCTCTTTCACGCCTAAACAAGTGAACCGATTTAGCTGAAATTACAAGGGGTAAAATAGCTGGGCGTAGGTAGTTATTAATAAAAGCTTGTACATAATCGATGATTATGATGATGAATGAAATAGTGAAATAAAACGTCTGTTGAGAATAAAAATATGTATTAGTATAAAGTAAGTGGTATTTGATTACACCGTTTGACTTAACACATTCTTAACTGCTGAAATTGCCTTACTATGCCTTTATTATTCCTTAACAACCAATAACTCTGTGGCTCTAGTGATGAGTGATATAACTCGAGTTATACCTTTTTTGAGTGTTTTACATATAAATCTGTGGCTCGAGTGATGAGTGATATAACTCGAGTTGTACCCTTTTTGAGATTTTTACATATAAATAATGAGAAAAAAATAACGATATTTTTTGGTCTTACTTACGTTTTTCTATCTTCCATAGTTTCAGACATAATTTTGTGCAAAGTGATATAAGTGCTACTATTATTTGCAAAAAAACGTTTTTATGAATATATTTAATTCAACTTATACCTTCTAATACAAACGCGAATTTATACCTACAACGCGATCAAAATAATATAAATAAATTTAAATCTAAAAATACATAGAAAATTTAAAACAAATCTTAAAAAAATAGAGATGACAAAGATATGAAGCGTTTTTTTTAGTAATTCTCAGATGCTGCTTGCCAATGCAAGAAACAATGCAATCAATTGTACAGACATGTACAGTACAAGTCATGAAGAGGCGCAATGAATATTATACTGCTCTCATTGAGACGAGTTAGCAGATAACCACGTGAAATGAATATTTTGTGTCTCTATGTTTGATAATATTTCTACCTCATCTGCATTTATGAACATTTTACTCTTTAAATTCGCAATTATATTTTCTAGTCGAGCATTTTTTTTTTACCAATCTTCGCTTGCACTCACGCACAGCGCGTAGTTTTTTTCGTCTATATTCTGATTTTTTTTTTCTCTTTTTATGATTTTTTTCATCTTCTTTTTTCTGGGCGTGGATGACGAACTTTCGCTAAATGTTTCTGCAGTTTTTTGAACCGGGATCTGTAATTAAAACGAATGATTATTATCATTATTATGATGAGCCCATAGGATCCCACTGCAGGGCAAAGGCCTTGGAGAGAGGGTAGCTCTCTCCAACTGTCGCGGTCTTGAGCTATTGTTGTCCATCCTTTCCCTTACCCTCATGACAAATTAAAACGTAGTTTTGTGATTTTTTTTTATCATGATTTTAAAAAAATTAACCGTTAACTTACCAAACACTTCCTCTTAGGCTGAACCTCTGCTAAAATATTGTCATTTATCCGTTTGGTAAGTGGCATTTTGGAATCATGGCCATCTGGGTTGTGTGAGGTTTTTCCTGTTTAATCTGTAAATTTAACCCAACATTATCAATTTTGTTAATTCCGATGCAGACTATATACTAGCTGATGTATAGTACAGATATACTAGCTGTAACCCGCGGTGTTATCTGCTGCAAAGTTGTCATTGGCGAAGATTTTTGCCAAGTGAAGTCGATGGAGAAGAATTTGGCAAAATGAACAAACTAAATATCATTAAAATCTGTCTAGGCGTTCTCGACTTATGAGTGGTGGAACTTTTACAAAGTACCAGAATATCAGAAATATACGTATAGGAGATGTTTTGATCATTTCATGAGATTCTGATTAATTTCAACTACCATTAAAATTTCTACCATTTGTCTATTTAATAGAATATGTCAAATTTCACAAAAAAAAATTGAAAATCGAATATTATTTGCAATTTTTCTGATTCCAGATTCGGTAATTAAAACGTAGTTAGTAGTTTTGCGTTTTTTAATGATTTAAAAATTGAGCCGTAACTTACCAAAGGCTGAATATTTTGCACCTCTGCTAAAATATTGACATTTTTTCTTTTACTAACAGGCATTTTGGAATCGGTGATCTGGGTTGTGTGAGGCTCCGTTGTCACACTTTCATCCTGTTCAATCTGCAAATTAAACACAATATTGTCAATTGAGATGATAAACAAAGTAATATAACCATTTACATAATAATATATCAATATTCAAGTAAAAAAAAATGTTATGTGACAATTATTATCGAAATTATACCCTTTACCACAAAAAAATATATTTTGAGTGAATGAAAAAGGAGATACAACGTGACATACACACACATACATATTATATAATGGTATGGTGTTAGTATAAAATGTGGAATTATCAATACAAATATTATTGTTGGTATATTATTATGATGGATTATTGCATTAATTGATTATATTAAGCGACTGCTATACTTTGTACTTCTTGTTTTATTGGGTTTGCGTTATTATAGCAGTATGATTTAATATTGGAATAATAATATAATATTTCTGATTTTATGTTGCTTTGTTGCTTGTGCGGTATATATAATGTATGTTATGTTAATGATTAATTTAATTTAATAATTATACATATGTCATGTTAATGATTAGTTTAATTTATTTAATTGTATAATTAAGTTAGCTTTTTACTAATGATTATTAGTATACAAAGTTGGCTAGGGTTATTTTTGTCTGATTTGTAATTTGCTAATTTTTATATACCTGTATGATGTAAAAAAAAAAAGTAAAAAAAAATATAATTAAATAATAATAAATAGGTAGTAATAATTAGTTATTAGTAATATTAGGAAATTGTTGTGTATAATTATTAAGTGGTTTTGTTATAAGGTATTAAAATTTTATAATAGTATTAAAAAAAAAAGTGACATATTCATTTTCACGTATTTTTGCAAAAAATATGCTAGTTGTATCATCTTTTTACAAAATTATTTGCGAAACTATAAAAGATAGAAGGACGTGAGTTACAAAAGAAATCTCATTATTTATATGTAAAAAAACTCAAAAAAGCTATAACTCGAGTTATATCACTCATCACTAGAGCTACAGATTTATATGTTAAAAACTCAAAAAGAGGTGTACTCGAGTTATATCACTCATCACTAGAGCCACAGAAAGGTATCAGTTAGCCAAGTACATACAGAAACTACTTTCTTAATTTCTCCCCATAATCATGATAATGGGCAAGGGTAAATAAAATATACAATATGGTATTATTTCCACATAAACAGATTTTCATTATTTTATGAAAATACGCTAAGTATTGTTGTTTTAGGTCATAAAATAGATGAATCTCACTGTAGAATATCATGATTTCTCGTCACAAAGCGCTGCAAAAGCCAATAAGGGATATTTTGGTCTACTTACGTGTGAAATGTTAGTTGATCAATTTTCCGTTCACTACGGCTTTTACAGCCCAAAACTGCACATCCTACCATTTCACTACCACTATGAGTACACATAAACCATTAATTATTCCCTGAAAGCACTTTAAATCTTGAAAAATAAAAGATAATTCGAATGACTTCATAGTATGTTTGTCACAAATAAGACGTTTGAACTTGTGACAAACAACGTAAACCAGCCACGCTGAAAGTGACGGAAGAAAAGTAGGTTCTCCTTTTTCTTCACATAGAATTTTCCCTATTGCCGTCACACTCATACATAATATGGCTACTTCTAGTTGTATTTATTCTGAGGTTCTAAGCTTATTTTATCTATTCTGTTCTAAAACACCAGAAATGACAAAAAAACATTCTTAGTTCTCTGTTGCAAATAGATTAAAACTCACTAACATCTCAACTCAAAGCATCAATTCAGTAATATCAACTCACTATTTTGTACACAAGCACTCTCATTATATCAAACGAGTGCTCCGCAAATCAACCGCCATTGTTCGTGACAATAGCTCGAAACAAGTTCCTTCCAAGTCGTTTTCCTGGAGGAAATTACTTCGTAACCGTTGAGCATGTGCAAACATTCACTATAATCGACATTCTTGTACAAAATTTGTTATACAGGTAGATACCGTTCACCAGAATGAAAGTGAAGACTATTTCGATAAACATATTTTGGAAAAAATAGTAGTATTCTTTAAACTAATAGAGGCCAGTCAAATTCTTAAGAGTTTCGTCTTTACGTGCGGCTTCCTTGCTTGCACGATATTATGACAAATTTTATGATAATACGTAATAGTATATTCGTTGAATTTTACTTTTTGAAAATCTATCGCTGTAGAGCCCTTGATTTTTTAAAAAAAATATTTTTCGATTATGTATTTAAAATTTTGTAATATTGTGCGAGCACGTAAGGACGAAACAAAATGTCAAATGCACTTCTTAGCGCGAATTACACTTTGCGAAAAAGTGGAGCGCCGGCTTAAGACCTCTATTAATTTAGTACCAAATGCATATCTCCAGTTTTGTAACACGGACCGCGGTGTCTGCCTTTACTACTGTAGTTTGTGTCCCTAAACTTATTCAGGGAAGGATTTGTACCTTTTATGATGATGGGTCTATATTTAGCAATATTTTAGCTTCAGGGAGAAAATATCAGAAAAATTGCGTTAAACTTACAAATACTGTATTAATTATTTATTATAACCATTTACGGGGTGGTGACCTTTTGGCTGATTTAAATTTTTTTTAAGTCGTCAGCCATAATATTTATATATTAAGTAACGTAAAATTTGATAAAAACGTCTTTGGTCAAACTTAGATCTGAACATTTTGTATTGGATTTTCTCTACACTCAACTTTTATGCTTTATTATATCACAGGCATTTTCATTATATTTTCTTAAATTTCTAATATATTATAATTACGTAACTATCAGAATTAAACATAATATTGTAGGTTCATTTACCTTGTCAACACCCCCATTACGCATATTTTAATTAAACAGACCGTTAATATCACAAAAACCCAAACTATACAGATTAGAGCATAATTAAAGTTGGGCGTCACTCGGCGAAGTTTAGAGCGCGCCTAATCCGGGGTGACCGACTGGAGCCCGTTTAATATTCGGCGTCACACTTGAGCTCATCCGGGATTACAGGGTAATGCATGCCGAGAGACCGAATGATATACCTTCTAATATACTACACTAGTTAAGTTTTCGGTTTGTAGCGTCCGTGGCCCAGTGGTCGTACGTTCGGCTTGTGATCCGGAGGACGTTCAAATCTCAGTTTGACAAAAAAACATTTCGCCAAGATGCTACCGTGTTTTGGAAGATAGGTAAAACTGTTGGTCCCGGCTGTTCCCTATAAGATATGTAGGAGGCAGTCGTTAGTTCATGTTGCAGGCCCTGTAGTAATCTCGACGACCTGAAACTGCAACATAATACATATATAGGTTCGCCACACAACCTATAAGTTGTGATTTGACTCTGACAGTGTAAGTAGGGTAACCTGTTCTGTTGGAGTATAACCCCCAATTATAATTATTGTTATTATACAGGGTGACTGGTATATCACTTAGAACCTTGAAACTTGGTACTCAATACACTATTCTTGGTCAAAATATAATAATAATCTCTTTAGTGTCTGTGTACCTGGAGCGTCAGCTGTTCGCCAGGTGTAGGCTGATCATAATTTTTGGGACTTGGCGGATTATCTCAAATAAGATTTTCTTTTAACTATTTTCTTTGCATATTTTATTTTAAAATGTGATTCTCTAATATCGTACCCCTTGAAACGCTATGTACAACACTAGTTCAGTTTTTGGCTTCCCGCGTGAGCTTCAAGATGCGGAACATTATGAGGAACAAGTCTGGGATTCGCAAAGTACAAATATTCCAACATTGAATACCTTTTTAGTACTATTTGCCACCTCCCCTCAAAATTTAGCTACCTCAACAAAAAAGTAGCCCCCTCCCTTTAAAGAAGAACTATTACAAATCTAACAAAATAACTTATATAGTAGACTAAAAACTCAAAAATTTTCTCAGAATACATTTATTCAAATAGGGTATAATAATTATAATAATAATTGAGAATTTTAGCTAGTCAATTTTGCATTTATTTTCTATTTTAAGAATCTACCGCTCGTTCGCAAAGCACGTCTAAATAAATAAAAAACTTCATTGGCGAGACCAAAAAATACTGACTCCCAGCAACTAGCAGATAATTGAAAAGGATCGCGTGAAGTAAACGTAAGATTAAAATACTAATTTCTTATTCAATCGGTTTTATAAGATTATTTCTCCTTTAGATAAGATCCTAGTGCTCTCGATCAAAGTGAATAATGTTCAGTGCAATAATATTATGAACGCTGAACTAAGTCAAGAGTCAAGTACGAGTTCTCAACGTCAAAGTGATAATTATCCTCGTCTCCTTCGATATGGTTATTAGAAACTTTATGCATTCCATCAAGACCTGCTTCTGATAGTAATTTGGTTTGCATATTCAATTTGTTACATACAATTATTTGCCTGCGCCTCCACTGATGACGAATAATGAAAAATGGTTAAATTATTTTATATCGATTACTTGCGATGACAGTGTGATATTATCTCAAAAGCTTCATTTACATAAAACCTTTGGCAAAAAAGTTCAAAGTTAGTTTTAAAAATTATGTTTTTGAGATATTACAATGTTATTGTAAGAGGACGATATAATATTATCAGGTCTAACTATTGCACAGATCTGTGCAAAATTTATTCTAATTCAGTTCATGAAAATTTTCCTGTTGTCATCTGGTCATGTGAAGATAATATATTGGTTGCAGATTTTTTGAAATCTGATCAAGTAAAATCGGAAAATAAACAGTTACCTATAAACATTTAGTAGTCCAGCTATGCCAAGTCTTATTGTGAGACTCAGTCAGTGTTAAAAGTACTTGTTCGAAGAAGAAATTGACATTTCGCTACTAAAGATACTGCGCTACGCTACACTGTGCATAATGATTTATTTCAAGAAACAAATTGATATGTTTAGAAACAAAAGATGACGTTCTTAGTCTAAACAAAACAAAAGAATAACTGCTACAATCGCTAGACTCTCAATATTTGGCATACCCTCAAAACATTTACTCTATTGTGGAAACTAGATAAGAGAAAAACGAGCAAACAATGTGTAATACCGATATTTTTTCTCTGTTTACATTGTTTATATTGTCGATTCTCTGGTGTCGAGGCGCATTATCCCTTGTCAGTGCCGAAATGGATTCTTAGCTGTCATGCGTTATCGAAATGGACGTGTGAAACTTATTCAATATGAAAATGGCTTTTAGTATCAAAACGGTATTTTCTTTTTTGTAAGAGCAATATAAATAGCGTATATATTTAAAGAAATGGTGGTCGGGAAACTTTAACACATCTAAAACACTTAATCTTATGATACAACTAGCTTATTTCTAGGCTTTACTCGTGTGGTGAAATTCTTTCTTAGCAGAGCTAGACCTCTGCTAAGAAATACTCATAAAACCTCCTAATTTCAACCATTTCGGTATAACATTATGTCGCTCATCATCATCATCTCAGCCGTAGGACGTCCACTGCTGAACATAGGCCTCCCCTTTAGACTTCATATGAACCGGTTGGAAGCGACCTGCATCTAGCGTCTTCCGGCGACCTTTATAAGGTCGTCTGTCCATCTTGTGGACGTCCTGTAGGACGAAGTTTACTTCATTATGTCGCTCAGTACTCGAGATTTACATACGATTAAGATAGTTTAGACGTAAGCTACGATTGAAAGAGGATCTTATAGATTTGCGCATCTTCGCACTGCCGGACGATTTATTTACCGGGTTGATTTGCAGTTAATTGAATTAGGATATTCCGTTAAAAGGTTGGTTGCTTAGTTGATCACTCACAGGAATTTGGCTGGCCATTGAGGACCAAACTGTATTTCAGTGAGTACTCGTTAATAGTTATAATTTTCTTTTGGTTTAAATAACTAGTGATAAACTTATCTTGTCGTGTTTTCTTTATTCATTAAACGTTAGCACTGAGAATTAATAAGAAAACAATCATTCAAATTTGGAAGAATTCCTCACACCAAAACATTAAAATAAATATCACCAATTTCTCTCTTCATTTCCCGCCTATTTATTATTCTCAGAAGCGTTATTTTCGAGAAACCCATTACACAAATGGTCAACAGTCAACAGTGGTGACACTTCACAGGATGGCAGTGTTTCGAACAATTTAATTGGTTTTCGGACCGCACCAGTGAGAAATTCAAATCCACAGTCACTGTTGCCATTACAACAGATGTCAGAGTTGGCTGTTTGTTTATAAGGCCTTTAATATTCTGTTGTTGCGCTTTCTGACTCGTTTTTAGGGTTCCGTAGCCAAATGGCAAAAAACGGAACCCTTATGGATTCGTCATCTCTGTATGTCCGTCCGTCCGACCGTCCGTATGTCACAGCCACTTTTTGTTATTTGGGAAATTGCAACATTGAGGAACAAATAAAATTAGGAAAAATATTATAAATCGTGAGATCTTGGGCGTGATGGGGCGATGATATTCGGATGGTTGCTGGAAGTGGTTGGAGGAGAAAGACGGAGGACCGAGTTGAGTGGCGTGCCATGGGGGAGACCTTTGTTCAGCAGTGGATGAACGTAGGCTGATGATGATCAAGATAATGATGAAGTCATAAAATATTTACTTTTGAAGATTGGCCTTCCCTATAAAACGCTACTGTGTTGTGCATCGAACGCAATTTTAATCACGTCGTCCCACGATAGTCTACCTTGTAAGAGGGACCCTAGACAAGAGCCAACCGTTTGTAGCTAGCGCTAAAAAATGTACTGAGATGACTCTTGAAAATAGAATCGAGGAATAACAACAACGACTTTCAATCTAGTACATTTTTGGCTTTTGCCACAAGCGATTAGCTCTTATCTAACCCTCTAGGTCATTTATGTTTGGCTTACTCGTTAAAAAGTGCAGTTATAAATTTATACGTAAAAAAATTGTCAAGCCTTCATTATGCCTTCAAATACTGTTACCAACACTGTGCTATTGAAGCTTAGAACATTTAAATTATTGAGCTAAAAGTTAATTCAAACGTAAATTGATTCAACAACACTTGTTCTTTATTAAAAGTTAATTAAAAACGTAATTAGAGAAAACCAAAAACCTTAATCTTATAGTAACAACGTTTAAAACATAAATGTTATCTTTAACCAACCCAATTAGCTCTCAAAAAATATATTTCTAAGCTTCCACTACTAAAACTGGGACACAAATCCAGGAAGAATTTAATACGATATACGTCTTAAAGCATCCCTTGGTAATTACATCGTTCTAGATGAAATTTATGAAGTGGAATTTCTGCTTCCATCCAGGTCTGGGGAGCTACTGGGAAAGTTTTGTTTGGAAATATACTTTTGATGAAAGACATGATAATAATATCAATTTATTAAAAGGACTTTATAGATATGGAATGAAAACACATATTTTGAAACTTTATGTTAATATATTTTTTTTTCATATTTTTGCTGTAAAACTGATCTTAGAATAAAACTCAGTCATGTCGTACACGAAAATTCTCAAGTGACGCCCCAACGACAAGCCAAGAAAATTAGGAAGATTTAACATCTTACACTTTTGGATAACAAGCACAGCATTGTATTACTTAGGATTTCATACCAATTGAATACTAAGTTGAAACAGTAACTATAATATTAGGCAGACGTTATCAGATGAGCTTAAGGCTAGTCTCTTTTATATATATAGGTAGACTAGCTTGTGCCCGCGTGGTAAAATCCGTTCTTAGCGGAGGTCTACGTCATAAAACTTATCTTCATTCCAAATTTCAAGCGAATCCATTCAGCGGTTTGGGCTGTGCGTTGATAGATCAGTCAGTCAGTCAGTCAATTAATCATTATTTCCTTTTATATATTTAGATCACACTTTATTGACACACAAAAATTACAAAACAGATCTTAAAAACTAAAACAGTACAAAACTATAATATTATTATAAATACGACACGGCTGTACTCACCTCGGCTCTCGGCTGTGTCATATAATTTATAATATGGATAACACTCACGGTAGTTTCCAAAATAGTACAAAACTAAGTGTCTAGTAAAATTTGTAGTGTGTGTGTGTAGCAGCTGCAGTTGTGTCTAGTATAAAAAAAAAGATTTTTTTTGAGCTCGTGACCAGTTTTATAGATCAGTAAAGTCTTTCACGGTAGATCATCACCAGCGGTGCGCTGAAGACAAAGCTGGTGACCCGATGTCGGCAAATTGAATTCCACGATTGCATCCCGCTTCGGAAAACCTCGATGTTGTTATTAAATTTTCATGTTAAAGTTTATCTTTGAGCTTACGCTGCTCATTTTAGAGCTTTCTTAAAGTTTTATTTTCCAACTTTTCTTGTAAAATTTTACGGTGTTATTTCGATTCGTTAGGACCTATTCATGTACTAGTTATTTTTATTTTTTTTATTCGTTATAGGTTAGTCTTTGACCACGATGCGGCTGTAGATGGTAGCAGACTAAACCTAGAAGGCGGGATAAATCCCTCCCTGGCTTCACTGAGCATGATCTAGTAATAAAATATAACATACATACTTTTTATTGAAATATCTGGGAAGATATAGGCATTTATAATAAATAGGCAGGCGGCCTATTATAATGTTACTCAGGTGTTCAATAGGTAATAGGTACCTGGTACCTACTATAATGAACCAATTTCTGGTGTAATAATGTGCCCTTCGCAGTAAATCAAAGAATATTGAAAAAGTCGTAGTCACTAACCCAGAATAAAAAGGATATCGCATTGAGTAACGTCCCCGGACTCCATTGAAAGGCTAGTGGTGCAGGGAAAGGTGGAGGGCACAAGACCAAGGGGTAGGTCGCCTATGAGGTGGACCGACCAAATAAAAACCGCAGTGGGTGGCCCCCTGCATGAGTGTTCCCGGCTGACAAGTAATAGGGAGAAATTTCGATTTATAGTGAGGCAAACAACAGCAGCCCATACCGTAGACACATCATGACGACCACGACCGTTCTGCCAAGAACGAACCGATTAAGAAGAAGAACATCCCCGTAAAAATAATTCTATTATCATTTCCATATATTTTAGGTCATTAACCCTCATTCTGTAATTTAAATATTATAATTTGCCTTCTATTTTCAGTAGTTTTGGCGTAGTGAAGTAAAAAAAAACTCACACTTTTCAACTCTTACACAATTTGTCGTTTAATTTATAGTATTGTTGTCATTGTCATATTTTCAGGCAAAAATACCCACATTTCAAATTCAGTTCAACTTTCAACCACAAAATTACCAATTTAACTGGCTGTCCATTTGAAACGAACCTGCTCATTATTATTTAATTCAGTCAAGCCTGTTGACATGCTAAATTGATGCTAAACACGCAATATTCATTCTGTTAAGGCCCTGAGTGATACTAATAATATAAATGCAAAAGTTACTTTGTTATTGTTTTAGTTTCACTATATAATTGATTTAGTTATAGACAAGCTTTTCTTTTATTTATTGCACAAAAAGATTGAACCATAATAACCTACAATATTTTTAATTTAGAGCTTGATTATAACATAAAAATATGTGCAGATATCTTGACTCTTGACTACATCTTTTGAAAAAGGGCACTAACTATAATTCATTTTACAATTTTTTTTATACCTTAGTCTGCGAAACTAAAATACTAGGGCGGAGTCATGTCAGTCACATGCTATATATCACTATACTAAAATTACCATGGATACAAAAAAAGACGTGTGGCAGACTGCCGCGGTAAAGCTATTGCATAGCATTTTTTATCAACTTATGCAATTATAATTATTTATTTATTTTATTAATTCAGTATTTTTTTCCTTTGTTTTTTTTTTCTTTGATATTAATTCAAGTTACACTTTGAGCGTGGTGACCGATAAAAAAACAAAAGAGACAAGCGTCATATTTCAAAAAGTCATAGTGGGGGGTGTTAGGTTTTTTTCGTTACGGAATTTCTGGATTCGGTCCCCACGCTCAAGGCCCGCGATAGAAGCTATGCAATAGCTTAAAAGAATAACGCAAGGCCAAAAAACGATGAACAAAACATCCTCGATTCATATATCAGTTCGAGGCATATTATGGGGAAATTTATAGGGAAGCCTTATATGCATGTTAGCGTGTGTGCGTACTGGTGTATACTGGTGCGTGTGTGTGTATTTCACGCATATACCAATTGAACTGTAATTCGCAATGTAGATATAGGTCAGATCCGTGACTAACATAGGCTACTTTTTAGCGATTTAAACCGCGTAGCTAATTGAAAAATTGCGCACTACGGCAGACTTATGTACCTAATAAAATGTACCTTCGTAATATGTAGCACGCTTTGACGGTCTACGCTTAGGGTTGCATCAAACCGTACAAAAGAACTGTTTGCTCTGGTAAAGAGCTCGTGCATTTTTAAACTCACCAGGGTTGCCATCAATAAACAAGTAGATGTTTTTTTTTGTTTTGTAATTGTACAACATTAAATAATAGGTTTACATAGTGGAAAACTCGAATTATACTTCTTTTTATTCTAGCTTGTGCTCGCAGCTTTGCCCGCGTGCTAAAATCCTTTCTTAGCGAAGGTCTATATCATAAAACCTATCTACATTCCAAATTTCAAGCGAATCCATTCAGCGGTTTAAACTGTGGGTTGATAGATCAGTCAGTCAGTCACTCTTTACTTTTATATATTTAGATAATACATTTTCGTACATTCTGAGAAAAGAAAAGTATCAATAACGATATCGAGTAGAGAGTAGCATCAGTAAAAATTGTTTGCAACGACATGTTTTTATCATATTTTGTCATTAAATGTCCTAATCGGTAAAACTAAATCAAGAACTGGACTGGACAGATCAAGAACTCAATCTGTCACTTTTGCCTAACGAGTTGAGCAATCATTATGCTATACGATTTTGAAAACTTACGCGAGCGTTATCCATATCAACTATGTAAATATACCGACTAAACTCACGGATGAAAAAGTCGAAACTAGGCCCTAATTTTAACCGGGATCGTGGGTGGTCCATACCGTCAGCTTGGATGCCGATTCTAAACAGAACAAATCGCCGCGCCTCAACATGGGATCGTGAAAGTGACACTCTTAGTTCGGTTTGCCAACTGCCGAGCGCGTTGTATTCAGCGGTCCTGATGAAGGACTTCGTAATAGTCCGAAACCCAGGGTCGAGCCTAGTTTCGACTTTTTCATCCGTGAGTTTAGTCGGTATATTTACATAGTTGATAATCATTATGCTACTTGGTAGAGTCAGCACAACACGTCTTTTCCATTCTACTCGTCTACACATTACTCATTCTTCTCTCTCTTTCTTCATCTATCATATCTCTATTAGTCTAGCACGCATATCTCTTTCAAACAGTTCATCCAAACCTTTTTAGCAAGTTTAGCAACATAGAAATAAAAATTGCGACAATTATTTTTTTTCTCCTATTTATTCATGTCACATCCCTAGATTGTCCAACACTGGCAACCACCTTTCATAATATGGAGTACCTTTATCCTTTCAGATATTTTTAAATTTTCTATTTGACTTTAATGAATTTCCTAGCGGTCTTTTGAAATTTAAACGACCTAGGAACCTGGAGTTTTAATTTCCTGCTCGCCTCGCGTTCAATAGAAATGTGTCAAAATTGCCATACAAATAAAAGATAAATGTAACGTCAATAAAAGCTAAGATAATAAAAGCTATTCTTGAATATTGAACAAACTAATCAGGAAATATTATCTTTTTTTTTGTTAATACTACTTGCAATGGCGGATGGTGCATTCGGTGGTTGAATTTATTAGTAATAATATTCCTCGCCACCTCTTAACCTTAGTTGGACTCACAAATAAGAGCGGAATTAACACAAAATATGAATATTTAATTAATAATATCTATATGTTACTATCATTGAACTAAAAAGTTATTTGTTATTATGTTAACAACTAGCGGACCCACACGCACTTCGTAGTGGCTTATAGAAAATTACAATTAGTGTGTCCCTACAATATAATAGGTACATTAAAATTATTATTATAAACCTGCCTCTTGAATCACACTACTTACAAAACCACATCATAATACGTTGCGAAGTTTTTAAGATCTAAGCATACATAAGGACAGACAGACAGACAGGGGAAGTGACTTCGTTTTATACTAACTAGTGATACCTACTTTAAATAGCAATGTAAATAGGTAATCAATCACTATTATTACAGCCTACCGTTTATAATTAGTTCCACTGTGTGTTACTCATTAATAAAATCAATAACGTACTACCTAATGTTAGAGAGGCGCTAGATAACTAATTTGGGCTCAGTTCACATGGAAAGCGGGCAAAATAAGCATACTGTTATATGAAAATGTCCTACCAATATCATAAATGTGGATAGATGTGGATGCAAATTTTTCCTGTTTGCGCCTAAAGTTCAATCTCTCCAAGCCTATTTATATTATTTCAGGGTCTAAACTATCTCTATACCAAATTTCAGCTCAATCGCTTCTGCTGTTATACGTGAAGAAGTAACAAATATACACACTCTCAAACTTTAGCCTTTATAATATAAGTGTGATTGATAGACCTTGAAATAACACAATAATCAGGTATAACAATTATTGGTCTTTTATCTCCTTCTTCTTGTAGTGCCATCTTAGTCCGGTCAATTTAGACCAAAAAATGAGAGTGAAGTTACATAAAGTCCCAACAAGCTGAATTTTTGTAAAGTTGTTCAAAACATAATTATAAACAATGTCTAGAAGTACCCCATATTCCCCTGTAAGGAAAAAAATTAATTCAAGGTCAAAGGTAAAAAAATGAGTTTTTCGCGATTTTCAGCAAAACGGTAAGTTTTATCATAAAAATATCTTAGACAAAATTGTAGATCGTAAAATTGTCTACAAAAAAATTTTTAATACTTTTTTTCTACGAGCCACCGTTTTTGAGATATAACGATTCAAAAAGTTGTAATCTCTTATATAAAATCGTTCGTACACTTTCGTGCTATCAACTATCAACGCACAGCCCAAACGGCCGGACGGATTGAGCTGAAATTTGGACAGCGTTCATCGTGGAAGATTTCATCGTGCGATAGAAGCGATTTTTTGAAATTCCCTCAGGAAAAGGAATTATTCCCGAAAAACGTTTGTATGCAAATCCGTAACCGTTTACCCGATTGAGCTGAAATTTTGTAAAACGATTGTTGGGATTGTGTTAAGGAACATTGAATAGTTTTTATGACACAATTTAACTTTAAAGAGGGGGTAAGGGGGGGGTCAAAGTTTGTATGGTAAATTTAGAACCGCCGGCCCTATTGAGCTGAAATTTGGTACAAAGGTAGACCAAGTCCTAAAAAATGATATGGGATACTTTTTATTCCAAAAATCAACCTCTAAGGCGGGATAAAGGAGGTCAATGTTTGAATACGAAATCAGTAACTAATGACCCCATTAAGCTACAATTTGGTTTAGACATAGTTTGAGCCTAATTTTTTGTAGACAATTTTATGATCTACAATTTTGTCTAAGATGTTTTTATGATAAAACTTACCGTTTTGCTGAAAATCGCGAAAAACTCATTGTTTTGACCTTTGATCTTGAATTATTTTTTTTCCTTACAGGGGAATGATGGGGAACTTCTAGACATTGTTTATAATTATGTTTTGAACAACTTCACAGAAATTCAGTTGGGACTTTATGTAACTTCGAATGTCTAAATTGACTGGACTATCTCCTATTTTTGGAGGTCAGCAATCATCATCGCTAACTTTACCTTTGAGACAACCGCACGGAACAGGGATGTTGAGCTCATATTGAACCACGTTCTGAGGTTTTTGAGCCATGGGGTACGTCTTCTTCCCAGTTTTTGGTTTCCCTGAATTTTCCCTTGGATAATGAGCTGGAGTAGTAGAAGTAGCCTTTTATATAGTCAATAATAATCACAAATTAAGTATAAAGTTATAAAATATTTTATAATGTATAAAAATATGAGATACAAAATAGGTCTAAGTTTACAGCTGCGGCTTTGAGGTATACCATTTGCAAAAATCAGCAGCTTCTTAGTTCTTAATACACCATGTATTAAGTTACGATTTTCCCTTAAGAAATCCCTTTCCCTTTTCCCTTAAGATCCTTATAACTGCTTCGCTATTCACAATACCTACCAAAATAATACACGATAGTACTCGTAAACCAATTAAAGCGATGTATTCGTAAAACATTGTAAGCTACCAAAACGCGAGTTTATCGCTTACCATGTGAACTGATCCTCATACACAACAACATTATTAGTATGCATGTATACCGATGTGCCTAAATTGAAATCTACTCATCAGATTGGATAACTCAATTAATACTAATTATGACTCTCTTAATTAGCCAGTTTTGGTACTAAATATAGATATAGGTATTTAATACATCATTATGCTTATTAAATTCTAATTGATATTGAAACCAAACAGTTTTAGAACGAATCCATTGTAAATAAATATTTACCAAAATGAAGGTACATCGCACACAACCTGTAATAGTGATTTGACTATGACAGTGTAAGTTTTTTTTGTTAATACATTTTTTTTTATACAACGAAGTAAGAAGACGAGCAAGACGCTCTCCTGATGGTAAGAGAAAACGCTGCCCATAATAAGTACAGTGCTATCCAGGATTTTACAAAGGTAAAATTCTGGGTGCACTGCGCCAACGCTTCTTACTTAAGAATCATAATATGTTAAGACTCTTCAGCCCAGTATATAGGTTAGTATTAAATTTGACCACTATTCTCGTGATGTTAACCGACGATGCGGCCGTAGATGGTAGCACACTAAACCTAGAAGGCGGGATAATTCCTCCCTAGCTTCACTGAACATCGTGTCGGAACACGGTATGATGGCACGGCAATTCAAACTTGAAGTGCATATTATAATATTCAAATAGGCTACATCTAAATATAAAAAGGGAACAGTGACTGATTGACTGACTGATCTATCAACGTACAGTCTAAACTGCTAGACAGATTGGGTTGAAATTTGGACCACAGATAGGTTTTATGGCATAGACCTCCGCTAAGAAAGGATTTCGCCGTGCGGGCAAA
The DNA here is from genome assembly GCA_947507615.1 of Hemithea aestivaria. Lineage (NCBI taxonomy): Eukaryota > Metazoa > Arthropoda > Insecta > Lepidoptera > Geometridae > Hemithea > Hemithea aestivaria. The sequence goes on from OX382335.1 coordinate 12,094,843, forward strand.
GCCGCGAGCATAAGCTAGTTAATTAATAGAAAACTTTGCGTCAAATATAATATTGCTATAAATAGGTTTACATTATATTGTTCGTGGTTCACGAATATAACCAAGAATTTCAAGTTGTTAGTATTATTTACAGGAACAACCATACTTTCAGCTAGAAATGCACACTTTCCTTTTGGAAAGCAGGTATGGAGTGGAAGAAGCTGAAAATTGCAATATATCGTCGGACAGGAAACCCCTGTCGCAGCAAGAAACGCTTCTAGTGTAACTACCGAATGTACAGAGCTGTATTAAGGAGTTTTATTGCCATAGAAAAAGTGGTAATGTTTTACGACTTTTCATTATGTTCTCTCGCTCGCACTATTCGATACATTTTGAAATGTAAACTCACAGAATATTTTTTTGAAAATTCCTCATAAGAAGCCCTGCTGACAAAATCGGCCTGTAGCCTATATATACAATATATATATATAGCAGGTAAACTGCTAGGAGCAACAAGTAAATAAAATATGTCTTCATATTAAAGGTTTTTCAAGAAATTGTAATAAAATTATAAAAAAATAAGAAAATATTAATAAAAAATGATTGTTTAATGTTGCTGTTGTACATTTGTTACATATTTACACCAGAAATTTTGATCCGATTAAACTGTAATTTGTGCCCAAATAAATTATCAAATTATTCACAAAAAAAATACACACTACAGGAGCAAAGAGTAACTAAAAATAGATCACGAAAAAATATCGCTACGATTTTACAGTTTTATAGTTCCAAATTCATCGAATAATATGTAAATTGGACGTAGAGAGCTCCATCAAAAAAATAATAAATATAGAGTGTTTTACTTGTATTTGAAACCGCATCCGCCTATTTCATTATATGGGATATAGCTAAATGTAAGACTAGACGAACGTAGACTATCAAACATGAAAACATCATCATCATCATCAGCCCACGCTCGTCCACTGCTGGACATAGGCCTCCCCCATAGCACGCCACTCAACTCGTTCCCCCCTCTTCCTCCTCCACCCGCTCCCCGCGACCTTCCGGATATCGTCACCCCATCTCGCCCAAGGACGCCCTACACTACGTTTGCCGAGACGCGGTTTCCACTCTAGAACCCGTGTACCCCATCGGTTATCGGTTCTGCGGCAAATCTGACCAGCCCATTGCCACTTCAACTTGCTAATCCTAACATGAACACAACCACTTTTAATAGGGAAATTCATATTATAAAAAATAAATAAATATTTCAGGATATTTCACACAGCGCCACCTAACCCCAAACTAAGCAACTTAATGCTTGTAACATGGTGGTTAGGGTAACGGATATAATACTCATATAGTTTTCTTTTGTAAATACATACTTGTAATAGATACAGAAAGCCACCCAGACCAGAAACAAAACCAGCAGTAGTATTATAAGTGAACCCTAGTCCATCCCTGTTTCCTAGCCACATCCCGCGCGTTGTATACCAAATGAGCTCCGATTTTATTCTAAACAAAGCTGGCGGATTTGTTCGAGCGTTATTTAGGAGTTTCTCGAACTTCCTGAAGCGCTACCAGCTCGCACTAATTTTAATGCATTCTGTCTGTTAACATAAAATCATGGGTAATGCGATCTTCGCATTTCTGAATATTATTTTATTTTTCTGATAGTTTACAGGAAAACTCTATAAATCAAATCATAGGTAATAAAGAACTATCTGCTGCTTAATCTGATATTGTGATTAATGTCTTATGGCTTCGTCGGACCGTCATTAGACGAATTAGGATCGGATGTAGTACGGAAGCGTTCTAAGAAACACATCAACGTTCACCCTAAAGGTATACAGCATTTAATTATTATTATTATAAGGACATTTCAAAACTGGATCAATTCAACATAATTACGCAATATAATCACGTATATATTATTAACAATTTACTCATGATTCAAAATTTAGACCACAATAATACAAATTCCATTCGTATTTGCACATTAACCCTCAACTAAAATTAATGTGATGTTAATCTACGTCTGATTGACTTTCACTGTCTTAATTCGCTCTCTTAAACGAACTTTACTCCTCAACCACAGGTAAAGCAATCAAACTGAATCCGCTCAAATTAATTTCAATTTTCCCGTCATAAAAGTCCCGTCTATTAAACCTTTGGCCAACTTTAGGTTTAATAGCTTTCCAATAAATTAACTTTACCACTTTATTAAGAGCTTTCGACCCTTTGACCCCATAAAGGATTCATAAAGCTACCTTCATACATCATAACGCAATGGCCTTAGGTCGGCCGTGCTGTGAGAAATTGACGGCTCCGCCTGAATAGGGGTAGAGCCTTTTAATTGACTCTTTCAACAATATTATATCAAATGCAGCAGTATCTCATCTTTTAAGAGTAGAAACGAGAGAAGTTTTATATTTATATTCATTCTTATATTTACTGGTTCACTACTTAATGCTCCCGATTTCACTCGTGTGCTGTGATATTATTCTTTTTAGCAAATATCTACATCATAAAACCTTTTTATTAATGTTCCTGATTTCTACCCAATCGGTTAAGAAGTTTAAATTTAACGTTGATAGATTGTCACGCTTTTCCTATTTTTTGTTATCAACTAAATAGTACTTGATTTAGGTAATATTTTTTAAATGAAATTTTACAATAAAGAAGTATTCAAATAAATGATTTTCTACTGTTGATTGTAATAATATTGTAAATTCTGAATTAGGTTTTAGTGTTAACGTTTTCACTTTCAAATTGTAAACAGCAGTTATTAAGTTAGACCCTTGTAAAGTCAAAGTCGAGTCAATAAACAAAATATAAAACGGCCATTATGATCTCGCAACTTTAGACAAACCTTTCACAAAAGGATCGTTTGGTAAAGTAAATATTTTATCTCTATACAGTGCTTAAATAGTTATTAAAATTAGAGTGCCCCAAAACGAGATGATGTTATTATAACGATAGGAAAATACTTTATTATGATATAAGGCTCAAAAAGCTTATTAACGAATAAACACGGTGTCGTCAATAACGTATTGTCGGTCAAAAAGGCAGAGAAAATTTCGCCTTACCTCATTTACCTTATTTTTATCCCAGGAAAAATGCGTTAATACCGGCCCCCGGCGGTATATGGGACTCCCATGCCGAATATGGGCGCGGCGGGGATACCCACTAAAAAACCTGGGGGTTCCTGTGGGACACACCATATTGCCGGGGCTGCGGGCACGCCTAAGAACTCTTCCGCGGCTATCTCATCAACCTACTACATCACTAAACATCATGCCATAATACGCTCATAGTGCCGTCATAGCAACTTTGTTCTGAGAGTAGCGACGATTGAAGCTTACTACATGTATCTTACCTGCAAATTATATTATCATTATATTTATATTGTCAATACAAGGGCGGGATTCAAACTGGGTGATCCAGAATTTGCACTACATAAACGACTACAAATCATTATTAACGAGCTTTAATTGAAGTTAAATTATAAAGCAGGTAGAGAGGAATCAATTATATTATTAGCAAATTGCGAATTGCGGTTTTGCTCGCGATAAGTATTTCCATGTAGGTACAACACAAAATTTTCGTACACAAACATAATTATCTAGTTACTCTCAGCGGTTTACACTGAAAAGTAGCATACTGTGTGTATATGTATGTGTTAATAAAATGGTATACCATAATAATAATAAGCTGTACCGAAACCACCTAAGAATAAAATGTTGAATTGGCTTAACCATAAAGAGGTACATACACAAGTTTTTGCCTATGCTTAAGTGTTATAATAATAATAATATGTTCAGTTTATCACACTGTCAAGGGCTTGATTCTAGATCGACGCAACGCTATAAAAGCAACCTTGTGATTCGCCAAATTTGCGAATATGAGTTATAATAGTATAACATTAAAATCGACAGATTTTTCTCTATCTGATGATTTTAGTTTCATCCAATGATGTTAAATTAGAGGTCTTATTTAATATCAACGTCTGACCATATCATCATTTATTAATATCCAAAAAAAAAAATTAAAGCGGGCTAAAGACTGACTAATGAATAAAACAGGCCAAAAAAATTTTTTATAACAGTTTAAAAGGCTGTATCGCAAGACTTCCCCCATTCTTATTCCCTTTCAAGAACTAGCCAAAAGCGTTACAAAGTGCGACTGTATTCCATATCCACAAAGAATTTCAATGCTTCTAAAAAGCGTGAAGTATCTTGGTGGCGTGCAATCTCCCTCATTTAGCCAAGGCCTGGCGTATTTCAAATGAGCTATTTCCTACGGCCATTCTAGCCTATCTTTTAAAAACGCCGGGCGTCGCGTATCTTCGCGCGAATTTATACGAGTGTTTGGAGTTGATTTTATAGTACTTAATGGGATTAAATCGCCTGTGAGGAACGAAATTTCAAATACATTTTTGGCGTTATTTGTTGTAAGCTTATTTGTTATAACACTATGTTATATACTGTTGATTTCATGATGCGGATGAAAATTTTGTTGCAACCCATTTTAGAGAAACGTGTTGAATTAAAAACATTCATATTATTATGTTTTTACTGGTGGGATTTTTTAAGGTGGGATAAATCCCTTCCTGGCTTCAATGAACATCATGCCGAATCACGGTTATAATGACCGCTTGGCGACACGGTTTTGTTCCGTGGGTGGCAACTAGCTACGGCAGAAGTCTACTACCAGTGGAAAAAGCCGCACATAACTAATTATTGTCACTGGTGGGGGGCCAGAATTCGAGCTCGGTGATCCAGAATTACATCTGCATGCACCTCATTACCCATTGACCACCGCTACCTTCTTTTAAAAAAGTGTTCTTACAAAAAAAGTAATTGCATTGTTTATTTTCAAAATATATACACCCATAAAAATATCGTATTCTAACCGTACGGTTCAAAGGTAAAGTTTCCAGATTTCTCCCAGCGGTCAGTAGCGGTATGATTAATGGATGCATCGATGGGCGTTAGCGGAATCACGTCTTTCGATATGATTTATCTCTTGTAAATAACTGCAGATTTTATAAAGAAAATAAAATTATACCTACGTGTACCTAAAAAAAAATGTGACAGATGACAGATTGACTGATATAATATTAAAGCAAAGCTAAAACCGTTGAACGGGTTGAGTTGAAATTGGTCACAGAATTGTAGATATATTGAGATGTACACTCCAGCTAAGACACATATTAGGTATATGACGAGAGCGTTTATTTGTAATAAAAATTTCGATTATAATATGTACCTATTCAAAATTTAAGTTTAAAAATGATTTTTTAGGTAGAAGCAATCAATAAATGAAACAAAAAAATAAAAATACACCCCTAAAATCAGAGTTCAGTAACAGCCGTCACTCGGGTCTTGCAGTCCGACGGTTACACAAAAGGACAACATCTGTCGTTAGGCTCGATGATAAATTGCAGTGTCACAGTACAATTTCACTCTTATTTCACCGTCACGGGAATTTGGCCTTTAACACAAGGTGTTAAAGTCCTCCTACTTGGGAAGGGAATGTTGCAGGGATGTGAAATTATGAAGCTATGGGATTAGAGTGATAGATGTGTTGGTTACCTAAGACGCTTGAGTCCATTCTGATATTCTTTAGCTATACGTTCAACTTAGAGATAACCAAGAACTTTATGATGCTGGGTTACTTTATGGCGCAGTCGGTAGGATCGTATGTGACTAAAAGATTGGTAGATATATATTTTTTAACGACTTGATATCAACAGTATCATAACAATATTTTTTATGAACCTGGATTTTATTATTTTACATATCATTTTCAAAAAATTTATACTTATATTAAGACCCTTTCATTTGTGCCAAAATTCACAAAGATTTAATCGAATAGCCTCATTTTTCACCCGAATAATCACCGAATCAGGCCTAGCTCAAACGCCTAACGGCCAAAAGCAAACATTTGCACAGCCGATACTTGTTGAAACAGGCCGAAGCCACTCTTTCTCATGCAAATGTGCTTAATACCTCGGAAACAGCAGCATTGCCCAATGTAACGTGACCCCTGCACTTTTCCCTAACAGCCGGAATTCCGCTAGAAGATACATCGTTTTGGAGGTCTACCAATAATGGGTGTTCTGGCGTGCATCCGATGTTAAGCTGATTCACACGATGTTCAGTCATGATTAAACTTTGCTCGGAGAAGGTAATCAACATGTTATTGGTATGTTGATATTACACCTATTTCAGATTAGGGTAAGAGCTTACCACACATTAAAACAGAAATGGAAGGAGATTAATGTTAAACTAATGTATCTGAACTAAATATTTACCAGCGCTTCGAATTTCTAGTTTGTTCTACTAATAATTTCTATTCTTAGTAACGCCTTTCCAAGTAAACCGAACAGAGTAGTATTATTAGAAAACTACTTTTAGACTGTTTAAATAAATAATTATGATGATCATATTTATACAAGTAGTGAATTTCCATCTAACTAATCAGCATTTATTTATCTTTGCAGAAGATACAATGAAAAATGTTTCCCTATTTCTTATCGTTGCCCGAGTAGAAAAGTAATGTAGCATTATTTGTAAGAAAAACCCACATATTTTCCAAAGATTTAACATTTTATCGCAAACAAGCCTTGTCGTGTTTCCTCGTATCTGCGGCTCCCTTAACACACTTTGTGTGTTCAATACCCCATCACACCGAAGCATTTTAGGGTTAATCTTTACAAGAAGGGCAGCGATGCGGCGCGACCTTTTACAATAACACATGTAATTTAGGTAAACTTTATCTGCGTACGAAAAAATATCTAAATTCTAAGCTTTACAGCAGCTCGTAACTGCCAGATTTCCAAATGCCTATGGACCTATTCTAATATATAAAAATATTCTAATATATAAAAATATTCTAATATATAAAAAATAAAAAAAGAAGAATGTAAGTTTTGAAAGAAAGTAATAAGTAAAAAAAATTGTGTCTACCTTTTATAATAAATTAAAAATTACACTTTTGATAATTATTAAATGATACCTCCATATTATAATGTATTCTATTGTCATAATAATTTCCGCAATCGCACCGCTCCTCTAGTATAAATTGAGCTTTATTTTCGATGGCTACTATGAGAAAGGGTAACCGGCTAAAGTGCTTAAAGTACGTATACTATACGTAAAGAATACTGTTCTTAGGTTGTCGACTCCGGTGCTCCTCGTATGGGAGTGCCTCTGAACATTTGATAGGCTTTTCTCTTTACACTCTACGATCAGTTTGATATAAAAATGCGGGAATAATAGTAATAAGCTTAGATTAAAATAAAAAGAAGATACGGTGCTGGCGTCTCGAAAATGGACCGCTCCAACTAGGTTTATGCACATAATTTTATTTCGGCGCGAGTTGGCGTGGCAACACTTTCCGACTCAGCAGGCCCAAGTTTGGCTATAGCAACGATAGTGTGTACCGTATCTTCATTATTTATTTAAATCTAAGGTTATAAGCCAATAATAGTTTGCCTATTTATTGAGTAGTACTTATTTATTTGGATGAACTGTGTGTTAGAGGACATACGTGCTAGAGAGGAGTGAATATATATATGTCGGATGTTAGAGTAGAATTGAAGAGGAAAATGTGTTGTGCCGAACCTACGTAATGTGGGATAAGGATAGGAAGAAGATGACGTTGACGAGTAGTACCCACTTATTTACCCTGGCTCATTTTTATCCAAAGAGGTAAGAATACGAGCTTGACGCTCACCTGATCTTAAGAGAAAACACTGCCCATATTCAGGATTTTACACCATTGTGAAATTCTAGGTGCGCTGCACTAAGGATTCTTCTTGCATTTGCTTGTAACTAAATCAGTTAATGTGGTACCTTTTACATGGACGCTACTTAAATTATATCTTTTTGATGCAAAAGGCCAGTGATGATAGCATCAGAAACAAAAGTTATACAGATAATTTCGTGACATCATAACCGTTTCCTCAGAATAACGTTTTAAATTAAACCACAGGAATAAACTCAGAATAATCCCCTTTTATCCCTTTCCTACAAAGCCTGTGTCATGGCAACGTCCGACGAAGAACTACGACATCAGAAAAGTCAGGTCTACACAAAGATTGGAGCGCAATAAAGGTAAAGATATAGAATAAAGAATTTCTATCATGTTAACATGCATGGTTGTTTGGAAGAGATTGCTATTAGCAAAAAGACCACTAATAGGCACACTTAGATTATAATTATTAATAATTATGTCAAAGTTTTAAGATTTTCTGCATATATTTGAGTCTTATAATATCTTAAAAAAATATTAACATTCATTTTTTTTTCTCTGTAAAGTACAAAGCTAAGACACAATATTAGTCCCCCAGTGAACCAACTTTATTCCACAACGTTAAACTGCAATCCAAGACTTTATATTCTAAATTATCATTTTCATACTCTAGCTTCAGCTTACCCCAGTGTAACAATTTCAAGGAAATGGGTCAATTTGCAATAAACATCACATTTTGACACGAAACCACGTCGCAAGATATAAAAGAGAATCGAAGTGCAATCTGCACTGAGACTGCTATTATTGTTTCAACGTTCATGCTGCTCTCGCATTTAAGAACTAGGTACTTTTGAGCACTTTTCTCACAAATGGGGCATGCATTCAAACCAGCGCTTAGGCAGATTTGACTACTTCTACGTGTACGCTACAGTGCCTTGTATTGAAACTTCACGTTTTGTTTACTGAAGAATGTTTTTATTCAAGTAAATACGTTGCCGTCATCCGTGTTTCACGAGCGTTACAACTTAGACATCTTTAAGACACGAGTGAATAAGTACCTTTCTAGGCATCTTCATGATGATTCATCGTCGACCGGATCTGCACTTTCCATCAGGTAGGATGTGGTCAAAAGAAGGGCTATTTTGAACAAAAAAAAAACCAGACGACCTAGATGCTAAGTGAAAAAAGAACTGTGTAACGAAGTCCCAAACAACACTGCACAGCGCTCGTCATTCATACGAGTATAAAACGATGTTGTCTCCTTAGCTTAGTAATTTCTCTGGCTATCTTTATACATCCTAACGGTGAAGATTACTAAACAATAAAATAAGGATTTGGACCTTGACGGAATCTCGTTTTGAAAAACCCTCCCACCGTTAAGCCATAAATAGACATTTAATAAAAAATTCTCAGTATTTTACTGAGTAATATTATGTTGTTTACTCGTACTAATCTTCTTTGTAAGTTCAATCTAAATGATAAATCAGAAAAACGTGAAAGCTATAAAAAACGATGTTGACAGTCCACGTAGGTAAGCAAGCGGTTACCACCGCCTATAGATACCTGCAATGCCAGAGGCATTGCTGGCACATTGCCGACCTTTTAAAATTCCATTCACTTTTCTTTTGAAACCTCTCATAATGTTATTCCGATTAAAACCGCCGGAAAATTAAATTGTTATATTAAAAATAGACACCTTTTTCTCAAAAAACGTGATTGGGCTAATTTTACAAAACTTCCAAGATGTTAGAAAACTGTCAGGAGCAAAATCAATCTGGCTTCAAAACATGAATTACCTTCGTCCCTATTTACTTTGCAGACAGGTTCCCAAAAGTTGAGGTACCTTAACTAAAAATAGCTTCTACTGGTTCGAACAACTTCTGAACTTCATAATTGAAAGGTTGCTTATCCAACCGTAGGAAAAAGGCACGTAACGAGATGAATCCAAGAAGCTTCAAAGGGCTAATCTCATAAGACACAAAGTAAGCTCCTTGCATGAGTAATTCTTTTGTAAAGCATAGGTAATGGGAAATCTTTGTGATCATAATGTTATTATGTATTAAAGAGTTAGAAATCGTGCGGAAAAATCTTTTAGGCAAAATAATTTTACGATGATAGATTTTTGGTCTTAATAATATTATTTTGACGCATAATTAGTTTACAAAATTCTAAGTAAAAATGTTAGCCTGATAACTAACCTTTAGGTTTAAATTTTAAGATTTGTGCAATATGAACTACATATTATTATGTCTGTAACTGTTAGAATATTATTATGATTTTCAGCGTATACCTGTGGTCGCTTGTGTTACTTAGCAATGATGATGATGACGTAGGTATATTATAAACTTTCACGAAAATGTCATCAACAATCTTAATAAGCACCTCCATCAGTAAAATAACAATCCAATCATGCATTTTATTTGAGAATCAGACTCCCGACACCATTTTAATTTCCTCCCAAACGGATGAGACATAAACTTGTTCTGGTTTGTCGGAGAAATGCATTTACTTTTTAATTGAGAAAATAAATAACAATTACGAGTCCATGTCGCTTTTGTTTACTCGAAAAATCCTGGAATAAATACAAATGAATTCTGTTGTATGGATAAAAATTCAAAATTATTATTATATACACGGAATATATGTGGATATTATTAACATATTCTGTCGAGTATACATAATATATAAAATAATCCAATACAAAGAAATGCAGTCTTAAAAATTTATATTTAGAAAATTTCGCTTAAGCTAGTTATCCATCAGAGATGTGCTACGAATACTTGTAGGTAACGAGTTATGAGCAAAGGAATCACTGACGTCATTTATCTAGAGCCATTTTCACAACAGCAGTAAGTAAGCATTAGAAGTATAGCTGTTTATATAATATAAGAAAAATAGATTCTTTACCAAAATTATTGACAAGTAGATTCCTTTTAATCATACGTAGTTAGCGTCTTGGCGTATTAACTAAAAAACTAACAGTTTGCTAGCATCCAGCATCTCTATTGCTGTTTTAATATAGAAATTAAAATTGATCAGCGGCGTAGAGTGAGGATTGGTACATGAAATATAAGGAAAAGATGTATGTCAGAGATTTTATTTTAATGTAGTTGAAAGAAGACTTTATATATTCTGCATATCACATCCCACAAAAAAGTTAAACAAACATTTCAAAGCTTTCACATTCACATTTCTAAACCCGATTTAAAACTTTCGGTTTAAAAACTCGAAATCGCACGTTTGAAATGTCAAGTCGATAGTTGGACCGAGTTAGCAACAATCTGCAACTGACTTCGTCCAACTTCGGACTCCTGGCGCCGAGTATCTCAGTACTGGACTTGTAACTTGGAGGAAATAAATTATTTTACAACTTCTTGAAGTTGCTTCTCTTACACTTTTAGCCTACTTACGTGCTTTGAAGCACAGACCAAACTAGACCACGCTTATTTTCTGTTCTGTTTTAAGCGGGGGTAGACTTCCTTTGCAGGAGGTCGTCTAGGTGGGTACCCCAACAGTGCCAGTTATTCTACCGCCTGAGCAGTGACGTACAAACATTACTGTGTTTCGGTAGGAGGGCACTGTAGCTAGTGAAATTACTGGGCTAAAGAGTCTTAACATCTTATGACTCTTGAGTAAGAAGCGTTGGTGCAGTGCACCTAGAATTGCGCATCACTGTGAAATTCTGGATAGTACTGTACTAATTATGGGCAGCGTTATCTCTTAACATCAGGAGAGCGTCTTGCTCGTCTTCTTACTTCTACTCATAAATTTTCTGTATGAAAACAAAATCGCCAAAACATGGCGGGTGCGGGGCGGTTGGTTAGTTTTTATTTGGTTTGGGCATTCATAGTAGAAACTCTTTGATTTAAGGACATGTACAAAGATGGTTAGTTTTTATTAGCACTTTCATAGTAGAAACTTTTTGGTTCAGAGATATTTATGACGTGTGTTATGCAGTGTCAATACATATCGTTGACGAGAGCACACCTGACTCCGGTAATACGCACTCTTATGATCTGGGGGCACGGCAGTGCCCCCGCCAAGTCGAGCAAAAAAAGCGGCACGGCCGTACCATCCTTTTCTGGAAGCAGTTCAGACCATTTTCGACCCCCTATAACTTCGTTGTGGAAAATACTAGAAGCTTCAATTTTTAACAACCGAGTATGCATTGTATAAACACGATTTATTCCAAATTTCATTCAATTTGAACTAGTCGTTTGAAAATTATAACTTGTCAAAGTTTTGTAATTTTGTCACTCACTCACTCACTCACTCACTCACTCACTCATTCACTGACCGATCATCAAAAGTCTAAGGCACTTCTAGCAAACATAGCACATTGGTACATACTTAGAGTTTATTGTATAAACCATAGGAAAACTAAAAAAACTTGCAATTTCGGTCTAGTTTTCGAGATACATAAACTGCATAAATAACTTATAATATATACTTCCCGTATAAATGTATAGGATTACAAAGTTACATTTGCAGTCAACGGTAAAAATTGCATAAAATCCCAATAATAATGCCATAATATATATGCCGTAATAATGTATAAAGCCAGGGAGGGACTATCCCGCCTTCTAGGTTTAGTCTGCTCCCATCTACGGGCGTCGTCAGTTAAGATCAGGCGTTATCGTGGGCAAAGGCTAACCTATAACTATTAAAAAAAAAAAACAAAAAGTAGTGAGATGCCACCAAAAACATAACTTGTAAAAAATACCAAGTCTCGCAACTGCAGTTCTTCTACCTTAAAAAGTTGTGAGATCCATGTACTACCAAGTCGGTAAAATCTTTTGTGTTTTAAATTAATATATTGACTTGGCAATCGCACTATTATGTCGGTATATTACTTGAGAGATACATTGTTGTGTTTTCATGCGATGGCCAAGTCGATCTATTGATTTAAAACACAAAAGATTTTACCGACTTGGTAGTACATGGATCTCACAACTTTTTACGGTAGAAGAACTGCAGTTGCGAGACTTGGTATTTTTTACAAGTTATGTTTTTGGTGGCATTGAGTTCTCTATGACTTGAAGGCACTGCTTACAGCGTAAAATATAATTCATACTTTAACGTTGCTTAGGAAAGAATTTTATTTCGTTGCTTACAATTTTTATTTGAAACACACTGTGTGTTTACAGTTATAATGTCCTTTTCACGTAGATGACGTACATAATATGTGGGGGTGTCACAAAAAAGATTTGGAAAAATTGTAAACCTATGGTCCTTTTTATGAAGCTGGTTCTTACCAAAATTTGACAACATTTACCATAGCCCCATAAAAGAACAGCAGTCCAAAAACTAACTCGAATTCAGCGAGAAACTCCTAAATGTATAGATCTATTCATAAATGAGAAAAAGAGAAAAACCAGTAAACCTCATAAAAGTCGAAGGCAAATGCAATTTCAAATTAGAACCCGATCCGATTGAAGGAGCACTCTGGCAAACAATGCAATAGCTCTATCAATCAAACTAATTGATAGCAATAGACGTCGGCAACCCAAGCTTTGATGCAATACGAATAAAACTTCTCAGGCTGTCGATAGCAGAACTTGCTAATACAATTTAGACTTTATATCTAGTACGATAAAGTTGATTTTACATTGTAATGCAATGATTGCTGATTGATACAAGATGGTCTTATTTTATTCTTCTAGGTTCATTTTTATCCTCGTACTAATTCTACTTATATATAATCTGGGTTCGCTCACCAGTTTTACCCACTGAAAAGTGGTTTATGTGATATTTTAGGGTATTAGCAATCTACCAAATTTTATCATAATTGGCGCAGTCGTTTTCTTCAGGCATGAATAAGAAAATAACAATTTCGTATGTTACGCTAAAAGTTACCTAGTAATGAAAATGAAAAATGAAACTGAAAAATGGTTTAATACTTAATATATACGTGAAAAACAAAAGGGATAATATATTATTATAGGTATTATGTACTAGACATAGAAAAATAAAAACAGGGGCAGACTCAGCGTGACGTCATGATAACCCTGCGGGTATCTTGACTGCTAGTTTTCAGTCTGCTCCCGTGCTCAGTTAGTGTTGGTGCATAATAATATTATTATCTATATTTATTTATAATCTTAAATTAAATTTTTTACAATATTTTTAAAAAATAAAAACATAAAAACATTGTAAAAAACCTAACCTAGAAAACCCGCCGACAGCGGGGCCAAAGCCCAAGCTGCCGGTGGTCAGGGCCGCAGGGTGAGGAACCTCCGGACAATGCGTGCCGTGTCAAGGATTACCGCCTTCTGTATCAGGCCCTTGATCAAACCGTCTAGCGCGAGCCTCTCGAGATGTTGGTCGAGGCTCTTCGCTATTAGACCGTTCACCGACACGACAATCGGAACAATGATCGTCGAATCAACGTCCCACATGGCGATAATCTCGTGCGCCAAGTCAAGGTACTTGCTCAGCTTATCCTTCTCAGCTTTCACGAGATTCTCATCGTGGGGGACGGTGATGTCGACGAGCACTGCGCGGCGCTGAGATCGATCTACCACCACAATGTCAGGCTTATTGGCGACAATAGTCCTGTCCGTGATAATATTATTATTATTATAATATACCTATATACGATAGTGTTTATGTGTCTATTAACTAATTATTATATTAAGGTCTGAAAACGAAAAGGGTGTTTTTCTGCGGGTGAAATAGCTGTGCGCAGCTAGTGGCCTTACAATAAATACGCAAACTAACGCAAATTACAATGAGGTATAAGTATTGATGTATGTATGTGTGTGTGTCTCTCTGTGTGTAAGCTACTTCTTGACGCCAAAATAGCTAAACCAAATCAGCAAAAATTTTATATTTATATTTTAAGTATAATATAAAATTAGGTACAAGTAGCTTAGACCCTGTAATAATAACATAATATGTAGATATAGGCTTCAATAACATCAGTGGGTGAAACGCTAAGCACAGCTTGTTACATCATAATTTTCAATATCTAAGAAACTAAAGCCAACTCCTAACTTTGAAACTGCAACAATATGGGAGCTAAAGTTTATAATTTCAATGTAACCCAAACCTCATTTAAAGTTTTCGTACGTGTAAAAACTTTTGCAGTTTTCTCCCATATTGTATTTCAATTTTGTAACAAAATTCCAAAGTTTTTCTTTAGATCTTAAAGTTTATTTATTTATTTTTAGGTAAACCAACAGCTTAAAATAAAACTTAATAATTAACTTAATTATTAATAGTATACACATATTATAGCCAATAATAGGTTCACACGTAAATAACACAAAGTATTTTATAATAAATAGGCCAAGCGCGAGTCGGGCCACGCACAATGTAGGGTTCCGTAGTTCTAGTAGATTGAATACACTGCACAACAGCATTTTGGATGATTTTTGACGACGATTTCAAATTTGTGACTGAAATTTCTGTACCAGCTCTAGTTAAAAAGATATGACACATATTATGTTGTTTTCGTAATAAAACGCTATAAATGTAGAGATCATCATCATCATCATCTCAGCCGTAAGACGTCCACTGCTGAACATAGGCCTCCCCTTTGGACTTCCATATGTACCGGTTGGAAGCGACCTGCATCCAGCGTCTTCCGGCGACCTTTATAAGGTCGTCTGTCCACCTTGTGGGTGGTCAATGTAGAGATGATCCTAATTAATTTAAGTTTAAGTTGAAAAACTCTTTATGTTATTTGATTTTCTTGCTGAAACTGAAGGCAGAGCTATTCTAAATGCTATTCTTATTCTAAGGGCTATTCTAAATGCTCTAACAATATTCAGCCATCATATGTGCGTTCCAGAAGCCTTGATAGCGTTACTTCATCGAACAAAAGTTCGGGTGGAATTGCTTGCCCAATTCTTCACTTAGTACCCCAAGATTGTCATGAATATAGTCTAGGTGGTCGTGGAGAGAGTGTAACTTGATGGTTATGTCACATTCGAGCCTTTGAAAGTGACGCATTAGTTTTTGGACGTGTTGAGAAAAGTCCAAATAATTCTTACTTTACAAAAAAAAAATATAACCACCATTGGCCTAAAACAAAGTAAACCATTTTTAAATGAACACATTATGAGCCAGTTATGTTCCGCATACTTAATTTTTAATAAAATCAAAACAATAGTTTTATGTTTACACTAAGCAAAAATAAGTCATCGTGATGGTTCTCGAGTCCTTTCCACATTATAGCGGTTTCGTACCAAAATCTATTTATTTTCTAATTTGTCCACAAACGTAGATACTCAACACACGTTTTGCATAACTTTTGGGGAATCCAAGGCTTGTCGTTAATTTCCAGGGAGTATCCAAAGTAATTTTTGTAAGCCTAAATTATGAACGTTGTCACATTCAAACGGAATTCTTTGAGCATAATATTCTCCGCAAATTAAAAAAAATATATCCGGATCATTCACACAAGTAGCCTTGACCATGTTATATCAAATTATAATAAAAAAACTTAAGTTAGAAATTATGAGCTAAGTAACACTGTAATATGGTGATTTATTTGTGATAGCTATAACTCGTAAACAATACAACCATGAACAATTCGCTTGCGCGATCTAATTTTACTACTAGCGCCATCTAGTTATGCATTAATAAACTATAGGCTAGGTTAGCTTTAGGTATTCTTATTTTGCTGATTTTACCGAAACTAATAATTTTATCTTAACCGCTATAGTTTTCCTGGAAAGTTCATGGTTGAAAGCATACCTCTGATTTTTTTTCAGAATTTTAAAGCTAGTAGTTCAGATTTTAGAGGGGGGGGGGGGCGCTCAATTTTTTTTTTAAAACTTGAATATCTTTCAAACAGAACATGAAATCGAAAAAGTTTCTTAGCAAACCGTCCTTCATTTTAAAATACCTATTCAACGATACCCCACACGATGGTATCAGCCAGAAAAAAAAAAATCATCCCCATCTTACGTGTACGGGAGGTAGCCTAAATTAATTAATTAAAAATTTTTTTTTGTCACCGTTCTCTTACCCTTATTATTACTTACCTGTATACAAAATTACACTTTTCTAGGACTTATAGTTTCTCCGCAATGCTGCGGACAGACAGACGGACGGACGGACGGACGGACGGACAAAGCGAAACTATAAGGGTTCCTTGTTGACTACGGAACCCTAAAAACTGAGCTAAATTAAAAATTGTTAAGATTTAAGGATACATAGGGACAGACAGTCTCGGGGTGCGACTTTGTTTTATATTCTGTAGTAACACTCTCTCATGAAACGGTAGGCAAGGGGTGAACACAATAGATCCCAATGGGTCGATGTGTTGCTGACTTTGTCAGCCCCCTATATAAGATAAGATAAGAACACTCTCTCTGTAGTTTAAACTGTTTTCTATTCTTTTGTCATTAAGCTAGAGGTTTTATAGTAGCTATACAAAATACAATTTAGCTGCATTTGTTTGTGCATGGCCGATATATTTTTTATTAAAAGCTTGTACAAATCCAGCACATTTGTCAACATCCACGCATACAGCTCACTCTAACATAAATTCAATCAATGCATCCAAGCTTAGATTTAAATAAATAGAGAAGATACAATTCGCGCTATCGTTGCTATAGCAGAACTTGGGCCTGATCAAAACATACACACATGAACAAAATATGTAAATGGCACTTTTTTAATAATTGTAGGCCAACCTAGTAAGGTATTTACAGGTTCTTACATAAAATAATTCTAGTATTGTTTTTATCACTTAGTTTTTAAATTTTCTTGTACTGGATGTTTTTTATTTTTATTTTTATGGCTCGGAAAATAGTGTCGACTGCCATAGTAAAATTATTGTGCGTGAACCTAATTGGAGCGGTACATTTACGACAAACCTGTATCATATCTTGCCATTTTGTTAATGCATCCAAGCGTCAAGCTGAGCGCAACAAAACATCACAATAAAAATATCACTGAACATACGCGATATCGGAATACGAATGGAAACAATAACATAGAATACGGTTTTATTCAGAAGGGAAAGTTTCACTTTAGGGTTCCGGTTTCAAAATGAATTTTGATATTGAATTGAAGGTAGGATAAAATATACAGCTAGCTTATAGCTTAGAATATATTTTTTCGTAACTGAGTTCAAGCTTTACAAATTTTGTGGCTAGTTACCACCTACTGAAAAAAAAATCATTTCGCTTAGTGATCGTGTCTCAAGAGCTTCCTTGGAAATGCGCACCTTGAACAAAGTACAGGTTTCTACCTCCTGGAGGATCACCGTTTTAATAAACTCCTTTTTCAAAGAATAAGGAACATTAAGGTGGGGCTATCGTCCACGGCCCGGTACGTACGGCCCAGTACGTACGTAATACGTGCGGCTAATAATCCGGGAAAAGGATCGTGAGCTCTAATTATTTGTGCCATTTTTATCATCTGTACCTACGCCTTATGCATATTATTAATTTGTCGCTCTTTAACACGGGCTAAGCCCGGGCCTTTTTATAGGCATACACGGAGACTAAAAAGTCCAATGCGCAGAGGCCCTTTTGAGCTTTTAAGATAAATGTAATGGGTGACACTTTTTAGAGTCTGTCTGTGAGTTCATCTATAGAAAATGGGCTCAAAGATAGTCTCCGCCAAGTGACAGGACTATTGCTATTTAATGAAAACTACTTGAACTAGGGTTTGAATGTGCATTCTAAATGAATGGTTAATGGTTAATGAGCCTATTGCTAGGACTACGGCACCTGCCACTTCTGTCCCATTATTAATTTTATTATTATTAAAATAAATATTGAAAATTAATTTCAGCTACTACGTGGGGCTCAATTTTAATATTAATTTGCTAAAAAGTAAAATATTGCATGAACTGTGACACATGAACACATGTGCGACACAATATATGTCACATAAGTTGGTCACACGTCTTACTTCCACTAGAGGGGAGCCATTCAGTGAAAAACGAACGCATCCATCTGTGATGTGATACGAGAATGTTTGTTTGTCTCGGGTCTAGAACGTTCTAGAGCTGGAATACTTTTGTAGAAAATTGAGAATATAAATAAATATCTTTTATTAAATAATTATTATAGTAAGTAATAGTTAATAGTAAGTGGCGACATTATCTATTACTTATTTTAATGATAATTATTTAGGCGACGATGCGGCCGTATATGGTAGCAGACTTAACCTATAAGGCGGGATGAATCCCTCCTTGGCATCACTGAATATTCATGCTAAAACTCATAATGACCACTAAGCGACATAAGTTTAATAGTTCGCGCTATTGGTTTGTCCAACGGGTGGTAAGCCACGGCTAAAGCCTACCACCTGTATTGCCCAAATATACACTGTAACAAATATACACAGTCACAAACTTTCGCATTAATAAGTGTGATTTGGATGTTATTTACTCATTCGTCCCACTGCCCCCGTGCCGTGCGGACGTTCGCTCCGCTTACCTGCGCTCAAAGGTTCATTCGATTTTATCGTTTGTTCCTTTGCTCGCAGCCAGCATTCGCGACCCACTTCCTTTTTTAAGGCAACAAACGTCTCTCTCGAGACGACGCTTAACTTTTAAGCACCCTTCTCTTGTTTCTATACCAAATCCACCTTCCGTGGTCTGTCGGTGGAAACCAAATGGTGCCAACGTAAGCCGACAGGGCGTTGCCCCGGAGCGCCCGTTTTTTTCTCCTTCTGAGAAAACCACGGAATCCGGAAGGGCTTGACGCACCGCCCAGGGTCACTCAGGCCCTCGTGCGACGTCAGGTATGCAGGTACACACCCGGTTGCCAGTTTTTGCTAAGACTGCAACAGCCGGAATCCGACTCACAACCTTTGCTAAGGACTTGTGAGATGGCATTCACTAGGGATACAGACCTAGGCACTCACCTCAATGTCTACACCCGGCAGGGAGATTCTCCCTTCCTATTAAGCTCGCCGGGGACCTCCTCCCCCGGCGCCACGTAGGCCCTTAACCTCTCTCCAGCCATGGATCTCCAATCCTGGCTGGGGAAGAAATATGCCACGATTTTGAGAGAGTACAACGACTCTCTCAAAACCGTTAATAATATTTCTCAGCGCCCCGCAGCGCCCGTCCCAACCGAGGCAAACTCGCGTGTTGCCTCGCGCGCCCCCAAAGTGGCCCCTCCCGTCCGCCATGATATGAGCCCGGCGTTCATGTCACGCACGCAGTCCTCTCGCTCACTCGTAGCGACGCCATCGCAGAGCCTTCAATGCGCTCAGCCCTCTCGCTCTCTCGCGACGCAGTCTCAGACTCAGCCCTCTCGCTCTCTCGCGACCCAATCCCAGAGCCTCCCTTGCGCTCAGCCCACCCGCTCGCTCTCGCCGGGTTTTTCACCCGCGAGCCCCTCCCCCCGCGACCGTTCGCGCTCCCCTGTCAAAATAAATTTTGCCCTCTCAGACTCACCGCAGTCTCCCGACCCCGAAATGGAGTGTGATCCTATATCCACTCCATCTCTCGCTTCACCCGACGATGACGGCTTCACCCAAGTCGTCTACAAAAAGGGTAAGAAACGTCCCGCGGAAAACGTCTTCGCCGTCCCTTCCCGCTAAGGCCATCTGCCCTCCCTCGGGCTCTATGCCTTCCTCCGCGTCCTCCGACTCTGAGACTCCCGTCTTTAAACCTCCGGGATCCTCCAAACTTTCCCCGCCCTTCCTTGTTCATGACAAGGAAAGGTGGAACGACTTGTCCCGTTCCTTCGCCGAGCTCGATATAGAGCTCAAAACGGCGACAAACACCCAAATGGGTATCAAAGTTCAGGTGAAGTCCATCGACTCTCACCGAAAACTCACTTCCCTTCTCCGCTCCAAGGCTATAGGCTACCACACCTATGCCTTGGAGTCGGAAAAACACCTTCGGGTGGTCATCCGCGGAGTCCCCAAGGAGCTCGATGTCGAGCTAGTCTCCGCGGACCTCAAGGCTCAGGGCTTCCCGGTTAGGGAAGTCCACCGCCTTTATGGCCGAAATAAGGCCCTATTCGACCTTGTGTTGGTCGTATTGGAAAAAACCCCTGAGGGCAAGGCCATTTTCAATTTGAAGATGGTCTGCAACCTTTCGGGTCTTTCTGTTGAGACCCCGCATCGAAATGGCACTCCTGCCCAGTGCCATAGATGCCAGTTTTACGGGCACTCTGCCCGTTTCTGTCATGCCCGCCCTAGGTGCGTTAAGTGCCTAGGAGACCACAGCACTTCTGAGTGCTCTCGTAAGAGGGAGGACCCCGAACCGCCCTCTTGCGTGTTTTGCTCAGAGTCCGGAAATATCCCGCGAACTATCGTGGGTGTCCCAAGGCCCCCAAAGGCAAAGGTCCTCAGAGACGCTTCTCGTCTCGTCCCACTAAGCGTACCGGAGCGCCCTTGGCTTCTCCGCCGCGCTATGTGCCCGCCTAACTCCCTGAGGGGAACGCTTGGTTGGCCAACGAGTACCCCGCTCTTGCGCCGACAAAGACTCTCCCACCCACTCCGGCCTTCGTGCCTCCACCTCCTCAGGCCCCTCTGGCCTCCCAAATCCCCTCGCCTATTAACGGTACGTCCACCATGAGTAGGCTCATGTCGTTTTACGGCAGCGTCGATATGGACGCATTCAACAAAGTCGCGCTCGAATTTGTTGCTATTCAGCAACGGAAAGACTTCGATAGTCTGACGGTCCTCTTTGCCCAAAACAGAGCCCTGATAGAGTCTGTCATGGCCGCGTTCTATCGCTCTTAACTATACTTCCACTATGGATAGTACAGCTAAGAGAATTAAGCCCCACTCTTTATCCCTGGCGTTTTACAACGCCAACGGCCTAGGCATAGGGACCGATAGGAACCAACTCCAAATTATTCAGCAATTTCTAACTACCCATCAGGTAGACATCCTGCTAGTGTGTGAGACTTTCCTAAAACCAAGCCAGAAGGATCCGAAGATCGGAAACTACCGGCTGGTTCGTAATGATAGGACTACCGCCCGATTGGGCGGTACTCTTATCTATTACAGGAACTCTCTCCACTGCATCCCCATAACCACTCCTCCTCTTACCGATCTCGAAGCGTCCTGTTGTCGCATCGGCATGTCCGGCCACCAGGCCATCACTATTGCTTCTTGTTACCTCTCTAGTAACAAAAAAGTCCACAGGAGTGATTTCGAGGCACTCTTCTCCCTTGGTAGCGCAGTCATTCTGGCTGGCGACTTCAATTCCAAACAAACCCTCTGGGGCTGCATTAGATCAAATACGAACGGTCACGATCTCTACTCTCTCTCGACTAACCTCGATTTTGAAGTCATTGTCCCTAGCTCTCCCACGCGTTTCCCTCCCACTCCTGATCATAACCCCGAGGTACTCGACATAGCACTTATGAAGGGCGTAACTCTTCAGTTCAGTTGCGCTCTTTAGAAGTGCTACACGAACTTGACTCTGACCACTGACCTGTCTTGATGAGACTTGGACCGGACCCATCTGACAGACTGACTAAGACAAAGACGGTAGTGAACTGGCAGCGGTTAGGGGAATCCCAAAAAGCTATCAAGTCACCCGCTCTTGACCTTATCCCCGACGACATTGTCTCCCCTGACGACGTCTCGTGCTCGATCGATGCCTCTTACTAGTCACCTTTGCACCGCCATTGGCGAATCCTCTAAGCAGGTACCAGCCGAGGATCTCCAACGCTGGTCCCTGCCGGAGGATGTGAGGGAACTATTGACAGCAAAGAACGCAGCCACGAGAGCGTATGACTATGGTCCCACCGAAGAGAACAGAGTCAGGCTACGGGAATGCGAACGTTCTGTTCGCAAACGTATGACTGAACTCCGCAATCAGAAGTGGGACCACAAGCTCTCAGAGATCGCGCCCACTCACCAGGCTTACTGGCAGTTGGCGCGATCTCTGAAGAGCGACACTGTGACCACTATGCCCCCTCTGACTAGACCGAACCTCCCTCCCGCGTTTGATGACGAGGAAAAGGCCGAATGTCTGGCCGACAGCCTCGAGGTACAATGCAGCCCCAATCTCGAGCTAGTCGACCCTGCTCACCTCGCAGAGGTGAACAGTGTTGTCGAGCAAAAGTCCTCCCTCCCTCCCTCCGACCCCATTGAGCCCGTCAAGGCTTGTGAGGTAGAGTCGATCATCAGGGGCCTCCGCCCCAGAAAAGCCCCCGGTGCGGATGGCATCACTACTAAAGTGATCAAGCACTTCCCCACCTCTCTCATTTACCTTCTGGTCAGCATCTTTAATGCGGCCATGGTAAACGCCATCTTTCCCGACGCTTGGAAGAATGCCGACGTAATCGGCATTCACAAGCCAGGCAAGAAGGCATCATAGCCTTCTAGCTACCGCCCCATCAGTCTCCTCAGTAGTCTGGGGAAAATCTACGAGCGCCTCCTTGTGAAGCGCTTGTGGTCCGTAACTCTGTCCAAAAACCTCCTTCCAGACGAGCAGTTTGGCTTTCGAGCCAAACACTCTTGCGTCCAACAAGTACACCGCATCACGGAGTACATCCTCGAAGGTTTCAATAGGAAACCTGGCAACTTTGGCCGTCCTATGGGGACAACAGCTGTCTTCCTGGACGTTGCAAAAGCGTTCGACAAAGTCTGGCACAACGGACTGGTATACAAGTTGTATCAGTTCGGAGTGCCAGACCGTCTTGTACTCATAATACAAGACTTTCTCAGGGCTCGAAGCTTTCGCTATCGCGTCGAGGGATACCGCTACCGCTCTTCTCCCCACCCCATCGGAGCCGGAGTCCCCCAGGGCTCCGCGCTCTCCCCTCTCCTCTATTCGCTTTATACTAGCGACATCCCACGCCCCCCGAATGTAGAGATCGCTCTTTTTGCGGACGACACCGCCCTCTACTCTAGAGGGTGGTGGCCGACCCGTCAGATAAGCGCATTTCAAAGAGCCCTTCACCTTTTTGGTGATTGGTTCAAGAAGTGGGCTATCACGGTGAACCCGGATAAGAGTACAGCAATGTACTTCCATCCGAGTAAACCGCCCCGCAGGGAGCGATCTCTCTCACTCCACAACAGACCCATTCCTTGGGCCTCCCATACCAAATATCTCGGGGTGACCCTTGATAGTCGACTCTCCTTCATAAAACACGTCACAACCGTGCGCAACCGAGCGGCCTTCTTCTTGGCCCGACTCAGTCCCCTCCTATGCAAGCGGAGTAAAATGTCACTTAGAAATAAGTTGACACTTTACAAAACTTGCATACGACCCGTCATGACTTACGCCTCTGTGGTGTTCGCTCACTCCCCTCTCTCCACCTCAGACATGCTTCAAGTGATTCAAAATCGCTTTCTCCGTAAAGCAGTCGGGGCTGAATGGTATCAGCGCAATACCGATCTGCATTGCGATCTCGAACTCCCCTCTATACTTCAATTCATGAAGGATTGCTCTCGCCGCTACTTTGACGCTGCCCCTCACCACCCCAATCCCCTCGTTGTCCAAGCCTCGAACTACTCTGTAGATCAGGCCTCCCCTCCCCTCCGTCGTCGCCCTAAAAACGTGTTGAACGATCCGGACGATCCCATCGCTGCCGTCACATCGGCGGCGCTGGGATCGCCGAATCCGCCAACCGTGCGCAACAGTCGCTCCGTTTTCGGTACTGGTCCCGGATACCAGATCCTCCAACCAACACAATCACGACACCGACCGCGCCGGCGCGGTCGAAGACCTCTGAGATCCTTCAGATCAGTTAGATTCTCTCCAAATAATCAAACAGATCAAAACACTGTTAGGGCCCTAGGACACGCCCCTTCAGGGGTGCCAGGGCAAGTCTAGTCCCCCGTATCTGGCGACGGCCCAAGCCGAGGTTCGTGCCATCTGAGGCGCCCTTGAGCTAGTCGCCCACAAAAACTTTGGGTCATCAATATATAATCTATGTTTCATTTTACCTCGCATAAAAAGGGTTTTTTTTTAAATTCAGCCTATGTTTGACATGCTTGTTTTAATTTAATGAGGAAAACCTTAAGGCGATGCCTTTGACTTAGATATTTCTAAAAACAGTATTTTTTTTAGTCTTTATCGGATTATAGTCCAGTAAAAGAAGAAATGTGGATCGAAAAGTCGAAAGCAGAAAAACTAACTTCTTAACTTTGTTCGGACTAGTTAGGAGATAAACATACTAAAAGTCCCCACCCCTCCGAGGTGAGCCCGAGGGGGGGGAGGCCGAAGAAGGTCCCATTTTTAGGTTTTTTGCTTATATGTCAAAAACTAAGCGTTGTACGATATTTTGTTGTTCTACATTATTAAACCTCATAAAATTTTATACAACTTTGGCCTTAACACTTTTTATCTATCTGCAATCGTTGTCCAGCTATGAGCTTCCAAACATGGTCTATTTTGAAGACGCTTAAATTAGTTTTCCATACAAAGTTGGTAAAAAAATCTTATAAATAAAATTTGACCAACTTCTGGTTGTCGTATCATAATGAAACTTTGCAAATGTCTAGAAATCTGACGACAGTTTAATAATCTGGTACCACTGAGCTGATCTGATGATGGAGCCAGGAGGTGTCTAATGAAACTCTTCAATGGCTATTAGTAAAACCGGCGAGTTTAGGCTCATTACATTCGGATTGATGAGACGTAGGCACCTCCTGGTCCATTATCAGACCCTCGACAGCAAGTGTTATGAAAAAGTCTCATCGATTTGAATGTAATGTGCCCAAACTCGACGGGTTTACTAAAAGCCATTGAAGAGTTTCATTAGACACCTCCTGGCTCCATCATCAGATCAGCTCAGTGGTACCAGATTATTAAACTGTCGTCGGATTTCTAGACATTTGCAAAGTTTCATTATGATACGACAACCAAAAGTTGGTCAAATTTTATTTGTAAGATTTTTTTACCAAGTTTGTATGGAAAACTAATTTAAGCGTCTTCAAAATAGACCATGTTTGGAAGCTCATAGCTGGACAACGATTGGAGATAGATGAAAAATGTTAAGGCCAAAGTTGTAGAAAATTTTATGAGGTTTAATAATGTAGTACAACAAAATATCGTACAACGCTTAGTTTTTGACATATAAGCAAAAAACCTAAAAATGGGACCTTCTTCGGCCTCCCCCCCCTCGGGCTCACCTCGGAGGGGTGGGGACTTTTAGTATGTTTATCTCCTAACTAGTCCGAACAAAGTTAAGAAGTTAGTTTTTCTGCTTTCGACTTTTCGATCCACATACCCTTTTTAGGCACTCATTGACTGGGCTATTATGTTTTTTCTTTTAGTCTATTTATTTAGTTAAATAAATAATATTATATGGATATTATGGCCTTCCCCCCAATTGAATATGTTACAAAACTTGCGTATATTATTTAAGTCTAAATAATTTGTTTTTTTTTTTCTTTCTAAATTTGACTTCTGATATTATATTCGTAGCAATACTTATTTATCAATTTTAATCCGAATGCAAAGCTATTTGATAATTTAAAATTTATTCTAATTTAGTTTGACCGAAAATGTTTCGCATATTAAATATTTTGTATTTCAATAAAAATATATTTTGTATAGAATGTTTTTACAAAAATATAAACCAAACAAATTCACAACGCTGTCCACGACTACACCAACACCAAACAATCCCTCTCGCCTCCTGTGTCCTGTCGTATTCATTTCCCGGGAGCTCGCTTTGAATCGCAACCATGAAGAAGGAACCAATGGAGGCTACGCGGTGAACACTAAACTGAAGCAAGAAAAATAACGTCACAGTTGTTTGACATCCCACTTACTGAATACGTACAAAAAACTTAAAGTAAAATGTATTTTTAATAGAATAATAAATATTCTTAAGGTGTTGTTAGGCCAACATTTGCCCACAGGTTTGGTTTTTTATGGCGTGTCAGAGTTGTTTGTCATCTCGCACTTTCCTCATACAAATTAAAAACAAAATACTATCGTCAGCCTACGTATTCAGTTCAGTATGAGTAAACGATATAGTCAAAGTAGCGGGTCGCACATAGACGAGATTGACACAAGACAGGGTTAAATGGCATAACATGAAGGAGGCCTATGCCCAGCAGTGAGACGGCTGTGGATGATAATGATGAAATGAGATGGCACACACCCGTGACGACATTTTTCGTGCTTCAGTTTGGTGTTCACCACTGAGCCTCCATTGATTCCTTCTTCTTGAAATCCGTAGGTTGACGATAGTATGTATTTTGTATTTAATTTGTATGAGGTAAGTGAAATGGCAAACAACCCTGACGTCATTTTTCTTGCTTCAGTTTACTGTTCACCGCGTAGCCTCCATTGAGTCTAACCTTCTTGATCGCAGCTCACACTTCCTTCACTTGCCGTGGATCTGATGTATAGCATAACGCTCTGTGTATTTTTGATTTCAGCATCTCTTTGTGGATATGTAAAACTGGTGAACTCTTCAGTGGCTTCGCACAATAAAATACGAGGTATAGAGAACGAGTTGCAGGCTTTCTTTTGTTTCTTATGCAGTTTTATAAAGACGAGCCTAGCGTTTAACTGACTTGCAGTTTTTTTAATGTCTGAATTTATTTTATTTTATTTAAAGGTACACAAAACAGAGTACAATCAAAACTAGTCTAAAGATACAAGAATTAGAGGGTTATGTGCTAAATTCTACTCCAAAATTATGTGTACGCATGAACCAAAATACCTGACTTGGGCAGTTTTAATGGTTAGTGCCTAATATGTTTAAGCCTAACAAAGTTACATAAAAAAGTTATAAACGTATTTAAGTGAATTAACGAGTATGTAAAGCATATTGAAAGAGATATAATAAAATACAAATAAAAATATTTTATTATTCGCTCACATGGGTGAATACAAATTTACAGATCTTATTGTTAAAAATTATAAGTGCTCCATGATATAGATAACATACAAATATACCTACTTCTCTCATACTCACCTTCAGGCATGCAAATTTTTATAAAAGTTAATACCTATTATTGTTAAAAGTAAAATTAACAAAAGCAGAAATTCACACTCACAACATTTTAGATTGTCGGATTTACAAATTTTAAATTTAATTGTCAATATTAGCATATAACAGTTCCAAATAATAATATTTTAAAAAGTAATGTATGTTATTTTTTATTATATTTATGTATCGTTATGTATGTAGGTATATTTGTATGTTATCTTTATATTAAGTATTTAGTTAAATAAATATAATATGTAACTACGCGTTCTTGTACCAAATCCCACTCTACTCTTTCAATCAACTTTTCCATACAAAGGTTGGTTGACTGGTAGAGATCGCTCGCAGCGATAAGGCAGCCTATTTTGGACCTAATTGTATTTTAGTGCTAATATTAAGTAATACTGTAATTTTCTTTGGTTGCAATAAAGAGATAGGGTGGTTGACCCTATAGTTGACCAGGCACCGGTTGTTGACCACTTACGGCTTTAGATGTAAATATTAAGATTTCCCGCCACTTTGTGTTAATTTTTTTATTAGCTACATGTTTTCGGTATCAATACAAATCTACCAATCACTATACGGCTAGATAGAGACTACAAGTGAACGCTACAATTTTTTTTATTTTCAAGTGTCCATTCTTAGTTGTCATTCGCCACCATTGCAGTAAGCAACGAGTACCGACAGGTAAGAATATTTTCTACTATTTGGTATTGTTTTTGAGTGAATTTTGCTTCAGTTGTTGATTTTTTATATTGATTTTGAAGTAATATTTTAGAATTTTATTGAATTATAGCTGCAAACCATATATTTCAAAAGTTATTTAACTGGTTATCTACAGGTACATGATTTGATAAGATGTTCCTATATTTGACCGGTTGGTCAAAGACTAGCTCACTGAGTGCTATATTTATTTTATATCTTTTTAATGTTTTATTAGTCTATAATAAGATCTGTAACTCAAAAAATTATTTAAAATGGCGTAAATCGTATTATTTCCATTAGTTGACCAGTGGTTTGAAATTGGTACCGCATACAAAATATATGCTCCTAAGAATGACCAAAATATCTGATTATTGGTATTTTTTTGCTTGTTCTTGATTAAATATTCCACCCAAGAAGAAATTCTTTAAACATAGCGGAAACGACATTTACGAAGCATTAAAACAGATACAGGCAGGCAACAAAATTCGATAAACTGCCGAACAAAAAAACACCCGAACCAGGGACATCCAAAACACAGATTGACTAAGAATATAGACCTAAAAGACCATCAGAGTCTAGAGACTCAACGGCTGAAAATTCTAAAAATACAGTCAGCTCAGCTTTTGCATCTTCTTTAGTTTGGCCCGGACTGAATCACCATTGAAAAAAGGTTGTAAAAAACTAAACAAAAAGCGATTACCGGATGCAGTAACATCAGCAGAGTGGATGAAGTATTGGAATGGAAAAAATAAAGAATAAGAAGAAAAAGAAAACAGAAAATTGGCAAGAGAAGAAAAGAAGAAGTTAAAAGAATTGAACAAAATTGAGAAACCTAAAGCAAAACAAACAGGAAAGAGAGTACAAAATAGGATAGATTCTGATTCAGAAGAGGATAATTCACCATTGGTCCATTACTGCAAGAAAGGAAGATCTGATGACGAGATAAAATTAGGATCATACGTAAATGTAAATTATTGGTGATGAGAGGCAACTGAGACCAAAATACAAGATCTCGCACATCGTCACTCAGTTGCCAGCCTGTACGTCTTTTACAAACTCCATCGTGGAGAGTGCTTCTCAGAACTCTACGGGTTAGTTCCACCATCACCCTTTTACTACCGAACGTCCAAGCAAACGGCACTGCGCCACCAATATCTGGTGAATATGCCAACAGCTCGGATGAAGAAATGGCCAAATATCTTTTTTGGTATCGAGTTTCCTTGATAATGTTAGAAATTTTATTTATTTTTGACTTAAATATGTAACTTGTTGATCTCTATTAGCCCTTAGCAGAAACCTTAATAAAGTTAATTATAAAAAAAGATACTTTTGGAAATTTTGTGTTTTATTTAATTTTTTATAATTGGTCAATCTCTAGTACAAATCCTGTCAACAACTGGGGCCTGCTGGTCAAACTTAGGTACATTCCAGTTTTACACCTTTTATGATTTTTAATAAAAAGAAGGAAAGGAGTTAAGTGTTTTCCTTTTAAATTATAACTTATAAATATAACATGAGCACAAAAAAATAACTAGTAATAAATATTTCAATTTGGTGACATAACACAATTTTAAAGGTAAGTTAGTCTCTTAAATGGTTTGGGACCGGTACACCCACCCTACTCTATTCATTCTATTCTAAAAGAAAAAGAATAGAAAGATAAATGGAGAATATGCTTATTTACCTCAGTCACGCCTTTGCTACTTTGTTTTGTAATTCGTCAACTCATCCCATAAACCTATAATGGTCCATTTGGGACGAGTCAAAATAAATATTATAATTCTACAGCTTTGTTACCGTGAAGTTAAAAAAGTTACAATTAGTACCAAAAGTTTGAATTAGTGTGGAGGTAATAAAAAGTTTTTATAAAATATTCACATATCGTACCTATTATTATGTACAATGTAGATATTATTATTATTATTTGTTTGTCAACCTTTAGGTATCTCGGGCCAATAGTTTCCCGGTCCTTTGGTAGGCGTGCGTGGGGCCGAAGCCAACACGTAGAGGCCCCTTTGACGATTTGCTCTAAATTGTAATGTGACAATAGCTGATGATTAACCGCTGTGTGCAACATAAAAATGCACCCGAGAAGTATAACCACCAAATATTGTAGGACTATTGTGAAAAATGTGGTTTCTAAAATGACTGGTCTATTGAGATGAGCTGGTAATGGACTGGTGATCTGGTGCTATGGAGGACTATGGCGTCTGCCCGTAACTATGTTAAAAAACACGTAGGTACAAATGGGCAGACGGTGACTCGCCAACTCATTTAAATGGGCCCCCCAAACGGTCGCACGCTCGGAGCGACAAGGGGGCAACATTTGATAGAGCGGCTGAAGGCAGGAGAGGTGTCGCTGGACTTTAAACGAGGATGTCGAACACCCAGTGGGTGCCCGCATCCAGTGGCCAACTCGCCACTTACGCTTTACATCCTGCCATCGAGCACGAAGCTCTCGCGACTCCACTCTAGCCGGCCAATGAAGGCAAGCACAGAGGTGGGGGACTGTTCCTCGTCAGTGTTCCCTCCGGCCGGCCGGTGAAGGCAAGCCGGAGATGAGTAACATTATTATTATTATTATTAATCTACTAGTGTCCATTGCAAACTAAGAAGAAATAACATATTTATTATACTGAGAAAAGTTTTACGTATTCACGATAACTGCAAGATGTTAATTCTCATATGTTTATATATTTCTATTAACCCCAAAAATCAGCATTTTTCATCACATCACAAATTATCAAATACATTTGCATTAAAATGTTTCATGTTAACAGGTTATATTTAATACGCCCCTGACATCAAAAGAATATAAATAAATATACATTATACATCCACAAATACCCAAAATACCTATATACATTAAAACTTCTACCCTCAATTTCCCCTAAATGTATCAAACAAGCGTTGCATGACTTGCGAAAGGAAACCCGGAAAACTTGCGCATTGTGAAAAACATTAACAATAGGTGTTACATCGGGTTCTTGAAAACGGAGGGCTTTTATGGTTCGCAGATTTTTATGTACGTTCTGTCAAGTAAAATTACGTAGGTGGCAAATACAGACACTGTTAAATTCAGACACCGCTTAAAAAAAGGAAACAAAATTAAAGAAACTTGGATTTCCAGAGCTCTTCAAATTGAGGAGCCTTGAGCGTGTTACGTTTCAGACAGCATTTGCCCTTTCTAAATAAATTTTTGTCGGTTTACTTATGCTAAAAGAAAAAATTGTTCTAGTACCTCATAATACTCATCATCAGACAATAACCGTTAACTACTGATTATGGGTCTCCTTTAATGTGTGCTGTTTAGAACTGTAACGGTTCTTTAAAGAACTTAACTCCCCTCATATTATATACTATCTCTGCCAGGTTTTCTAGAAAAACAGTTGTGAATAAACGGAAAGATCTACGACAAAGGTTCTTGACAAAAATATGATGCACATGTCTGATGAAAAGCACGACCAACTCTACAATACGAGTCACACTGATTGGCAAAGTTTCATTTTGCAACTGCGCAGAGAACAGCTTCAGTTTTTACACTAAACGATTCGTGAGTATTTAAATTCAACTTTGTAAATAAACGGCATAAACTCACTCTTGTATTTACTTCGGCTTCGTGCCGACCGTTTCGATCCTGAACGAGGATCTACTATGCCTCCCGCAGCTACTCCCTGAAGAAGATCCTCGTACAAGATCGAAACGGTCGGCACGAAGCCGAAGTAAATACAATCTTCAGTTTTATCGGAACAGTGCGTTGTCTACCCCTATAACAATAGTCTAGTGGTAAAAACGTAGATCAAAGGGTCAGCTGGAAACACGTTGGGTACAGAGAAATCTTCTTAATGGATTGGTATTTTGACAGATGTTTTGTGGAAACGGGGAAAGGTTTTTGATGTAGGTAGTTGGTAGGTTAAGTCACGTTAAAATTGTAAATGTGAAAGTTTGGTAGTGGATTTGTAGATTCTCGGACCCACTTGACTTGATAATGTATTGCCAAAAAGGTTTTATAGGTAGCACACAGGTAACTAACTGATAGTAGGTTTTTGATAATATTTAGGCACAAATTTAGAAAGTGATATTTATGATTTCTGTGGGTGACAGAGGGCAGTCGTCACGTTGCAGGTATTGTGTTAATCTTATCGAGCTGAAACTACACCATAATATACGTTGGACACAACCTATAATTTTTCATAGTGATATGACTCTGACAGGATAAGTGGGGTAATTTTTTTCTGTTGTTATAATTAGAGGTATAAATAACCAAATTAATTATTTAATTATGATTAAAATTTCAAACAAATCCGTTCAGCTAGTTGAATAATGCGTTGGGAGATCAATCAATCGGTTATCACGTTTTCATTTATTTGTATACATACTCTACAAGTTTGTGCTCGCGGCTTTATCCGCATTGAGTCATCATTTCGTAGTAGAACTCTACGTCGTAAAAGCTATCTTTTTGTTCAACATTTTAACCCAATCTGGTTGGAGCTGTGTGTTGACACATCAGTTACCCAAAAAATCGCGTTACCCTTTAAATATTTTAAAGGTATTTTTTATTAAAACTAAAACCCTTAGGATCAAACTCTGAACAACGCTATGAAGCACCCACTAAAAGGCTTTATCCTTTGTAAAAATACCGGTGTAACGTTACCGAGGCAATGTCCAACACCTCACGGGGACAAACTCGGTGTGTCGTGTAACGTGCAACTTTGGATTGACAACAAAACAAAAATTGCTAATGGTTCAGCCCAGTTTAGGCTGTGGACCGACTGAGATAATAGTTAGCTGAAAAAAAAAATTGTTTAAACATAGTTTGTTTGAATACAGATCTCATTATGCATTCAGTTCAGCAT